>PVJL010002277.1:0-207208 GCA_004026885.1 Lyroderma lyra
TTAATGCAATACCCATCAAAATCCCACAATCATACTTTCGTGAAATAGATAAAAGAATTAGTAAATTTATATGGAACCATAAAAGACCTCGAATTGCCAAAGCAATACTACATAAAAAGAATAAGGCTGGTGGCATTACATTCCCTGACTTCAATTTATATTACAAAGCATCAATAGTCAAAACAGCTTGGTACTGGCACAAGAACAGAAATATAGACCAATGGAACAGAACTGAAAACCCAGAAATAAACCCACAAATTTATGGACAAATAATTTTCGATAAAGGAACAAAAAACATACAATGGGGAAAAGACAGCCTCTTTAATAGGTATTGTTGGGAAAACTGGAAAAACATATGCAAAAGAATGAACTTGAGCTATAAACTCTCTCCATATACAAAAATTAACTCAAAATAGATTAAAGACCTTCATATCAGACCTTCAACAATAAACTGTATAGAAGAAAACATTGGTACTAAACTTATAGACCTAGGACTCAAGGAGGACTTCATGAACCTGTCCTCAAAGGCAAGGGAAGTACAAGCACAAATAAATGAATGGGGTTATATCAAACTAAAAAGTTTCTTACAGCAAAAGAAACCATCAACAAGGCAAAGAGGCAGCCAACTGAATGGGAGAAAATATTTGCAAATAACGCATCAGATAAGGGTCTAATATCTAAAATATATAAAGAACTATTAAGACTTAACAACAAAAAAACAAACAACCCAATTAAAAAGTGGGCAGAAGAACTAAACAGACGCTTCTGCGAAGACATACAAATGGCCAGCAGACATATGAAAAAATGCTCATCTTCATTAGCTACCAGGGAAATGCAAATCAAAAACCACAATGAGATACCACCTCACACCTGTGAGAATGGCTGTTCTCAACAAGACAAGGAATAACAAGTGCTGGAGAGGATGTGGAGAAAAAGGAACTCTGGTACACTGCTGGTGGGAGTGCAAACTGGTACAACCACTGTGGAAGGCAGCGTGGAGGTTCCTCAGAAAATTGGGAATGGAGTTACCATTTGACCCAGCAATCCCCCTTGTGGGAATTTACCCAAAAGACTTGAAAACCTTTGTCCGCAAAGACTTATGTACCCCAATGTTCATCACAGCGCTGTTCACAGTGGCCAAAACATGGAAACAACTAAAGCACCCTGCGACAGATGACTGGATAAAGAAGCTGTGGTACATATACACAATGGAATATTACTCAGCTGTAAGAAAAGATGAAATATTGCCATTTTGCAACAAAATGGATGGACCTAGAGATCATCATGCTTAGTGAAATAAGCCAGACAGAAAAAACAAGGAACAGTATGACTTCACTCATATGCGGAATATAAAACTGAAAGAAACAAAGAGAAAATAAATGAACAAACAAACAAACAACCCATGGACACAATCAATAGTTCAATGGTTATTTGGGAATGAGTGGGTTAGGGTGGGGAGAAAGGGGAAGGGGTGGGAGTGGAGGGAGGGGGAAGCTAAATATAACGTGATGGAAAGAGAACTCACACTGGGTGGTGAACTTATTATATAACAAGTTGACAATGCACTGTAGAATTGTATGCCTGAAACCTATGTAATCCTTGCTAACAGTTGTCACTCCAATAAGTCTAACAATAAAAATGAATTAAAAATATATATATATATATTTTTCCTTTTTAGGAATATGTAGGTGTTAATGTCAACATTATTAACAGATCAAAAAAATAGAAAACAAAGAAAAACAATTCAAATTACATGTTTCTCCTTGAAGGTTATTTTCACAGGAATGGCACTATTTTCTGGAATCTCACAATTTCCCTTTTTTTCAATATTCCTTCCAAGGGCAGATTTATATTAGCAGGAAACAAGTTAGCAACAATTATGAATATTCACAGAAATCCCCTTACTGCACAGAAAAGCAAGATTGAGAGTCTAATGTTTCTAGTACTTTATCAAATGAGATTAGTCTACCACTCTGATGGCACAGAGAGCCCTCTCTTCACCAGAAGCTACAGGGCAGAAAGAATCTTTCTGTCTCCTCTTTTTTGAGCCTCTTTGTCAAATAGAAAGCCTTGGACTCATTCGAATTGCAAGCAAAGAGTAGACCATAGGTATCAATTTTACTGGTATAAAAGGAAGGGGAGGAGAAATAGAGTCTTATTAATAGTGAAATGAAAAAAATATAGCAATTATCTTTCATTTTAGAGGTGGGGAATTTTAAGATTGCTTTGGGTAACATAAATCAAGATAACCCATAAAAACATGTGTGCATCACCTCTAAGCATTTTGAGATTGACTGAGAGAGAGAGCGAGAGTGAGGTGGATCATAGGGAAAGTGAGATGAAGACTCCTCCCCCAGAATTTTATTTCATTGGTACTACCCAACTTTTGTTTTTGTTTTTGTTTTTTTGTTTTTGTTTTTAACTTCTATATGAAGGGAGAGAGTTAAGAAGTGCAAGCTGTGAATACAAGTTACCGTTATTAGCTCCACATGTTCAGATAACTGAAGTTCTCTGAGCTGCAGCTCCATCATAAAGATTAGAAAATGCCTGTACACTTCAGGTTTTCTAGGTCTGCCTCACTTCTTTCTCCTAACTGGAGGCCCCCTGGTCATGCTACATCACAGCCACCTTCCATGCATCCTTTTCACTACTGTCCCTATGGCCAACCAGCTCAGTCTTAGTTCCCCAGTTTCCCAATTCCAAATTCCCAAAGTAAAAAAAATGCTTGGTCTAGCTTATCTTTTCATGTGAAGCTATAGATTTGAGGGGACATTATTCTTAAGTCATGTATTTTCCTCTCATACTGTTGACTACAACTGATGTGGGAGGACACCCTTGTGTTTTTGGTTTAGCGTTAGCAGAGAACATTTCAGTAAACAGAAGGTGGGGAAGACAGGCAATGATCAACAGCTGTGGATTAACAATAAAATATTTTAAAACTTTGATTAAAATATGCCTTAGGAAAAAAAAAAACCAAGAACTACATGATTCCACTCATACATGGAACATAAAATTGAAAGCAACAAAGAAACAAAACTCAAGGACCAGTCGATAATTTAGTAGTTACATGAAGATAAGAGGGGAGGGAGTGGGGGGAAAGGGACAGGGACACAAATAAATGGTGATGGAAAGAGAACTGACTCTGGGTGATGAACACATAATACAACACACAATGTATTGCAGAACTGTACACCTAGAACCTATGTAATATTTTGCTGATCAATGTCACCCCAATAAATTCAATTGAAAAAAGATCTATCTTAGCATTTAGACATTAAAATACATGTTCCTAAGCTTTCTTTATCATTTTTCAATATTAAAAACAAAACTCTGATGTATTTTTTGTTAACAGTGAAATAAAAATAAAATGAAGCTCCATCAAATTCAAATGCAAAAGGAAAAGTAAGACAATTCAAACAATTTTTAGAATTTTAGTCACTTCTGAATATTATAGTTTGAGAGCTGATAAATATAATCATGGAAAAGATAAACCACCAAGACATTTATTGCGACAGATTTTTCTTTTTCATATCACAAGCACCAGCTATTACTCCCTAATTTGTGAATAATGATCTCCTCCAGCAAAGAGCTAGGGAGAGAAGCATGAAAGTAGGGCCTGTATCTTCAAGAAATACGATAACGCATAGTGGGTACTCAGTAAATGTTTGCCCAAAGCATTAATGAACCAATACCTTGGGTTTGTTTTTTTTTTTTACTTCATCAAAGTGAAACAATTAGGTAGTTTAAACTAAGATAGACCGTAATGTAAAAATGTTAATTAAAAAAAGATGTATCTATATGCAAACAGAAGATTTTACTTTAACTAGGCAAGGACTGGCCAAGGTGGGCAGTTAACACAGGCATATGGTAACCAAACATGGTGGCAGGGGAATGGCCCTTGTTTGGGTTTTTCTTAGTGTGAATGAATCTACCAAAGAAGGTTACTCCCAGGAGAAAGCAGATGCCTTCGTTCCTCAGTAAGACAATTTTCAGGAACCTGAAGCCCAGTTTCAAGGCATCTACGACCCAACTAGCAGAGACAACTACGCCTTCTAGGCAGCTGTCATGAATCGGGCAGAATCCCATCTAGCAAATAGAAGGGAGCTCCAAGGAACGGTGCCAAATGGAATGTTTTGAAATGTCTCTATGAGCCCAGAACTCATCTCATGATCTTGTTCCACAAATCTGGCCTTTTTCCATGGCTCCCTATAGCAGGGGAAAGACATCACCCTCCATTCAATCACACAAAGGTCATCCCAGGTCATCCTTCTTCCTCCCCTAATATTGCTCAATCATCCTATCCAAGCGATGGCAATGTTACCATGATGCTGTGCAAGTCTATCAATGGTGAAACGTGACCCAGAAGAAGCTTCAGATTCTTAATGGAAAAAAAGATTAAACTCAAATTTTGTGATTTTGTAGATGTACCTTTCTGTTGTTGTTTAGATGTATTTTTAATGCGAAAAAAAGTTCACGTCTGTCAGGTAGTATTTTGCTTTCCCCAAAATCTGTTATTATATTGATAGAGTCCCTTAACATAAACTGTACTTCACAGAGAAGTGTTTTTACATACGGAAAATAGCTTGGATTAAAAACAATGATTACCAGACAGCCCCCTACTGCCATAAGAACATCAGGGCCATATGGGGTCTGGCTGCAACCATCATTCAAACCTCATCAATGGCATACTGAGGGGACCTGCACCCCCACTGAGGAAGGCCTGGTGGGGAGGGCAGGCCCTGTCCAGCAGGCCTGGAGGACCTGGTGCCTGTGCGTAGGTGCGCAAAAACCAACTGCACATTGCGGAGAATGTGACTCAGCATCCAGCTACCCTGGGATATGTCCTGGGTCGGGGACATACAGGGATAGACCCGGACACCAGCCAAGATTTCTAAGGTACACAAAGCAATGCCAAGGCCCACCCATTCCAAAAGAGTTACCTGTTTCCCTGAAGCCAGATCTCACAGGAAATACTTAGCTTTGCCACCCCAGACTCTGCTGGGAAGTCCACTGAGGAGTGACGCCTGGAAGACCTGTGCCCCAACCCCCTTTCCTTCTCCGCATCAGGAATGCAGTGCAGGTAATCAATGGCTCCCGGAAATTTGACCTGCTGGGCTGGAGCAGACCCAGTTTACACAGGCCCTGAGGTCCTGCCGTAAGTGCCTGCAAGGTGTACTGCGCATGCTAGCGCTGCTCCGTGTGGGCGTCAAGACACCTGGGGATAAGCCCAGGTTTGGATGATGAGTGGATAATCATGGCCATAGTGTGGGTACTTCTAAGGATCACATTGGGCTGCCAAGGTTCATTCTGCGCAAAAAGTAAATAAACGAATAAATAAAAACAACAAAAATTCATATGCTCTAAGTTCAGAATCACAGGATATGGGTTCAGGTATTATATAATCAATATTCATGGCCTGGGGCAAGACAGTTAAGACAAACCCGGAATTCTCTTTCCTAAGTAAATAAAATACTCCCCAGGACACATCAGCCTGATGAACTATCACAGATTGTGCTTCTTCCTAAGAAATTCTTAGTCTTCTGACAGTCCTCATTAGTGAAATCCAGATAGCACTCTGTTCTGTCTCTTAGCATACATAGCTCCTGGGATCATTTCTGATGTAGATGTTTTTCTGCTACTACTGACATTGTCATCCATAGTTTTCCCATTTCCAAGGTCACAATAATAAACTGGGGAAGGAAAATAACAAATGTCTCTCTCTTCTTCCTTAGCCCCCTTATGTCTTTGGGCCCCCTCAAGGCTTCCTAGAGGTGTAAATGTCTGTCATACTCCTATAAAGGTTAAAAAAAAAAATCCTTTATCTTTTTTTCTACTCTAGGAATTAGGCCCAGTTTTTCTTTGAGTCAAGTCAGAAGTTCACTTATATGTCATTGCTCTATAATATGCTCAGAACTATTCCTCTTGGACAAGCCCTCATCAGTGTCTCTGAAAGTTTGTAGAGTCATGCTCTCTGTTTAGGGTGAGTTCTTGACCAAAAGGAGTTGAGTGCCTGGAAGTTGCTTTTCCAATGCTAAAGGAAACTGAAGGCAACCTTCAGCTTCAGGTATCTGCTCATTATGTCCCAAACATCTTCCCATTAGCCTCCCCAGATGTGTCTGAATCCTTAATGAGTGGCCATCACTTAGGTTCTTGGGCTTGGAGCTTCCTGTACTTACTGTAAAATGAGGGTGGTTAAGCCATAGGGTGAAATGCTAAAGCTGATAAAGACTGAGGCTTCCTTTGTTCACTGTTTTACAGACTGCTGCTCAAAAACCTTAGTGACCCAGAAGATCAATTTAGTGGCTACCAACCAGCATTTTTAAATAAATGATCTAGAATTTTAAAAAACAAACCCTATAGACTCCTTTTCCCTAGTTCTTCAGCTCTGTTTCACCTTTTTCCTAGTCCATATTAATTCATGTCCATCATGTAACCAGCCAGTGACAGGGGCTTTGGGACCTGCTTCCTGGGTCAATGCTTTTAAAACTATTAACTGAATTAATTTCTTCTCATCTGGGGGCTATTGGGATACAAGCAATACCCCAACAAGGCTTCCAGCCTGTCCTGACTGAAGAAGTCAACAGTCTTCCAGGCGGCTCTCGAGACCCCTTCCCCTTAGATCAGATAGGGTGAGAGCTCCATGAATCCCCAATAGGTAGGGACAATGACCACCTATTGCAGCAGGAAGCAGGTACAGAAGATGAGGCCTTCAGCCCCTCAGCTTCCCATAGAGATTTGTGGGGACCACGTCTCTCCAGAGAAAAGAGAGGAAGGCAGACAGAATAGGAGAATCTTGGGACCCGACCCATGGGACGCTCTCTGCTGGAGCAGTCGCCACCCTGATACCACCCTTTCACTAGTAATCCCTGCCCCAGGCTGGGCAGCCACAGGAGGACATTCCAGGCAAATACAGGTAGTTACGGGGCACAAGAAGCCCACTAGTGTGAGCCAGTTCCTAACGCCTGCGCAGTAAGAGTTACAGCGACCTTCATCTCACCTGAGCCTCATTGTACCATTATTATAATATCATACATATGCCCGGAAGTTCATTAATATTATTATAACAGACAGAACTCTGGGAAAGAACATGCACAGTTTAAAAAGGTAATGTAATAGGCCCCGTGTCAATCAAAATTATCAATCAAAATGGTCAATCAAAAGGCCCCACATCCAGATAGGCATAAGCTCTTACAAGTAAAGAGAATAAAAGTACCAAAGCCTCATTAATGAAGGTAATTGAGCCATTTACCTGTTAAAGCCCACTCCTACCCCTTAGGAGTATACTTTCCCCCTGCCATTCAAGGCCCTTGAGTCACTCCTGCTCGGGTCCACTTACCTCTTTGGAGTGTACTTTCCCTTTTAAGAAACTATTTCTTTGTTTCACCGTATTTTCCTTACAATAAATTGCTTCTTGGTTTCACCTCTATACTCTGGTGTGTGTCTCATTCAATTATTTGCTGAGGTACCAAGAACCTGGACACCACACTGAGAAGGACCCATTCTCTGGTGGTTGCAGAAGGTTTTACCCGTTCTCCTGTCGGAAAGACCACACGGCACTTGGAGCACTTGCAAGTTCAGGCTGTTTATTTCATGCCAGCGGGCCCAAAGGAGTTACCTCCAAAGTCTGAGCCCCAAACAAAGGCAGGGTGTGGAAATTTATAGCCTAGCATTTCCATAATAACATCAGTTTCCCACGCGCGTTGCCTAGGGTTGGTGGAGACAGGTGTTCAGGGAGAAAAAGAACCAGGAAGTGACTGGGGGGTGTGGGGCGGGTCCCAGACTAGGCTATCAGCCATGTTGGGAGGCACTATTTCTCTACACAGTAACAGTATGATACATAAATAGGTGGCATCCTAGACTCATAGAAGTGAAGCTAATTATTACATGCAATGGATGCCTCAGGACATTGGTTCCCAAGAGGTGGTATGTGTACCCCCAGAGGTATATACTGGGCCATTCAGGGGTATGAGAAAAAGAATCAGTAATGGCAAAAAAGCAAATAAGTAAAAAAATTCAAAACGTTAGTTATGGAGCAGTAAATTTTAAGTATGAATCACCATTCACAGAGACACTTCAAAATTAGATGATTGGTGAGGACATGGCTATGAACCCTTCCCCCAAACCACTCTTCTACCAATCATTACCCACAGTTTCAGAACAATCCCATTGCAACGGTTCTAGAACTTCCCCAAACATGTAAATACATCTATGACTGATCAGTTTAGTTATTGACGAGTAAAAGTAAGTCTGTTGTCTTTAATTGTGATTCTCCTCAAGTAGTTGTTTTATTTAATGTTTAAATACTTGATCATCATTATCAATATTTAACTGTTACAAATATGGTAAAATTAAGTCTGCAGTTTGTATTTTTAGTGTAGTAATTTTTCTTTCCTTATTACCTCATTTCCACTATTTTATGTTAAGATAGGCACTGAACAAAAATGTCAGTATTTAAAAACAGCTGTTTTAAAAACAAGGGGTACAATTTATAGGAATGGGTTTAAAAGAGGTACACAAATGGAAAAAGGTTGGGAACCACTGCCTCAGGGCATTAGACCTTAATTCTCTTTTGGAAGTACTGAGAAAGGCTGGTCTAGAATGATGTCCCAAGGTTTTCTTCAGAGTCAAATTGATGTGACTTTACCCAAATTCTCTTAAACAACTAATCCAAAACAAGCATTTAAATATAACTGTTACTGCTTAAAATATATTTTCTTCTTCTTTTTGTTGGTTTTGTAAACAATGGTGCTATTGTGATATAAAGAAATTAAGAATGTAACTGTTACCAAGAATTGGAAACTAAGATTTGCTGAAGACATTCAAAATTAGCCTCAAATTCATTTATCTTATAATAGTCACATAGACAAGCTCTTCCTAGGACAGTGATTTACACAGCCTTTATTCTGCTTCCCCGTGTTTTGTTCACAGCACACTCCCAGTCAGTAGCATCTCTCATCACAACGCTGTGATTCTCATGCAGACCCTTGGGGGATGGAGAGCTTGCAAAGTCTCCCTGAGGATTCTAACTCCCCACCATAAAGGATCACTGCACTAAGATAAAAGACAAAATTGCTTATAACAATCTAAGTCAGCAGAGAACATATCATCCTACCAGAATAGTCTAGTTTTAAATAGGCATTGACTGAGTTCCAGGATGATCCAAGAGCTCAGAGCATAATTCATTGTTGTATACTTATTTATTCCCTGCCAAGAATCACTTTATTCTTTCAGAAGGAAGCAAAACCAGGTCAAGAGAAAGGAAAAATTTTCTGGTCAATTAACTAATCAACAGTTTGTATGCCTATTGTGAACGCATCAATGTACTAAACAATATGTAGGACGTGCAAGGTTTTATAGCAACTGGAAAGAAAAGATCAAAACATATTAACATCAAAATATAACATTAACAAATGTTAAATTATGAAGGATTAATTATAAAACCATCAAAGGGAGAGCCCAGGAATCTGAATTTAAGTGCCCCACATGAATATGATACTCAGGTTAGGCACTAATACCTTAGTAGCAGAAAATTAATTTTAACCAGTATCATCAGGGAACGCCCACTTTGTGAAACAGAGAAGCTGGGCTAAGCTTTGAGGATGGGAGAGAGAGCAGAGAGAGCAGAGGGCACTTGTGAGCTGGCTTGGAACAGTAATGTTAACTGAGAAAAAGTGCTAAGGAAGCTTTGAGATGTAAAGGATGAGTGCGTAAGGCAGTCAGAGAAGGCTTCCCTCAAACTGAGTCTTAAAGATTGGGCAAGAGGGAACTGTCAGACACAGAATGAGGGAAATAGGATTCCAGGCAGAAAAAACAACTTGTACAAAAGTATACAGGCACAGAAGAGCAAGGTATGTTAAGTGAATAGTAGAAGTTCCATGTGACTAGTAAAGGGGATCAGAATGTGCCACTCCAAAATATTCCACTTTGGCATATGGATTATTTTGAGCTGAAGGCAATTGAGAATCAACAGAAGTCTTTCCAAAGCTTCCATCATCTGACTAAAAGCAGAAACTTCTGAGAAACAAAAACTGCCATAACTCCCCACTCCAGGAGAGTTTTATGGTAATGAAGAAGAAAGTTGGTTTTGAGTGGATTCTGCACAGACAAGCCTTACTAAAGTAACCCTTATCATCCATTAGTTTCCCCATGTATTTACCTTCCTACAATTTACCACCCCTAGAAGCTTAAATCTCCTTCCCTTTGTCATGTCTCCACAATTTATCTCTCTTTGTTAAAATGATTTGTAAACTCTCAAATCTAACTACCTCTTTGGGGTTTTCATGTCTTCTCTGTGACGTTAACTGTAAACATAAAAAAATATATAATAATAACTTCAATAAAAATGTGTATACCTTTTCTTCTGTTAATCTGTCTTTGTCAATTTAATTTCCAGGCCCCATTCATAAACCTCAGAGGGTAGAGGAAAAATTTTTCGTCCTTTTCACTAGAATAGGCAGAGGAGAAAGGAAGAGAGGCCTATGAGAGGTAAGATAGGAAAACTGGTTAACATGATTAAGAGGTAAAAGAATAAAATGAATTGAACATATCAAACCCATAAGGGGTCAGGTGAATTGCTGGGTACATGATACATAGTATAAGTAACAGGATCCAGACAAGATATAGAACTGGTAGATTCATGCCCATTCTAGAAGAGGCAGCTCTCTCAACCCAATCCAGTCATTGCTTTGATGGGCAGTAAAGAGTTTAATGCTCCCAAGTCACCTGATTTACTTGTATTTTTTCAAGAAAACCTAGAAATCTAAATTTTTAGATGCTATCTCCAAACTTTTAAGTGATAGCTCAAAATTCTTTAAATAGGCCAAAAAAGCACAATTTTTGGACTGATATGGATGCTAGTTTATCACTTCTGGGCTGCATCCAAATTAAACCAGTGTTTATCTAGTTCACTATGTGCCTGGTTCACAGGTTGGCAGAACATAGCGTGGTAGGCTTCAACTGGGCTGAGAAAGCAATAGAAATCAAATATGGAGCTTTCATTCTGGAAATACTCATTTATATCTATAACCATCTATCTATCCATATCCATATCTATATCTATACTTCTTTCTCAATTTAAACATAGGAAAGATACTGTTCTCAAACTTTGCAATGTTCTCTAAAAATTGCTCATGTTCAGAAAATATGCTAACAAAGCCAGAGGCATGATTTTTTAAAAAACATTAGTTAATGACAAAAGAGTATTTGAGATCCTTCAAGATTAATTCTACATGCTAATATTTAGAGAGAAAAAAAGTACTATTTTCACTGTGCAAATTGAAAAGGACTTTATTTAGCAGCATATACAAATCTCATTTCATAGGCAACATGAGCAAATCTATGGTTTTTCTAATTTTCTCCTTGTTGGAGGGCCATTCTAAAGGCAAATACAATAAAATTTGGAAATGCTGCTATTTTCAGACTCTTTTATTTGAAAAAGAAAAATTATTTATTTTAGGTGCCTATTTAATCAACTCTTAGAAACCGCTCTATGACAAATGACAAACCTTATGTTCAAGTTTATACCACTTCATCGCCACTATAAAAATTACCCTTCTATAGATTCTATAAGTAACTTTTGTAAAAATCTCAGCTACATACATTTTTAACTACTACATAATTCAAAATTTCCCTTATATAATCTTTAAGGTTATGACATAAAAAGATGTTCCTCTGAAAACTGAAATCAGTTTTCATTTCAATTTTCCCCTCAACATTTTTTTTCAGAAGTATAAAACATGAGTTATCTTTACTCTTTTTAAGAAGATCAGGAAAGGCTGGTCTTTAAACTAAGATCATTCATGATTTCAAGTTGAACATCTTCAACTCAGAGAAAACTCATCTCTGAAAGCTGCCTGATGGACTTTAGACAACTGTAAGTGTTAGAAAATTCTTACACTTATTTGAGGTAAAAATCAGGACTCCCTAAGTCCCAAATCAGTGTTCTAGTCATTTTGTCAAATTTCAGCTTGAATGAGGTTTTCAGATATCCAGGTTAGAATATAAACAATTGCAAAATAAAATGCAAAAGTTTCCTAGTACAGCCTATAGAAATGATGACACTATTTACTTTTGAAAGCATTGTTTTTATTGCAGCAAAATCCATTATATAATTACTATAAATAATGTTTTAAGATCCCTTTGTGTTGGCTACCTCCATTTAATCTAACAATTTGCATTAGAAAAGTAATAATAAATTGAGGGGAATCATCACTTGTTCACTCATAACAGTATGTGTTACAACTTACATGGAAAAGTCAATCAAGAATAAAATCTTTTTTTTCTCAAATTGATTTTGAATTAAGCATTACTTTTTATTTAGCACCTTCAACAACCCTATGAGAACAAATTCATCCATTTTTATTGTAAGGTAATTATGTGCAAAATATGCAAACTGAAACAAATTCAACTAGCTCGATCTTCCTATCTTTTCACATCCTATTTATAAAATCTTATTTGACTAGTCAAATGAGAAGGAATATGGATTCAGACATATCTCATTTCAAAATCCAGTCCTTATTGGTCTTTACCATTTTACAGATCATGAAGCCACCAAGGCTTAGTGTTCTCATCTGCAGAATGGGAGTAATACTTATACAGCCTTATGATGACTGCATAAAATAATATGGATCAAGGGAGTAATACACTGCCAAGCACAAACTAGCTACATAATAAATGTGAATTCTTTCCCCCACTCTAGATGATGCAAAGTAAAGAAATAAAAAGAAACATGTAGGGGCATTTATCCATTAGATATGAAAATGTTTGAGAACCACAAAATAAAATCTACTGGTACCAATGTGAAAACTCTTTAATTAAATGCCTACACAATGCAACATTATGCCAATCTATGGTTAAATATAATTCTCTAAATGTGCCCTCACTTTGAAAACAACTTTTTTCATTTTTCAATACTTTCTAAGCATACACCCAAGCAACTACTGCCAAATCATAATACATCGTGAACTGAATGTAGCATCCAGTCACAAATAATGCCAAAAGCCATTGTATTAGAGCATTAAGTTTATTCACTGTCTAAAGTGTGTGGCTTTAAATATATTCTATTTGATACGGAGTGAAGCCCTCCTTTAAAATAAGATGCTTAGTCTAGGAAGGGCTTAAGAAGAAGGCAAAGGGGGAATGCAACAACTTTCCGAATACGTCCAAGTCAAAGGAAAGTTGACTCCTCCCTATCATGAAATACAGCTGCTGCAGTCACAGGGAAATCAAAAGGCATGGTATCTGCCGGTCTCAGCACTTGGCCAGTCTACTCCTGTCCTGAGGAATTTAGACAAGAGCTTACGAATTCTTCCTTTCTTCATGACCCACAACTAAGGATAGAATACGCTGGCAAACCAAACGCAACTAGTCTGGTTAACTCCCTGGAATCCAGACGCTGTTTCATAGCCAACACCCACCCCTATCTAGAGACAGCGCCCTCCCCCCACTCCTCCCCCAATCTTCGCACATGCGTACACCCAATTAAGAGAGGTTGCAACGCTCCCCCATCCTCTAGTCCCCACGCCCAGCTGCCACGCAGCCAGTCCTCCTGCCTTTCTTTGGGCAGCCGGCTTCACTATCCAGTAATACGCATGTGCAAAACTGTGCTGCCTGGCAATCCTTTAGCCGGTAAGGGTGGGGAAGTAGGCGGGACTAAGTTCCTTGCGCACGCTCGGGACATGCGCAGTGCGGACACTGAGGCGCCAGCTGTCGATTTGGAAGTTCCGGGGAAGCAGCGCATGCGCGCGTGTACGCGTTGCCGGCGAAGAGGGGAGCCTGACGACTCGGAAATTTGAATACCACAGTAGCATGGAGTGTGACCTCATGGAGACTGACATCTTGGAGTCGTTGGAAGATCTAGGGTAAGAGGCCCAGTCAGGGGGTCTTCCAAACCGCACACTGCCGGCCCCTGGGAACATCTACTCCTGCGCCCTAGTCGCAGACACCTGCCTTTCCACGCCTCACCCCGTGGCTCCTGCCTGTCGCCCCCTATGGCTCGGCACCCCAATGCCACGTCCACTGTCTGCCCTACTGGGTCGGTGCCCTCCATTTGCGACGCCCCTAGACCTGCTCTGCGCTCCCTGTAACCGAGTTACACGCAGCGTTTGTCAGTCGTGCGTGTCATTGTCTGGGCTCTGGTTCTCGCCACCCCCCCACCCCCCGAGCGTCTCTCCTTGCTCCCCATTCTCCTCCCCTGTCTCTAGAGGTTGCCAAAGTTGATTCTGTTTTCCAACTTGTCCCCCAAACTTCCTACTCCTTTCTTGATCCCCTGCTCACTTCTCTCAAAAAACCTCCTTTGCCCAGTCATCTCTGCATGCACCCAGGATTACCTAAGCCACATGTCTGTGCGGTGCGTCCGTTCTGCTAGCTGTTTCACTTGTGCACCTAACCTGTCACCACCCTGGGAACCTCTGGCAGTTTCCCTTGTCGGTGACACTCAACTTTTTTGAGCCATTATTATTATTATTAGCCCTTAGGCTTAGGGTCATCTTCATCCACCAAGTCCCTGCTTATTTGTTGTGCGTTTTGTCTTTCCTAAAAGTTATGGTTTGTTAACTATAATCAGTTATAGATGGAAGTCAGTGTATTAAAACTTGAAAACTTAGAATCTCATGGACTAAGCATGGTTCCAGAAACTGTATGATTAAATACTTGCCTGTAGGTATGGTGTCCAAAAATTACAGATTTAGCTAGCTGTGTTTATAAAGTAACAAGTCCTTTATCAAACCTTCCCCTAGGCTTCTGCATACCATGGAGACGTTTGAGGGAAACCTTTAGAAAAGGACACTGTAAGGGTTCCCAAAATCTGCCCACTTAGGTACCGTGCTGTCCTGATGGACGTTTTTGGAAAGAAAGTGGTAGTTCTCATTACCTTTCTTTGTCAAAATGAATCACCATTGTTTGTTGTTTTTGGAACTTGCTTTTGAATATTCCAGACTTTAAGGGGCTTATTTCTTCCCTTAGAGTGTAAGTAAAAGTCACGTTCAGCAAATGGACTCTTTTGTTAGACATCCAGACTAAATGCTGGCTCACACATGAAGCCATTTATTCAGTAAACATTTTAGAGAAACACTTGTTCTGGCGCATTGCTGGGCTGAGCACTTTCGAGTAAAGTGACATGGAAGAGAAGTTCACCTCTAAGAATCCGCAATGAGGAGATCTGAGATCTGAGGAGGGTCCTTTTACTACAAAGGGAATTCTTAGAAGCTTCTTAGAAGTGGTATTTAAGATTAGTGTTGAAAGAGAGGTAGGATGAGAGGACAAGGTAGACCTTCTTTAAATGTAGTTGTTCTGCATGGATAGAGGTTGCCTAACAGTTAGTGATGGATGCTGTTAGATTCACTAACAAAATCTAAATATGTAACACAAGGAGAAATTTCTAGGCTAGTTTCTTTATCCATTGTGTAATGATACGTGGTTTTGAATCTAGATGTCAGAGTATATAATCTCATTTTTTGTGTAACACTTTTTCCATTCCAATCAGTGTGAAACGCACAATTCTATTTGAAAAGGATTGAGTATTGTCATTTCTCTTAACATCTCTATACCTCTAAAGCAAATTATCTTAAGCATATTTAATATATGATTTATAACTTTATTAATATTTCATTTAAAAGAAGATAAAGTAATTTGGAGAATATTTTTAATTACTTTAAAAATGACAAAATCTTTAATTCTAGCTATATGGTAGATTGGGGTTCATTATTACTATTGTCTTTTATCAATGTTTAAACATTTAATAATTTGTTTAAAATTACATTTGAATTACTTACAAAAGGTTAGGATTTAGTTGTACCAGTTCACCCAAACATCAGCTCGCCAGCAGTTATTAAATCAATCTTGACATTTCTCTGGTACAAGTATACTTTACTAGTCTTAACTGTCATTAAATATACAAAAAAGAATTAAATGATTAATTAGAAAGTTTTTAAAGAAAGTCATTAAAAACCTAACCTAATTTATTTCTGGAAAAAACCTAGAAAAGATCATCTAAGTTTTTTGTTTTTGTTTTTTTTAATTTCTGAAATAGTAAACTATACTGTAACTAGCTATCATTTAATTAATCTGCTTTTAATACTCACTTCAGCTAAAGTAAGAAAATAAACCTTTGTACCAGGAGACCGGTCAGTAAATGTATTGAAGTTGACATAATTTAATAGTGTATTTGATTCTGTTAAACATTCACATATATTTTGAAGGGTTGAAATGCATTTACCACTTATTTTTCTGATGGGTTAGTATAGTTCCAAATTTTATTTATACTTATACTGGTCATCATAACTTATCTTTATTAAACTATTGCTTAATTATACAAGTAACACAGAGATATTGTATCTAATACATTAGGTGTGATTTTATGTTCTGATGTGTGATTTCTTAACTCACCAGTTACAAGGGTCCATTGTTAGAAGATGGCGCTCTGTCTCAGGCAGTCTCTGCTGGAGCCAGTTCCCCTGAGTTTACCAAACTCTGTGCTTGGCTGGTGTCTGAACTAAGAGTGCTCTGTAAACTGGAGGAAAATGTGCAAGCGACTAACAGTAAGTAAACGTTCAGCTTTAGGTGCAAAATATGAAAATAAAATTAAGGTGTTACCAGTTGAACATTAATCAGTACTAAAACTGATACTTCAAATTCTATGTAAATATAAAAAAAAATTAACAACGAAACCAAATACTTTTTTTTGCCTGCATTGTTTTTATTTTTTTTATTTTTTTGCATTGTTTTTAGAGGAAGGTGATTCAGAAGTTAGAAAAACAAAATATAGTCAAGCAACTATTAAAAATTTGTGGAAGTTGAAAAGACCTTATTACCGAAATACAGAAAAATGGAGACAAATGTGAACTTTCTTTTCTTTGTAAATAGACTTGTGAGATTGTAAATTGGTGGCTCAAACTAGAAATTAGTTCTTCTCTTAGGACTACCAGACTTGAGAAGTTCATACAGCAATCAAACAAGTTGTGATTGTTATACATAGGGAAAAAAGAGAACACTTCATTAAGAAGTTTTCTTTATTTTAAGAATATATCACTTTATATCACAACCAGATCAAACACCATTAGATTTATGGCATTGAGAGCTGTTTTGTATTTGCCAGTTTTGTTACTGTTTTTGCAGTAGTTTGTTGACTCTGCAAGAAAGACAGAGGATTGGGTCTTGACACTACCAATCTGGTTCCCTGCTACTATAGGCAAACCTATTAATAAGAGACAAAGAAGAATGCTCACCTATTAACCCACCCTATGGAGAACTACACATAATCCCATTTTCTTTTTCACAGCATCCTATTGTGAAGAGCTAGCTCACCCTTGCAAGTTTAGTATATTTAATGTGTAATGTTAGTTGTATCTAATTCTAATTTTTAAGGAAAGTGTAGCATAACAGTGATAGCAGCTGCTTACATTTATTGAGCACTTGCTATGTTCTAAGTAATTCCATGTGTTAATTCATTTAAACCTCCTGGCAATCCTACGAGTCAGGTTTTGTTACTCTTTTAAACCTTAAACAAGGAAGCACAGTGAAGTTAAATACATTGCCTGAGGCCACACTATGGGTAAGTGATAAAGCCAGGATTCCACCCCAGCAGTCCAATGTGGGAGCTAGTGCTCTTAACACTGCCTCTTGATCCAGCATTTCAGAGATTGTAAGAACTTTTGAAAACAGCTGTACTAGATGGTAACTATAACCTGGAGCCCCTTTGTTTAAATAAAAACATTTTCTGGAAACCGACACATAAAGCAGGTACAAGTGTAGCTATTCTGGTTGAAGTTGAGGAGTACTTTTAGCATAACTCTCCTCTGATCCTCTCCAGCTGCTTTTGGAGTTCACAGGACACAATTTGCAAAACATTGATGTTATAGTGTTCCCATTATATAGGACCCAGGTGAAGTGACTCAAAGTTTACTTAAATTTCACCCTTCTATGACATTGAATAGAGAACCATAAAAGGGGAATAAAGAGCAGTGTTTTTCCTTGGTTCCTCCAATGAACTCAATGCTTGACAGGTTATGGGAGTACAAAACTGCAAGGCATGTTCACTACCTTCAGACTTAGTCTAACTGGAACTATTTGGCACTGATGAAAGAAGTGGAGATTAGTACAGTAATTAAATGCTTCACTTTGTGGTCCACATGGGCAGGAACTCAATGAGTACAGCAGTACTTGGGGAGGTTTCCTCAAGGAGCGAGACACCTGGGTTCTGATGGACAGGTGAGCTATGATGAAGGAAGACAGTGTAGAGGGCATATCCATCACGGGAATAACGTAAATGAAGGCACAGACGTGGAAGTGAGACTGGCCTGGCACAAACAGAAGGAATGTTTGTGGAGGTAGTAGATAACTATTACATACCTGTAGTAGGTATTACTAAATAACAGTATGCTGGGAAGGGAAAAGCAGAGAGGCTGTGGAGAATCTTTAAAGGCAGACAGAAAAATTAGATTAAGTGAGGTAGAAATTAGGAAGCCAGTAAAAATTCTCAAATAAGGGACTAACCTAATGAAAGTATTTAAGAAAGAAAATTGTCAGTGGTGTGAAAAAGGATGAATTAGAAGGGAGAAGTTTGTGTTAGGAAAATCCTATTAAAAATTTCTGTATAACTTTTACACTAATGGAAAAACAGCCATTTTTATTAAATAAGATTATTTTAATTCTTAAAAGGTCCGAGTGAAGCTGAAGAATTCCAGCTTGAGGTGAGTGGGCTACTAGGGGAGATGAACTGTCCATATCTTTCACTGACATCTGGGGATGTGACCAAGCGCCTTCTCATTCAGAAGAACTGCCTGCTTTTGCTCAGTAAGTTCATGGCTACTAGAATGTAGCTGTTACTTTCTGTTATGTTTTTCATGACTAATAAACTAGCTGTTACTGTTTTGTTCCATTGTGGATTTAATTAAGACTACTACTTACTTTAAAGAAAACTTTATTAAATTTCCAACGTTGAAGTTAGCAGTGGGCCTGTGGGCTGGTAGCAGTGTTGTTTTATAATTGCTACGCTTTTACCATTTAACTTCGGTGGTACTACGGCCAGAGGTAGCGCTGGAGTGTTCAAGTGTGTGATCATGAAAACTTAGCATTCTAGAATAGAAGCACATTTTAAAATAGATTGGAGAAACAGTGTGAGAATAATGAAGATTTTTTTTAAATTAAAATATTTTATCTTGTTGATACTTATTGGTGTGGGTAATTGTTTAGGGGTTTTATTTTTGTTTGTAAATATGTCATATTACAATGTAAAATTTCCTGCAATAATACTTGCTTTGTTCCTATACTTATCATTCCGGGAAATAAAATACTATAAAAAGTTCTTTCCTTCCCTGTTTTTTTCTATACTAACTACTATTTCTTTCTTCACCCTGAAAAACAGTAAGTAGACTCACAAATTTTATTGCCTTAAATAAACTCTCCAATAAACTCAACCAATAGTCTTAACTTGGAATTTCTGTAGCATTCTGAGACACACTTAGGTAAAGCTTTGGTTAACTGACTATTATAATTTTTATTATGACAAACACAATTTGGTGGATTTTTAAAATACGTGTTTTTACAACCATATTATGGTTTCTAGAATATGATATAATTACAATTGTGAAGGTTTAATTAGAAAAACAATATTCATAACCATTATCCTTGGGTACTAAGTTATTCCAGAAGCACTTTCTTAACTTCTCTTTTGTCAAATGATTATTATGGAAGGGGATATGCCCATAAGGTTAGATATTGCCTTACATATTGATATTGCTGCATGTAACTCTTACGCATGCATTCAGTAACCTTCAAACTGTAATTTCTATAACTGGCTTAGCCACAGTGTACTTAATACTCAATAATTCTCCTTTGGTAGCACTGCTTATCCTTACCAATACCTAATATTTGGCACTTAGAATATGTTATCTTACTTAGGAAGACAATAGCTGTGTGGAAAGCTCTTCCTGTAAGCTCAGTTTGGCCTTTTTAGTGTTAATACTTATAAAAAAACCACTTTGCATGTAAATCTTAATACTTTTAACCCTTTCCTGTTTCTTAAGCAGACTGTTCAGGACATGATTTTTTTGGACTCATGGTCAATATTAATAGCAATTTTAATGTGCTATCATCTCAAAAACTCTTCAAGAATATGCAACTGTTTCCTCCTCAACTAAATGACTAAATCAACTAAAGGTTACTCTGCTGTTGAATTTTTCACATAGACACACTACTTACTTCCCTTCTCTTTATCTTTGCTTTTGCTGTTTCCCCTTTTCTAAAATGTTCCCCTCAGTTTGTATCCCCTCTTTCATGCCAGTATTTATATACATGGACTCATTCTCTACTCTCTGTGTCTGAATATTTCTCATCTTTCCAAGTATCAGTTGTCACATCTTGATGCTCTAATTTTACTTATTCCAGCACCTTTACCTTACTTATTTAACTCTTTTAGTACATTGTATTTTGAGAGGGAAAATAAACTAACTTCATTAGAATTGTTAGTAAAATAGAATAGTATTCAAATAAGTAGCTAAAAACCTCTCACATGTCAGGTTAAGAACTATCGTTGTTCATTGGTCTTTCTGGTTGTCAGATTATTTCCTTTAAGTAAAATAAGTCAGTTATCTGAGTTTCTAAAAGATGAAATACTATTCATCTTTTATGCATTTATTCTTTATTCCTAACTAGACTCAGTAGAGGTAATCTTTTTTGTATGTTCTGTATTATATCTCCATTGCCTTTCCTAGCACTTTGGACACCAGCTACAGTTACAGTTAATGTTTTTTTATGGTAATTGTATTGGTGAACTAATTTTGTGAATACCTGAGAGCTATGTTGTCCTAAATTTAGAGAAAGTTAATTAAATCATATAATATATGATTTTTCTAGAACAAGGGTTGGCAATCTTTTTTAAAGGATCAGATAATATTTTCAGCTTTGTGGGCCATAAGATCTCTCATTACTCTTAACTCTACTGTTGTAGCATGTAAGCAGCCCCAGACGATGTGGAAATGAATGTGTATGGCAGTGTTCCAAGAAAACCTTACTTATAAAAACTGACGGTGTTCATGACAGTGGGATTTTACTGTTTTGGTCTTTTAATGCATACAGATTGCTATATGGAACACATTAAGGTATTATCAACCCTATTTAGAATGGCCTTTCCAAAAAATGAACTGTATTAATTGTTCTAGAATAGGAGTTGGCAGCTTTTCAGAAATAATCTGCCAAAATTATGATCCCTGTACTAATAGCATTAAGCCTTAGGTCTAGGAAATGAGATATTCAAATTGATCATTCTTTTGTACTTCTAAACTTACAAGCCCAGAAAATGTCTTTTTTCAAAATTGTCTTTTATATTGTCAGAAGGTTCTCATTTTGTCACAGAACCTGAAATCCCAAGACCCAAATGATTACTAATCATCATTTATAAAAACTTAAATGTCTTGGGAAGATTAAAGGAGTAAGAGTGAATATTTACATCTTCACTTTAATTGCCTGAAGCAGATTGCAGCCCTCATTTTACCTGACTAAAATCAACGCATATGGGATGATACTGATACAAAAGGACGCTGCTAAGAAATGATTCGAAAGTTTTGTGGTGGTTTTTCCAAGGGAGGGGCCTAGAATGAGGAAAGTTGGGCGGTGGCGGGGGCAGTCAGGGAATACTGAGAAAGATAAATTTAAGAGAGGTTTTTCTGAACAGCCAGAGGTGACGTTAGGCTACACGAGACTATAAGAAAGGAGCTTTTGGAAGTTTAGTAAAGCCTTCCCTCTTCTTTAAGTTAAAATTTGACTACTTAAAAAATGTTGTTTCACACTAGTTCTAAACAGACTGGCTAAGTATTAGGAAGAGGGCAGCATAATTATATCACTGGTGCATGTAAGTGGTAAGAAATAAGATGATCATAACAACAAACTTTTTAACTTGCTAAAAATTGGCCACCTGCCATCTTTTGCACATTTGTCAACAGATGCCAACCCCTGTTCTGTAGGTTCCTTAATAGTGGAATGCAAGCATCTAAATTTTTAGATGTGATCTACCTTGATCCTTTGGTTTCAAAGAGGAATTGCTTATTTTTAAGTCAACTTTAAATATATTGGTTAAATACCTGAGTTACAGAACCAGTTTATATGTTATGTCATTTGAGGTAAAAATGGTTTTCCTTTCTTGTTTTTCTCCATTCTTGCAGCTTTAAAAGTTACATATCATTAGGTCTATAGAGTTGTGACTCCAGACTTATGACTATTAACTATAGCTGTATCTCATTCTGAAATCTTATTTTGTTTACTTCAGCATACCTCATCTCAGAACTAGAAGCTGCCAGAATGCTCTGTGTGAATACTCCTCCAAAAAAAGCTCAAGAAGGAGGCGGTAGTGAGGTCTTTCAAGAGTTGAAAGGCATATGTATTGCTCTAGGAATGTCCAAACCTCCAGCCAATATAACTATGTTCCAATTCTTCAGCGGGATTGAAAAAAAAGTAAGACCTTTAGTACCAGATTGTAGTGTATTAAAGGCATAGTCCTACATTTGTTTGAAATGAAGCAAGTTAATTTCTCTTAATGGGAACCTAATGTGCATATTATTAAGTAATTGTTACTAAATGAGTTTTGGGTTTTAAATCCTACATGCCTTAAAGAGAAATTAGTAATTTAGTATTTTTTTTTTTTAACATGTTAGCATGTCTCTTTTTCCAAGAGGAAACTTTACGCTTTGATTTATAAGCTGAAATGAGATAGATGTATCATGTAAAAAGAATTAAGAATTAAGTCCTTTGAAAAATTATTTTATCATTGAACTTTGATGCAATTAATTTTTAAGGTCTTTATCATTAAATGTTACCACCCTCCTCCCCATTGACTGGACAGAAAAGGGTGTTGATATTCTTGGGTTTTTAATCCAGTCACTTTGAATCTTACGTGTTTCCGTTGGTGAACTAGATTCATTGACTGTGTGACAGTAAGTCAGAAGTATTTTTATGCCACACATTATCAACAGTTAAGAGGTTTTTAAAAATAATTGATTAGGAACAAGCAGTTTTAATAAAAAAGTATTGAATAGAAGAGAATGCTATTTGTTGTAACAGAACTATTCTCTGTGTACATATGTGCTGGACTCTGAGAATTGGTACATTTGCATTGTGGGGCGGATGGACACCATGATGCACAGATCTGGCTGAACTCTACGGGGAGCAGCAATGTATCCATAGTCCATATTTTTCTGTGTGTTCATTCATCCATTCAGCAAATACACATTGAGTGCCTGCTGTTGCCAGGC
The DNA here is from genome assembly GCA_004026885.1 of Lyroderma lyra. Lineage (NCBI taxonomy): Eukaryota > Metazoa > Chordata > Mammalia > Chiroptera > Megadermatidae > Lyroderma > Lyroderma lyra. The sequence continues at coordinate 23,241 of PVJL010002277.1, forward strand.
ACTGTTCTAGGTGCAGTGAAGGAATCATGCTTCCATAGGCACGTGAGGCGTGGGACAAGTGAGTGTCTTTATTGTGTGGGTCTTGTACATTTCAAAACATCCTCCACCTTTGCCTCTGTCAGGAATCTTCTTTTGATGGCAAGATATGATGGGACTTGGGAAGATGAGGAGGATATGTGTTACTTTTAGATTTGTTTATTCATTCATTTATGTTTTTGTGTCAGTTAAAGGAAACATTAGCAAAAGTTCCACCTAATCATGTGGGAAAGCCTTTATTGAAGAAGTCAATGGGACCAGCCCACTGGGTGAGTAGTGAACATCTTGAGTAAATTTATAAGGAACCGTCTATCTCAAGATATTTATATCAACACTTACAGTTTGTGCTTTTAAAGTTATATTTCTAATATGTAGTTTCCTAGGTGGATATCCTAAGAGTCATTTTTGTGAATCTTAAGATTTAGGCAGAATAATTTTACTTGTGTAAGATTAGAAGCACTTATCTCATAATTTGTGAATATTTCATACAGCTGATTAAAATAAACTGAAGTTTATGATGCATGTTTCTAATTGCCAGGTGGGTGATCTTTAAGCCAAAAACTTCGTTGGGCTGAGCATCACACAGTGAATTAAGAGAAAGCTAAATGAGAATTTTGTACTTTACATATTCTTTACTGTGTTTTGAGACATTATTTTGCCTATCATTTCCTCAATTCTTATAATTTACTGTATTTATTAAATAACAATTTTGTGCTGAGTGCTGAGGATGGATTATGAATAAAATAGACACAATTTCTGCTCTTTTGGATTATGAGTCAGATTTAAATGCTGTTTTTTGTTGTTTTTCATTTTGTTTCAGGAAAAGATAGAAGCAATTAATCAAGCCATAGCCAATGAATATGAAGTTCGGAGAAAGCTGCTAATAAAACGTTTGGATGTCACTGTTCAATCTTTTGGTTGGTCTGACAGAGCTAAGGTATACATCAAATAATTTGTAAGGGCAGAGTGTTTATAGACACGATCCTTAAGCATTCCTAGTACAGTTTAGAATCTTTGGATATAGTGGAGACTACAAGCAAAAGACATAGGAGACACAAACAGGAACTTTTCTTTAGTGAGTTGCTGAGTAACAATTCTTGCAGCCATTCAGCAATAATAAAAATATTTATTTTTCAATTTTAAGTAATTTTTTTAACAGAACTATATGTTATAGACCCTACTGGAAGTACCCATCTGTGAGAGAAACAGAGTGTCTGAAAAGTACTAAAATAATAAAATTTTAAATTATTTGTGTACTACACTTACGCTAACAGTATGATTTGCTAATTAAATTTAGAAATACTGGATTTAGCAAGACCAAGCATTATGATCTGTTTATAGAGAACTGGAGAATCTGGTAAGGTATACAACTTACTTCAACTTAAATGAGATAATCCAGGTAAAGGTCTTGGTCATTCAACAGATACTTATTAAATATCTATTACATGATTAATAAGTGCAAATTAATGGGCACAGTTGATTAATTTGATCTTCTTAGAACCCTGAAATGGAACTAATTCTTGAATTTGGTCCAGATGTGTTAGTATTAATGCTCCCTTAATAGTGTGTTCATTTTGGGAAATAGATTTTCTCTGAATTTTAGTGAATTGACAAAATGTTTTTATTTAGTTCTCCAGTAATGTTGCTAATATGTTAATTTCCCCTTACATCCTTAGACCTTAGCATAGTCCTATTTGACTGCTGAATTATTGGGGTGGTATTTAATGGGTTATAATATTTTAGTGTTGAAAAGTAGTCTTAGAGATCAGTCTTAACTCCCCTCATTTTGCATATGAAAATATTGGAAACCCAGATAAATGGGAAACTACCTGATACCTCACAGCTAGTCAATAGTAACACCAGGAGTAAACTGTTCTCTCCGTCTGTGGTTGCTATTTAGGAAATATCAGTCCTTTCTTAAATTATCTTTGATAAAAACAGTCATTTCACTGTCAGCATGGTATACTTCAAAAACACTAACCTACAGCTGGCAGCTAGAAAAACATATGATTAATGAAGGTGCACTCTGACTGAGGCTTTTACACTGCGGTTCTGGTCTTGGCACTGCTATTAAGGGACTTTAGAGCTGGCATGCTGATACAATATGTCTGAGTTTCCATTTACTCTCCAAATTTATGACATTTTAAAGTGCCATGTTTAATGCAGGTGATATTTAAGATTCTTTTGAACTATAATATACAGTGATTGTATGAAATACATAAATGTAATGAGGATTTTCTCATTTAGTGGAATTTATGTACTGATATCTCACTTTGAAACTTTTAAATTACTCTATAGACATTACTTTCATATACACAAAGTGAACTTTTATTCCACCTAATGAAATGTATGCACTTATATCTCACTTTGAATTTACATTTTAAATTAGTTTTATTTGAAAAATATATGAAACAATTTTTTCAGAGGTGTTTGTTTCCATTCAGCATAGATTAGCACTTACTTAGATACAATAGTGTGTACAAGAAAAATAGAAGACATTCTCCAAACTGTGGAATGACCATTTCTTTATCCTTTTAATTATTAAAGATATTATTTTATAAGTCACTGATCCTCCCATTGTCTTAACCATAGTAGCTCTTCTCATATTTAGTATTATCTTTCTTCATCCATATAAACAATCATAATAACCATACCTTTTTACATTCTGTTTTGTCACATAATATAACCTAAACATTTACCACCAATATTTGAGTACCTGCATATAACCGAAAGACTTGCAAATATTTCTGTTCTTGTACCAATTTGCTCTGTATTGTAGCTGTAGCTGTTGCTTCCAAAATTTAGTAGCTAGGAGATTGTTGTTGTTTCCCAAAATTTAGGTTACTTTAATTTGCCTTACTGAATTCTGCCTGGAAAAAAATGTTTTATATCTGTTCAAACTTAATATTCTCTTGAGTGAACTTTCTTTTTTATATCCTTTGTTCATTTATCTTATGTGGTCTTGTGTTTGAAATAGATTTAAATGACTTGCCAAAGTTTTCTAATTTCCCAGTGTGGTTTTTCTGTCTATTGAGAGCTAACAACCTTAATTAGTAACTTAGACTTTTACTAAATGGTTAAGGTAAACCGTAGAGGAAAATATTAATTAGGGGAATCCTTTTCTAAGAAATGTATCATGTTAACATAATTAGTACAGTTTAGTCACAGCTAACATTTTTTATCTCATAATAAGCAAAGATGGGAAAATAAAAAGCACATGATCTGAGATCAGTGGCAGGGGGAACCATTTTACCTTTTTAGCCTTACAGTCTGAAAGGAAGCCCCCCCCTACCCGCTATATTCCTCCCCTTACCCCCAGAACACACACCATCATTTCTTGCTGTACTATGAGACAGTTCTTGACTAGGTAGGATAAATGGTGAGTATATAACCTTTTTTCTCCCATCTATAGCCTAGTAAATATTCTCAGACATTTTGGAGCTCTTTAACTTATTTAACATGAAATGTTTCCATGTCATTTTGAAAACTGACATTTGTCTTTGAACACTTTCTTTCAACAGAGTCAGACGGAGAAATTAGCCAAGGTTTACCAGCCGAAACGTTCAGTCTTATCTCCTAAAAGTACTATTTCTGTTGCCCATCTTTTGGCTGCAAGGCAAGACTTGTCAAAGATTTTAAGGACAAGCAGTGGCTCCATAAGAGAAAAGACTGCCTGTGCCATCAATAAGGTGATGAGAGTTTCTTTAACTTTTCTACAAGTATGTTTATTTCTCTTTACAAAATAAAATAGTTTAAAATATATTTCTTATCTCGTAGGTGTTGATGGGCAGGGTGCCTGACAGAGGAGGTAGACCCAATGAAATTGAACCTCCACCCCCAGAGATGCCACCGTGGCAGAAAAGACAAGACGGCTCCCAGCAGCAAGCAGGAGGCCGAGGAGGAGGGAGAGGCGGCTACGAACATTCCTCATATGGAGGACGAGGAGGTCATGAACAAGGAGGAGGGAGAGGTGGACGTGGTGGCTACGACCATGGTGGCCGAGGGGGAGGACGAGGAAGTAAGCACCAAGGAGGCTGGACAGATGGAGGGAGTGGAGGAGGAGGTGGTGGCTACCAAGACGGTGGTTATCGAGATTCAGGCTTCCAGCCAGGTGGCTATCATGGTAGCCACAGCGGTGGCTACCAAGGCGGAGGTTATGGTGGCTTCCAAACAGTTACATACACAGGAAGTGGCTACCAGGGTGGTGGATACCAGCAGGACAATAGATACCAAGATGGCGGGCACCATGGTGATCGAGGCAGTGGTCGTGGAGGGAGAGGCGGTCGTGGAGGCCGAGGGGGACGTGGAGGCCAGGGAGGAGGCTGGGGAGGAAGGGGGAGCCAGAGTTATCACCAGGGGGGACAATTTGAACAGCACTTCCAACATGGGGGCTATCAGTATAATCATTCTGGGTTTGGACAGGGAAGACATTACACTAGTTGAGGCTACAGAACCTTATATTTTGCTAGAGCTCAAGTAATAGAAACTTAGTTTCAGAATTCTGAATCCAGCATAATTTTGAATTAATGTGAGACCACAGGTGGCAGGAAGATTCCTGCTTGGCATAAGCATTTGTAGGTCTTCATTCAATTTTGTTTTTTGTTTTTTTATGGACTTACGTAATGCTGTTTATTTGACAAACACATCTCTCCTTTTTATGAAGAATTTTTAAAAGGTAATTAAAATTGCCTTTAATTGACCAGTAGACTAATTCCACAGTCAGAACATGCATACTTTTTTGAAGAAATTACTTGAATAAGTAGTTTTCATGTTTTAAAAGTGAGGATTCTCCTAGATTTTTTTAGATTTACAAACTAGGAAACCTTCCTCATTAACCATGCATTTATATGTGTTTTCCTTATAGTATTTCTAATGTCTGTTTTCCAAGTACAGTTCTGCCCTGATTGGCTTTTTTTCAGAGAGGTTATGTCACATTTGCTTCACGATAGAACTTTTAAGATTGGTTCCTATTAAATGAGCTCTTCTGCAGATAGCACATTCAGTAGCCTTATCCTTTTGATGGAATACTATACCACAACCTGAACTCTGAAAACCTTGAACACAGCCAAAATCTGTTACAATTATAAAAGCAAACTAAGTTGTGAACCTATAGTACATGTAGGCATTTAGTTAAGTCTAGCAATTCAAAATGACCTGCATCCATTCAAAACAAGTTCCTCTTTCAACCTTATTTTTACTTGAAATCTGCTAGAAGAAACAGCAAACTGAAATTTGTTTTATGCACGAGTTGATACCACTGGCTCAGCAAATACAAGTTAGTTTGCTTTGGGCAGGAGACTTTTTTGTAATGAAAGAAATGCACTACAGAGAATGGACAGACTTGCTTAGTGCAGGAGGCCCTTTACTATTGCTGCAGAAAACAAAAGCCTGGCTGAGTTGAAGTTTTACATTCTCCTTTACTGAAATCTACACGACATGACGCTTCTTGCTGGGTTTTTGTACTTAAACATTGTCAAGCTGTGAAAGAAAATGGCTGGAGGTGTGCTTTGTGTGAAAGATGAGCAATAAAGAATCTGTATGTTCTATCTGGTTTGAGTTTTATTTTAGCTACTTTTTTAAATTGAACTATTCAAGACATTAGCTTCATGTTTATGAGCGTTTGTTCCACCAAGGATTCTTGCATGTGCCCTTAAAACATAACTTGTAGTGAAAAATAAGCCCAAAACCTTAAATAAATTGAAAAATAGGTGTTTCCAAATTTACATTTTATTGTCGCTACAGCTAGAAAACGTAACTACTCATCTGTGGCCACTTGGTGTAGCTGTTGCTACACAGTGTTTTAAGCAGAGATTAATTAATGGCCCTAATCTTTTAGGGTTTTCAAAATTTTGTTTCTCCTTCCTAAGAATGAGGAACATTTTTCTTAAAAGGAATGAATTGAAAATATAAACATGTTTGTAAAAAGAAATAGTATTTCCTTTTTTGGGCTTTTCAGAATAAAAAAGTCTTACCATTAAAAATGCTCTGTTTGCTATGGAGATAAACCCATTCTTTTGATAGTTAAAACTATTTTTGAAAGCCTACCTTAATCATTTTCTTAATTTTTACCTCTTTATTAGATTTCTTTAGCTAACATTTAACCATTCTAACATGTTCAAACTTGGACAAAATACTTTAAGATTTTAAGATTTCTCTTGGAAGTTGTGTTGATCTCTTTATGCTGTTAAAATGTTTATTTAGCATGTATAGGACTTTCCTATTAGAAATAAAATCGTCAAGTTTTCATATATTGAAATATGTTAGAATGTATGCACGTTTACCTTAGCATCTGCTCTAATTTATTTTGTAGCCTGACTCCACAATATGCCTAATGACTGTTTCATTCCTTTATTTTGGTTTATTTTTATAATTAATAGATTACTTTTCAAATATGAGCATATAAAAAACCACATTATAACATTTTGCCATGATGGCACTAAAATTTGCACCTTCATTATCTGCTTCAAACTAGAATTTTTTCACATTATTAAGCCATGAAAGAATTGTTTAGTTTCTCTTTGACACAGATTAAGTACTATTTCAATAGGATATTTCAAGCCACCAGTTATTCTGTTATTATATTAAAATAAAGTTATTAGATTTTTCAATAGAGCATGTCTATTGATCTTAACATTCTTTACCTTGTAGTAAATAATGATTCACTGGAATAAGGAATATGGCAATTTCATGGAGAAATAAGATACAAAAAATTTTCGTGGGAGGAAATTTTTGACATGAAACCTTAAAATACTGTCCCTTACACAGAGACAGTACCTAATGTGAGTGCCTCATTTCCTCCCTATACCAGGAGCTCGAACAAGACATCAGCATTCTCTATGTGAATTATCAAAGACAGCCGCTGGCATTTTTATTTCTTGCTCTAGATCAAAAACTGAACTAGTGTTCAGCAGTGCCGGACACAGAATAAAGTAAATTCTTGCTAAGGGAAAGCATGTGAAATAATTTCTGTATATACTTGTTTTCCCACTGCCCTAATCACTTAGATGCTTAGATTTTCATTTTTGTGTTGTTTTTTTTTTTAGGTTGTGCCCATTATTCTTTTCTGGATACTTTACCTATTTATCCTTTTGAAAATGTATTTTTAAATATGTGTATAACTTTCTTCCCTTTAAATAATATGGGTGATATTTGATTCATTTTTTAACAGCTTTTATTTAGGTTTACCTAAATAAAAATAATATTCATCACAAAGTAATGATATAAAACTTGTTCATGCTTTTGTTTCTCATTTACTAACATGGTTCTGATCACTGTGAACGTCCTTTTAGTTGTTATTCAGCACTGCATTTCCACATTTGTATACATTAATGTATTCCCAGGGTTCAGATGACTGATGGAAGCATGTGTGCATGTCACTGTTTGAACTCAGTCACCTCGAGTACTTTGAGTCACCTGCAGAGTTTTGCTGGTAAAAAAAGTTGCATAAACATAACTTGGCATGAGAACTTCCACAGTAAATTATTTGCTGCCCACTAAATGTAAATGGAAAAGCCGTGGGTGGATGTGGAAAAATTTAACATGTTCTGTAGGAATTGGAGGGAAAAACACTATTTTCAGATTGTCAATCTGGACATGGCTTCTTTCTGTCCTTAGTTGTAGGAGTTCCATTCAGCTAGTCTTCAGATGATTCTCCAGTGTGACTGTGCTGTAACGTAGTTGTAATTTTGATGTGGTCATGTGAGGAGGTGAGCTTAGCATTTACTTACTCCACCATATTGACTGAAACTCCAGAGGGAAAATCTTGAAAGAAATCTGTTAAAATGGCCAGTATTTGTTAAATTGTTAACACTTTCTTCAAGAAGGAAAAGGCCTGCAGTTCTGTTCAATAAACACTTGAGTGCCTGCTATATTCCAGGAACCGTGTGAGCATTTGAAGTACAAAGATAAAGTAGAAAGTCTCTGCCTTGGAGCACGCGCAGTGGCAGAGCTAGAAACATAATTGCAGCACAACTAAATAAAATGGTATGCCAGGGTATTAGGATGGCCCAGAGTTCAGTACTGCTCACGTGAGGGGGAAATTGGCAGAAGTTGGAAAGGTTGCAGCAGTCAGGTAACAGGGCTCTACATACCTCTGTAAAGTTAGTATGACTTGGACCTACCTAGTTTATGTGCTTTAGTATGCCGAGGCATGTAGCATGGCCATATTTGGATTCTGTCTAAATCATTGGTTAAAGAATAGAGAATAGATTGGAGACTAAAGACAAAGAATGGAATTAGAAGCATGGAACTTAAACTAATGTATAAAAGGGGATAAATTTGGGGAATATTTAGGAGGTAAAAATTACAGGATTTTATTGTTTAGAGTAAGAATATGAAACTTAGAGGACATGACTCCTGAGTTTTTTTGTTTTGTAATTGAGTAGGTGACAGTACCATTATTTATAATCATAATTACAAGAAGGAAAAATTATGCAAGATGGAGAAATGATTTCAGTCTATATAGGTATCCAATAATCACTGTATCTTAACGCTATTTTTTGTGAGGCGTTTACACGATGGTCGAGATAAATCAGGTTTTCTTGGGGAAAGGTATAAAAAGATACTATCAAGTCCTCAGAGTGGATACAATTAGTCCTAGTTATGCATACCTTCCAGCATTTGTCAAAGCCTTGGCCAACACCATCTACCTTCTCCTAACGCTTAACCTCCTTCAGAATCCTTTCTCAATAGAGACCAGTTCATGTGGTGTAGAAAACCAATCAAGTCAACTACACTACTAGGAAGCTACAAGAAACCAGTTTCATGCTAATCCTCCATTATCAGAAATCAATGAAAAAAATTCATGAAATAAGCAGAAAGTCAATCCCAACCTAAAGCGATGAGGGAGGACTATTTTGTATTCGTATTTACAATGATGATGAAATAGAATAGTTTTAAGTCTTGCTGAGCTGTTCTCTATCAGTTAACTTCTTATCCAGTTATTTAAGTGCTTACTGTGGAAAAACAAATGTAAAACATGTTTTCCCTAGAGGCACTTAACTCTAACAAACTAGGGCAATGAAATGTGTACCCACGTTCAAATTCAAAGCTATGGGTGGATGCAACAAATACTTGCCTAATGATTCATCTAAAGCAGCAGGAAGCAGGTGATCAGGACTCAGAACATGGGTGCACTAATCATGTGACCTTGACCAAGTTATTTAACCTACCAAAACTAATCTTCCAATCCGTAAAATGAGAATAGTAGTTCATACCTTTGTAGAGTAGCTGCATGGATTAAGTGTGATAATCTGTGTAAAATGGTTACCATTGTATGGTACATGTATAATAGGCACTCAGTGTTTATTGTCAATAATAATGACTATTCAGGAACACCTTAAACAGAACCTCAGGGACAGTTACCTCCCTTCCCTTCCTGGTTCAAGTTTGGAACAAATGTTGCAAAGAGTAGCACTCAGTTCCTACAGCGACTTGAAAACAGCCTAAAAAACCCTGACTGCCCACACATACAGAACCTGTGATGGGCAATCTGTTAGGCATCCTCTTTTTAAATTCTATGGGTTTTTTCCCTAATATGAGTATCTTTTCCATCATATTTAGTATGTGACTGGGTAACAGCAGCTTTGTAAAAGCATTGTCAAGGACAACAAGGGAGAGAGTTGAAGATGAAACTCATTGATCATTAGCTCATGTTCTTTTGAATATGCCCTCTAAGTGGGATTGTTTGTTTGTTTTTTTTTTCATCTAAAACAGTAAAATAAGAAAGGAGGATGATGCCTGTAGTTTAGCATAGCGTTTTTAAAAATGGAATAAGCAATAGTACACGAAGTCATTACAAGGGATATGCTGCTGGGATGGATTGCCTTAAGCCAGGGAATCAATTGCCAGGCCTCGTCTTCCACAAGTACTCTTTCTCCGAAACTAGCTGAGAAAAATTTTCCCACTTAAAAAAACCAAAACAAACAAAAAAAAAAACAAAACAAAAAATGCCCCAAATGAATATCACATCTTTCTCTTGTGAATTCTCAGGGTATAAAACCCTCTAGCAGTGCCAAATAGAGACAATTTCAAATACTGTTTGAAGAAAACCTTTTATCATCTGTTCAAAGCATTCTAGCCCTTTATATCCCTTTGTACCTGTTTTCTTTAATGATCAAACTGGCCTAAGGATAGTCTGAGTTCAGTGCAATCAGACAGTGTTTCTTGGTTACGTGAGTTCTTTTAAATATAACTAGACTATTTTACAAATACATTGTCTAAAACTCACATATTAAAATGTTAAAAGACTTTCAGACTCGGATCTTTATGCAATAAAGTAGTTAAAACTTGTATTATCAAGTCATGTCATGAGATATTTACTCCAATCATAGTCAATGCTCATTCCATTTCACAGCAATTAATAAGCTTATTTAAATTTATGATAAAAAATGTATACATACTTAAAACTTGCACATGAGCAGAAAGGCTTCAAGACATCTAATTGGTAATGTCTTGTGTGTCTGAGGGACACACATTACTAATCCACTGTCCTGTACCACAGAAAATACCTCTTTGCATATTGTACAGTGCCCTTTTTGAGAATAAAACCTCTCCTCCCTGTGAGTGTATAGAAGAACATCACTTTTGAAGTCATCTGAGCTATAGGAAAAAATAAGAGCTATAGTGAAATTACTGGGAAGAGGACTATATTAGGAATTAAAAAAACTGGTTCGAGCCTCAGTTCTAGAAAACAGTTGAGTGATTTTTCTGTTTTCATTAAGCAATGATTACTAAAAGCACAATTATGTATTCTGTAGTCATTCCTTAGGAATTTGCTACAAGAGAGCATTTGTCACCCTTGTTCACCTTACTTCAATTTGTTCCTCTGTGACACAGACCCGAAGGAGGGTCCATATCACTTTTTTTATTACTACTACTGAATTATTGAATAGGTAATGGCTTAAAATTTACAATGTAGAAATTAGTTATTCAATAAAGTCTCTTCAATTTTGTCCCTCAGTCACACAGTTCTCCCCCTTACCCCAAAAATATAATTTATTAGAAGGGTGTGTTGTATATGTGTTTGTCCTCTTTCAGAGATACTGTAAAGATATAAAGAAAATAAATATATTCATTCTTTCCCCCCATTTGTATAGAAATGATGCATGTAATATATACTGCTTTTCACCTTGGTATTTATTTAAAATTTATTTTAGAGTCTCTTCCATATCAGTTCATAAGGAGTTTCTTCATTTTAACATCTCAATGGTATTACATTATATGGATGTAACCATTTATTTAACAGGGCTTTATTAATGGATACAGGATTATTTTCATTCATTCCCTATCCTGCACAACACTGTTGTGAAAAAACTATGTTCACTTTGTATTTGTCTTATATCCAAGTGTCTCTTCAGAGGTCAGACGTAAGAGCCTGGATTCTGGAACATACTTGTGGGGTTTGAAGCTAGGCTCTACCTACCAGCTGTGTCCTTGGCCTATTCCGTAACTGCTCTCTGCCTCAGCTTTCTCATCAGCAAGAACTCAGGTTAACTCGGGACTCAGTGAATTACCTCATGGAAACGACTTAGAGCAGTGCCTGACAGACAGTAAATGCTATATTAGCTCCTCTTACTACTGCTATTAACCATCATCATCTTCAGGATAAATGCCCAGTTGTGAAACTACTAGGTCAAAAGAAAATACATCTAATTTTGATGGATATTGCCAAAATGGTCTTCATGGAGGTTCTACAAATTTACATTCCCAATAATAATGTAGAATAAAAAGTCTGTTTCCCCACACTTGTTCCAGGAAAGTATTTAAATGTCATAAGTCTGATGAGGGACAACTATTATTTAAAGTTGCATTTTATTTTTTAATGAGGAGTGTAATATGGTTTCATGAGTCTTTTGGATTTGTTTTAGTGTGAATTATGTGTTCTATTCCTTTGCTCATTTTATTTGAAACCAGGATGTTGACTTGTCTGATGAATTTGTAGCTCTTTAAATATTAAGTAAATTAGTTCTGCGTTAGTGAAATGACTTGAAAAATACTCTAAAATATTTTTATCTTTTGACTTAGCCTTTGATGGGATGAGCCACTCAGGACTTTTATTTATTTATACATAGCTGATACTATCATTCTCCTGTATGGCTTCTGGGTACTGTGTCATACTTTGAAAAGCTTTCACTTTCCAAAGTAATTTAAAATCATTATCCAATAGTTTATAATATGCTTTCATATTTTTATTTTTTATCCTTCATTCATTTGTAAATAATCATAGTGTAAGCTTTGAGCTATATATCCAAATTTATTTTAAGATTGCTACCCAATTGTCTCAAATTATTTTACTGAATATTTTTTTCTGAAATGTTACAAGATGCCCACTTTATCATATAGTTGATTACCATGTTCATGTTGCTGCTTCTATTCCTAGACTTCCTATTCTATTTCTATTGATTTGTACCCTTGTAAATAGACTATCATAGTTTTGTTTTAATACCTGACAGGACTAATTAGTATTTACTCTTCACTCTTTTTCAGATATTTCCTAGCTATTCGTGTTTGTCTTTTTCTACTTTAAAATCAATTTGTTAACGTGAAAAAGAAATTCTCTTAGTGTTTCTTGGGATTGCTGTAATAATTTGAGAGGCTAACTTGAAGGAAACCAAAATCTTCATCTTTTCTTCCTGTCCGGAAATTTAGAGTCCTTCCCTTCATTTCAATCTTCTTTTGTATCTCTCAGGAGCATGTTAAAGTTTAGCTTGCTTGTTTCTTGTTAAGATTATTCCCTGATATTTTAACTATTTTTATCACTCATATGTGAAGTATTTAATTTATTATGTCTTCTGATTGCTGTCTGTACTTATGAAAACTATTTCTGTCCATTAACTTAATGCCCAAACACCTTATTGATTTTTCTTTGTTTGTAGTAAGTTTTCAGTTTTTCTTGAGTTTCTAAATAGAGTCATAGCATAGTAACTATGTTGCCTACTTTTGAATACTTACACCCCTATTTTCTTTTTTACCTATTTGTATTACATATACCTCAAAGACAACAGATAATATGATAATAGGCTTTCATATCTTATACAAGTCTTGAGTATAAATGCTTGCAGTGTTTCCTTACTAAGTATCAAGCTATTTGAGGGTTGAGATAGATGAGTTTTAATCACATTTAGAAGTTTTCATCTACATTTATTTTTAAGAGTTTTTAAACCAGAATGTATGTTGAAATTTGTCAAATGTTTATTTAGCACTTACTGAAATGACCATATAATTTTACTCTTTAGATTTTATTAACATAATCACTTATATTCATAGATAAACGAATATTGAACATTTTTAAATTTCTAATATGAACCTTCATATTTTTTACTGGACTTAACAATATTTCAGATTTGCCTTAATATTCATAAGTGAGATTATTTCAATTTTCTTATTTAGGGCAATTCTTATTGTGTTTTGCTGTCACTATTATGTTTGATTCATTTAAAAGATTATAGAAATTTTCTCTTGTGTTTTAGAACAATGTAAGTTACACTAGAAATTATGTGCACTTTAAACGTTTGGCTATAAAAAAAGAATAAAATATTGCCATTTGCAACAATGTGACCTGGAGTGTATTATGCTAAGTGAAATAAGTCAGGCAGAAGATAAGTACTATATTAGGTCTGACAATTTTAAGTTCACAAATTCATCCTAGAAAAAGTGCTACGTAACTTCATTGCAGAATATCACTACAGTCACCTGTGAAGTTCTCCCCTTGGGAAGCTGTGCACCAACACCAGTGCCTAGTCCGCCCTTCAAAGCAGTTTTGGAACTTATTTTGGAATGGCCATCAGAGCTGTCATCGTATTTTCCTTAATGTCTTGAATGTTATAAAAATGTCTTCCTTTCAATATTTCCTTTATCTTTGGGTAAAGAAAAAAGTCATTGGGGGCCAGAGCAGGTGAGTAGGGAGGGTGTTCCCATACAGTTATTTGTGTATTGGCTGGTGCATTGCTGTGATACAAGAGCTATGAATTGGTGAAAACTTCAGGTCGTTTTTATCTAACTTTTTCACACGGCCTTTTCAGCACTTCCAAATAATAAACTCAGTTGATTGCTTGTCCAGTTGGTACAAATTCATAATGAACAATTCCTCTGATATCAAAAAAGTTTAGCAACATCGTTTTGACTCTTGATTTGGACTGATGGAAATGTTTTGGTTGTGGAGAATTGGTTGATTTCCATTGTGCACTTTGATGCTTTGTTTCAGGGTCATACTGGTACACTCATGTTTCATCACCAGTGAAAACATGTCCCAAAACATTGCCTTGCCTTCTTAAAGGTCTTGGCAAACTTCGACTCTCCTTTGCTTTTGTTCATCAGTGAGCTCCTCTGGACCATTTTTGCATACACCTTTCTCATGCCAAGATTTTCAGTTAAGATCTTTCTGTTTCTATTGATGTTTACTTGGTCTGCTATGCTTCTCACAGCCAATGATTTTGATGCACAATTTGATGAATTTTTGCAATGATTTCATCAGTTTTGCAGAAGCCTCTCTGACTTCTTTTCATGAGTGATGCTTTCTCTCCTCTCAGAAAAACATTTAATCCATTTGTACACTGCTGTTTTCTTCTTGGCATTATCCCCATAAACTTGGACTAATCTGTCCTTGATTTCACTTCCACTCTCATCAAGCTTAACAAGAAATTGAACGTTTGTTCATTGCTCTAAGTCAAGCTCCGACATTCTTGTGACGGCACACAAAAACACGCAACAACAATAATGAATGCCACTCAGCAAGATACCACCACATGTCAACACAAACACAGATGTGAGACACAGATATACCAAGGTTATGAAACCTTACTGAGTTGTTACACAGTGCTGCCAACGTAAGCACATGGTGGTAAGATCCCAACCTTAATTGGCAGACCCTGTATAATTTCAATTATATGTGGAATCTAAATAGCAAAATAAATGGACAAACAACAGAAACAAACTCACAGACACAGAGAAGAAATTGATGGTTGCCAGATGGGATTGGGGTTGGGGAGATGGGTGAAAAAAGTGAAGGAATTAAATACAAATTGCCAGTTATAAGATTAGTCATGGAGGTATAAAGTATATCATAGGGAATACAATCAATAATACTGTAATAATGATGAATGGTACCAGGTGGGTACTAGACTTATTGGGGGGAATCACTTCATAAGGCATGTAAATGTTTAATCACCATGTTGAACACCTGAAACTAATATAATATTGTATGCCAACTTCAATTGGAAACTATTAAAAATAAAAATAATAAAAGTTGGATAAAATTTTCTAGTAGGACCCTATGAGTTTGATGAAAATGTTGGGACAGTAAGTAGCCTCTTCAACAACTGCACTTTTTCACTGTCTGTTTTTACAGATTATATTTTCCTATAAAACTATCCACTTTAACTAGATTTTCTTTTTCCTGTTTTGGTCTAGATTTGAGCAAAGTAGCCATTTATTTTTATTGTTTCTCATCTATGACTTTAACTTTTCCTCTGAGTAGTGCTAATGCTGAATTTGCCCAACATTCTTCTATTTCAATATTTTCAGTGATTCAAGAGTTGATTCAAACATTTGGAAGAGGTAGGTTTTATTTTATTTCAATTTCTGAATTTTAGGGACTTCCATTTCTCTGGTTTTGCCTTTAAGTATTAAATTTATAGCATTATGATAAAGTTTTACCTGTTATATTATTTCCCAATTTTTGAAATTTACTGATGTTTTCCCTGTGGCCTTACATATGGTCAATTTTTGTGATTGTTTCATTGAAGAATATGGAATAGGAGATTTATCTGTTTTCAGAGGAAAGAGGACATCTATATGTATATCAATTTTTAACATCATGATTTAGAGTAGACTCTGAAGCCAGACTGACAGGAGCCAAATCCCAAAAACAGTACTGTGATCTTACGCAAATTATGTAATTTCTCTGAGCCTCAATTTCCTCATCTGTAAAATAGTTGTAATGACAACATCTACCTCTTAAGATTGTTGTGAGGATTAAATGGGTTAACATATGCAAAATCATTTAGAAGAGTATGTGGAATAAAATAAGTACTATATATGTATTAGCTGTTATAATTATTTAGATTTCCCTTGTTAATTATGTATTTAGTTCTTCTAATGGAGCACTCTCCAAATGAAATATATAATACAGGTCCCACATGCAATTATAAATGTCATAGTAGTTGTGTTAAGAAAGTAAAAAGAAAAAGGTAAAATTATTTTTAATACTATATTTTACTTAACCCATTATATAAAAATTATTTTCATTACGATGTATAATCAATATACATACAACATTTACCTCCTTTGTTGTGTGCTATCTTTGAAAGCTGGCACATTTTGTACCTACAGCACACTTTAGTTTGGATTAGCCATATTTCAAGTGCTCAATATGGGTAGTGGCTACCATACTGCATGGCGCAGGTGTAGCAACTTATTGTTTGGGTGCTTGGTACTTACTTGGTGTGTCATAAGCTGAGTAAGGTGAAAATAAGTCTTATACCATTAATATATTTCTGTGTGTTTCTCCTTATATCTCCTTATGTTTTTTGTTGTATAAATGTTGATGTTCTTTTATTTGGTACAAAAAATTCATAATTATTTTCATTGTGAACAGTATCATTTAGCATTAAAATGACCTGCCTTTGTCTCCTTTTGTGTCTTTGCCTTGAATTTAATTTTAATTCTATATTTATGACCGATGTTTTTTTCTTTGTTTGCATTTGCCTAATATATCTTTGCCTATTTTTAATTCTTTCAACCATCTCTTGTACACAACATACAACTGGATTTTTCTTTGTTATCCATCTGAGAATCCTTTTTCTTTTAATCTTTGAGTTTAGCCAATTTACACATAGGTGACAGACATGTTGGAACTTAGTTCTGTCTTATTAAGTTTTTTTCTGTTTTTATAACTTTGAAAAGTCTTTCATATAGGGTCTCTTTGGTTTTTGTATTTACTCTGATATTTAGAAAGACTTACAGAGTTTTATTCCAGTGTTTACCTTTATAAATATGTAGCACTGCCTTCATCTTATATTTCTTTAGAAAGAGTTACTAAGGAAAGTCATTCAAAACCTAGAAATAAGGCAAAAGATGGCTACATGTCCTTTGAATGTCATTCTAGGGCAGTGTCTAACAAGGCTGCCTAAGGGTTATCTTAGAGCAATGATTGAATAATGACTTAGAGCAATGACTTTCTAGAGCAATGATTCTCAAGGGCAGGATCCACTGGCAGCATCAGCACCAGCATTAGCTAGGAACTTGTTAGAATTGCAAGTTCTCAGGCCCCACCCCAGACCAAAGAAATCAACAACTGCGGATGGAGCTCCTCTGTGCGAGACCACCCAGTGATTCTGATGTAAGGGCAGTTGTTCTTCTCCAGGGGCAATTCTGCCCCATGAAAGACATTTGGAAATGTGTGGAGACATTTTTGGTTGTCATAACTTAAAGGAGGAGAGGAAGTGGTACTGGTATCTAGTGGGCAAAGGACAGGGATGCTATTAAAGACCCTACTATGCACAGAACATCTCCCCCACCTACTCAAAAAATAACGATCCAGACCCAAATGTCAGTAGTGCAGAGGTTGAGAAACTCTCCTTTAAGGGAATATAACTTGATTTTATATAGTATTTATTACACATTAGTACCCAGATGCTAACTTGAAGAAAACTTTGTAAGATGCAAGTGATTTTTATCTGGTATAGATACCAATTACCTCTATGCCCAAAGGTTATGGCTGGATCACTCAATAGGATATTGTACTAGTTATCTATTGTGTAACAAAATATCCTAAAATAGCTTTAAAAACAATAAGCATTTATAATTTCATGGTTTTCGTGAATCAGGAATTCATTAAATGAATGAATGCACTCATTTCTTGAGAAATTCTTAGAAAAATGGTTTTCATATGCTCTATAACAGTTCTGTTTTGTTTTTCAGGTGAAATGTCTTCTGACATTTGTTTAACTGTCAACTGTCCGTTCTTTTTTTTCCTCTAGTATGCCCTGGGTTTTTGTTTTGTGTGAACTCTATTTTAAATTTGAGCTTTTATTCAAAATTTGTGGGAAGTTCATTGAGAGAAGGAACTAGAATAGTGTCCAGGCTAGATGAGAATAGTCTTATATCCTAAGTTTTGCATGAAAGTTCAATTAGCCTTCACATTTTTGTCAGAGATTGGCACCTACAGGATGTTTTTTCTTCTTTTTTTTTTTTTTTTCACCACAAAGACTCCAGCATGCTACTAGCCTAGAGACAGATCGCTTCTTGTAAAATGTTCCCTGTATGTTCTGACTGTCCTGCCGCTTAGAACAAAGGCAGAGCCAGGAAGAGCTTGCGACCAGCTGGTATATTCGTTCCTTGTGATGTAAACAGGGGGTTGAGAATATGCACTTAGCGTGTGCCCCTTTTCCCTGAAAGGGTATTTGTTGCTGCTTGTTTTTTGTGTTTGTCATATGCAGCCCTTGAATTCCTCTACTACAGCAACTTGTCTCCACGTCTTCCCGCAGGCCTCTCTGAGTGACGTCTGTTGCTTTCGGCCATCTTTCCTCTATTGTGCCTAGTGTTTTAGTCTCCCCTACTTTGTCTGCAAATGGAACTTTTTTGTTTTTTATTCTAATTGCTTTTTAAATGCTTACCAGTCAGAAAAGAAGCACTAATGATTTCTTTTTCTCTCACCTTTTTTTAAAAAAATAAAACTTCAGAAGAGTTTAAAAACACTACAATGAAAATCTACATACCCTTTACCTAGCAATTGTTAACATCTTGCCACATTTGCTTTATCTCTCTACACAAAAACTTGTTTTTTACTGAACCATTTGAAAGTAAATTATAGACACTGATACTTCATCCCTAACTACTTCAGCAGGCATCTCCTAAAAATAAAGACATGCTCCTAATAACCATAAAAGTCACTATCACACTGAAGCGAATTAACATGCATTCAACACATGACTTGATATTTAGTCCATATTAGATTATCCCCATTGCTCCACCCCCACCCCAGAGTGTCTGGTTTACTTATTTTTTGCTCTAGAATCAAAGTTTACAACATTGGATTTGGCAGTTGTGTTTCATTTGGTGTGTTTTAGTTGATCCAAAACTATTCCTGTCCTCCTCTTCCTGGTTTTTATGACATTTTATTTTTGAAATGCTCTGGCCAGCTGCCGTATAGAATGTCCCAAGTGATGCTTTCCTTATGCTATTATCATATACAAACTGCGAGTCCCTTAGCTTCTGAATGGGTGTGAATTCCAACATGCTTGCCCTTAATATTTTGAAAAGAAAATAAGTAAGCATTTTTGTTTGAAGTCCAGGTACTCTCTAGACTTCAGCAAGCAGGTTTTAGATGCAGACTGGAGGAAGCCATTTCCTGATGAGCCTTAAATTCCAACTAGTTTCCCATCATTGCCACCTTGAATGGTTGGTTGTAAAATACATTATCAAATAAATGATGTAGTTTGTATTTTAGAAGTTAATTTGTATTTTCCTTTGTCTGCCTGTAGTAAACTAAATTTTTTCAAGAGCTAGCCTCTTAAATAGATTTATATTTTTACCTATTTTTCTTTAAACTCATTTACATGTTACGTATTTGGTTTTTTAATCTTGCCTACCTATTTTCAAGCAGAGCAAGAATACTTGCTGTTAGGAGTAGAAAACAGACCAGAACTAACTCTACACACACAGTACCAGGAATAAAAAAACTTCTTTGAATATTTTTCATTTATACTTATTTGTTTAAAAATCCTTTTTGGACACAAAACTTGTTAAATGTGTAAAGAGCCCCCAAGTACACAGCCATGAAACACAGAGTCTGAGATCTTGAAGGCCATTTTAGAGAAGAACCCTGCTTAATTGTGAAGTAATATTCACTTACTTATAAGGTCTTTACAATGTACTTTTACATATATTATTCAACTAGATCTTAAAAACACCTGTAGGAGGTAGTTGAGGAAGGTGGCAAAACCTCTTTTTTTCAAATTAGGATATTGAGGATCAAATAGGTATATGGACTTGTTCAGAATGTCATCACTCTAACTGGCAAAGATTGGATTTAAATATGGTTGTAGGTTGCATGCCAAAGTATGTTATAGTAATCTCATTTCACTGAATTTACCTCTTCAGTTATTCCAGAATCTCATATATCTTGGCAAAATCAATGTTTATCTTAGGAATACCACACTTCCTACTGGTGTGGGCCAAATAGACCAGCCATCCCCCCTACTTCACTAAAGACTCCTTTTTTCCTTGTTTCTTTAGCTCTTAGTTTCACCTTTTCTTAATCGCTTTCCTGATTAATTTTCTCTGGCTTCTCACCCTGAGCAACAGACTTTCTATCCTAAAACCACCTAGTGACAAGGGCTTTAAAACCTATTTCTCTGATCAATGCCTTTAAAGTACTAACTGAATTAATTTCTCTTAATCTAGAAACCATCAGGATACTAGCGGTGCCCCAACAAGGCTTCCAGCCCATCTCGACCAAAGGAGTCAACATGGCGGATCTCGAGACCCCTTACGCTTTAGATCAGACAGGGTGAGAGCTCTGTGGATCCCCAATAGGTAGGGACAATGACCATTTTCAGCAGAAAGCAGATACAGAAAATGAGACCTTCAGCCCCTCAGCTTCCCATGGAGATTTGTGGGGATCACGTCTCTCAAGAGAATGTGAGGAAGGCAGGTAGAATGGGGGGATCTCAACCTCCCCCATGAGACTGCCTGCTGGAATTGTTATGCCTGGATACCACCCTTTCACATGTAATCCCTGCCCCAGGCTCGGAGGAGGTTCCAGACAAAGACAGGGAAGTCGGGAGGGCCCAAGAAGCCCACCAGCTTGGGCCAGCTCCTAACACCTGCACAGTGAGGGTTACCTAAACCTCATTATACCATCATTGTAATATCATACATATGCCCAGAAGTTCATTAATATTATAACAGACTGAACTCTGGGAAAGGGCATGTGCAGTCAGAAGGCAGACCCCTTGTCAATCAAGAGACCCCATGCCCAGAGGTGTCTCTCCTGAAGATTTAGATTAAAAGTCTCAAAGCCTTGTTCACTGGGGCTCCTTGCTCGAGCCCGCTCCTACCTCTTTGGAGTGTACTTTCCCCTCAATAAACTATCTCTTTGTGTCACCACTTTACTTTTGCATGTGTCTCGTTCAGTTCCTTGCACGAGATACCAAGAACCTGGACGTTGTGTCGACAGGGACACCCCATTTTCTGGTAGCACGACCATCAATAACAGCTCCTTTCTGTAGGAGTCCTGCCTTCATTGTTAAAGAGCAAAACCCTCTGACTTTTAGATAAACTCTGTTACCATAGAAATCTGGGGACATCATTGCTTCAGGAGCCAGCCACTCTATAAAGCGTTGAAGTACCAATTAAAGCCACCCTCTGGTTTAGGCAGATCTAAAAAGGTATCAACCCAAAGAAATTAAGCTAAGTTTAGGTAAACACTATGCTTAGTGCATCCCAGGATCACACCAAAATTACAAATAAATTATAGAACAACCTCAAGAATCATCTGAAGAGTAGCCGAACAGAATCCTGTAACTAAAGATATAAAAAAGAGGCCACATTGAGACTGGTATGAGGAGCAGAGACACAAAACAGGCTGACCCCAGACCTACAGATAGCGGTTTAACACAAAGAGGGTAACCTCAGCAACATAAGTTCCCCCTGAAGAGGGAGGGTTCCCAGCCCCACACTGGGCTCCCCAGCCGTAATGTCCTGTGCTGGAAAGAGGAGGCCCCACAACATCTGGCAGTGAAAACAGCGAGGACTTTTTCTGCCCTCCCAGTGCGGTGGAAGGCAGCTGATAAAACCCCAACACCCTGTTAGAGAGCCCACACACAGACTCGCTGGCTTGCAAACACTCACCTGGTCTCTGGTGAAGGGACAGCAGGTTGGGACGCCCAGGGTCATGTGTGGAAGGACTGAGTTGTGTGGCTTCACTGCAGGCGATGGAAGGACAGGAGCCATTGTACTCCTGGTGTGGGGCCTGACACACGTGTAGCCTATAGGAGGGCACCATCTTTTAAGTGTTGAGGCCGCCCCCAAAAGGCCAACTCTGGCACTGCATTGGGCTGGTGGAATTTGCACATGCGCACTGCCTCAGTGATGCTTTGGATCCGTGCCTCACCCACCTAGAGTTTCGTTGCCAAAGGCATTTCCCGCACCTGTCTGCCTAACTTCACCGTAAGTAGGCTGGCCAGATGTACCGTTTTAAATATATTAGCCATTTCAAACGATACATCTAATCAGCCTAGGCACAAACCGGGGAAGCTTAGAGCGGCAGAAGGCCTGCAATAGCCCGGGGAGCTTTTGGTTGTGGACAATGAGCCAAAATCTGCACCGCAGCCTCTCTCAAGACAGCTTTTGGGCATTTGCAAACGAGAGGCAAGCAGTGACTGGCTACAGTGAGGTAGCAGGCTGGGGTGTTCTTGGGGCGCTGTGTGGGGGCTGACTCCCTTGGAGGCGGATTCATGCCTGTGGGGGCTTGTGCTTGTTAAAAATCACCCTTTGGGTGTGCTACTTGTGGAGCTAACCCGGTAGTGCTCTGGTATAGTTCGAAGCTGACCTCTGGGTGTGTTGTTTCTGGTATCTCTTGGGATGGGCTCCCATGCAGGTCAATTTTAACCTTGCCTATTATCAGCTGCAGCTATCTGGTAGGAGCCACAAAGCTGTATGTGGTTGGTGCTGCCTGTTCTGGACATGGAGGCGTGTGGGAGTGGCCTGCCTCAGAATGGAGGCTGGCTGCCACCAGGAGTGGGCCTGAGGCAGCTTAGCCATAGGCCCTGAGCCCCCAAAACCTATGGCCACCAGGACTACTCTATTCAGCAAGGCTATCATTTAAAGTTGAATGAGAAAAAGACCTTTCCAGACAAGAAAAAGCTAAAGAAATTAGCTTTAGCAACATAGTACATATTCTTTTCAAGTACATATGGAACATTTTTCCATACATGCTTATAGTTATACAAATAATGCCCCCTTTTTATGAGCTGGTAATCTATACCAAATCTTTTATTATAAAAGCATAAGCATATATGGTTATGATTTTGTAATAAACTCATAACTAAAGTGCAGGCATTACTGCTGCTGGACCCTGTATAACAAGAGACAAAGAAGGACAGTACATAATAATAAAGGGATCAATCCACCAAGAGAACATTACCCTAATAAACATTTATGTACTCAACATAGAAGCACATAAATACATAAAGCAAATATTGACTGACATGAAGGCAGAGATCATGTCACACAATCATAGTAGGGGACTTTAACACCCCACCGACACTGATGGACAGATCTTCTAGACAGAAAATCAACACAGAAACAGCAACATAAAATGACACACTAGACCAGATTTATTTAATTGATATTTTTAGAGGATTTCACCCCAAAGCAACATAGTATATATTCTTTTCAAGTGCATACGGAACATTTTCCAAGATAGACTATGTGTTAGGTCACAAAACAAGTCTCAATAAATTTAAGAGGATTGAAATCATATCAAGCATCTTCTCTGACCACAATGGTATGAAACTAGAAATCAGTTGCAAGAAAAAAACTGAAAAACACACAAACACATGGAGGCTAAATAACATGTTACTAAATACTGAATGGGTCAACAATGATCAAGGAAGAAATCAAAAGATACCTTGAGACAAATGAAAATGAAAACACAAAATAAAATCTATGGGATATAGCGAAAGCAGTCCTCAGAGGGAAATTCACAGCAATGCAGGCCTATCTAAAGAAACAAGAAAAACCTCCTGTAAACAGTCTAACTTTACACCTAAGGGAACTGGACAAAAAAAACAACAGCAAAAAAGTCCAAAGTGAGAGCAAGGAAGGAAATAATAAAGATCAGAGCAGAGATAAACAAAACTGAGACCAAAAAGAAAAATCATACAAACAATAAATGAAACCAAGACCTGGTTTCTTGAAAAGATAAACAAAATCAACAAACCTTTAACCAGACTCTTCAAGAAAAAAAGAGATGACCCAAATAAATAAAATCAGAAATGAAAAAGAAGTGACAATGGATACAGCATAAATACAAAAAATTATAAGAAAACAATATGAGCAACTATATGCCAACAAATTGGACAATCTGGAAGAAATGGGTACATTTCTAGAAGCATGCAACCTTCCAAGGCTGAATCAAGAAGAAACAGAAAAATTGGACCAGACTGATTACTACCAATGAAATCAAATCAGCTATCAACAAGCTTCCAACAAACAAAAGTCCTGGACCATATGGCTTCACAGGTGAATTTTACCAAACACTCAACAAAAATAATTAAGACCTATTCTCCTCAAAGTATTCCAAAAAATCCAAGAAGACAGCAAACTCCTGAGCTCATTTTATGAGGTCACCATTACCATGATTCCAAAACCAAAGACATAACAAATAAGGAAACTACAGGTTGATATCCCTAATGAACATAGATACAAAAATCCTCACCAAAATATTAGCAAACCAAATTCAGCAGTACATTAAAAATATTATATACCATGATCAAGTGGGATTCATTCCTGGTATGCAAGGTTGGGTCAATAGATGCAAACCAATTAATGTGATGCACCACATAAACAAAATGAAAAATAAAAATCATATGGTCACATCAATAGATGCAGAAGCATTTGATAAAATCCAGCATCCTTTATGGTAAAAATCCATATAGCCTTTATGATAAAAACTCTCAGCAAAGTGGGAATAGAGAGAACATATCTCAATATAATAAAAGCTATATATGATAAACTCATAGTTAACATCAGAGTGAATGAGGAAATGCTAAAAGTATACCCCTTAAGATCAGGAACAAGACGGGATGCCCACTTTCACCACTTTTATTCAACATAGTGCTAGAAGTCCTAGCCACAGCAATTGGACAAGAAAAAGTAAATAAATAAAAGGCATCCAAATGGGAAAGGAAGAAGTAAAACTGTTATTATTTGCAGATGACATGACACTACATAGAGAGAACCCCAAATATTCCACCCCAAAACTATTAAAACTGATAAATGAATTTAGTAAAGCAGCAGGATACGAAATGAATATTCAGAAACAAGATGCAGTTTTATACACCAATAGTAAACTAGCAGAAAGAGAATTAAGGAAACAATTCCTTACTTACAATTGCATTCAAAAAACAATAACTAGGAATAAATTTAACCAAGGAAGTAGAAGACCTGTACTCAGAAAATTATAAACACTGAAGAGAGAAATTAAAGAAGATACAAATAAGTGGAAAATGTACCATGCTCATGGATAGGAAGAATTATATAGTTAAAATGTCCATATTACCCAAAGCAATCTATAGGTTCAATACAATCCCTATCAAAATACCAACAACATTTTCAAAACACTAGAATAATCCTAAAATTTATATGAAACCATAAAAGTTCTAGAATAGCCAGACACATAGATCAATGGAACAGAATAGAGAACTCAGAAATAAATCCATGTCTATGTGGTCAATTAATCTATGGAAAAAGAAGCAAGAATTTACATTGGGGTAAAGACAGTCTATTCAACAAATAGTACTGGGAAAACTGGACAGATACGTGCAAAAAAATGACTGGACCACCTTCTTATTCCATATATAAGAATAAACTCAAAATGGATTACAGACTTAAATGTAAGACATGAAACCATAAAACTCTAGAAGCAAATATAGGAAGTAAACACTCAGATATCACCCTTAGTAATATTTTTACTGATATAGCTCCTCAGGCAGGGGAAACAAAAGAACAAATAAATAAATGGGACTACAACAAACTAAAAAGTTTTTCACAGCAAAAGAGGCCATCATCAAAAAGAAAAACCATCCTATCGAATGGGAAAAGATACATGTGCTAATTATACATTTGATATGGGGTTAATAGCCAAAATTTATTTAAACACTCATACAACTTAACACCAAAAAACTAAACAATCCAATTAAAAAATGGGCAGAACACCTGAATAGACATTGTTCCAATTAGGACATATAGATGTATGGCCAATACACAGATGAAAAAATGCTCAACATCACTAATCATCAGAGAAATGCACATCAAAACCACAAAGAGATACCACCTCACTCCTGTCAGAGTGGCCATCATCAATAAATCAACAAACAAGTGTTGGCGAGGAGAGGATGTCAAGAAAAGGGAATCCTTGTCCACTATTGGTAGGAATGCAAATTAGTGCAGCCATTATGAAAAACAGTATGGAAGTTCCTCAAAAAACTAAAAATAGAACCACCTGATGACCCAGCAATTCCACTCCTGGGTATTTATCCAAATAAATCCAAAAACACTAATTCTAAAGAATACATGCACCCCTATGTTTCCTGCAACACTCTTCACAATAGCCAAGATCTGGAAACAACCAAAATGCCCATCAGTAGAAAATTGGATAAAGAAATTGTGATACATTTATACAATAGAGTATTACTCTCCTATAAAAAAGAAAGAAATCTTACCATTTGCAACAACATGGATGAAACTAGAGGTCATTATGCTAAGTGAAGTAAGTCAGGCTTAGAAAGACAAATATCATATGATCTCACATATATGTGGAATCTAAAGAACAGAGTAAATGAACAATCAAAACAAATAGACTCATAGAACACAAACTGTTCATTGTTAGATGGGAGGGAAGTTGGGAGGGTGGGTTAGAAAGGTGAAGGGATTAGGAAGTACAATTGGTAGTCACAAAATAGTCACAGGATATGAAATACAGTATGGGAAAAATAGTCAGTAATGTTGTAAAAACTACGTATGGTATCAGATGGGCACTAGATTTATCGGGGAAAGCACTTCATAAATTATATAAATGCCTATCGACTGTACTATACACCTAAAAATAATACAAATAATATTGAATGTCAACTAATATATATATATATATATATATATATATATATATATATATATATATAATTCCCTATGTTGTCCTCTACATCCTGTGAATATATTCACAGGATGTAGAGGACAACATAGGGAATATAGTCAATGGCATTTTAATTGCTACATAAGATGTCAGATGGGTAATGGACTTGTTGGGGTTATCACTTAGTGAGATGTGTAAATACCTAATCATTATGTTCTTTTGTATACTTGAAACTAATAATAAAAATAAATAACAATAGAAAAACATCAACCCAATTTGTACATCCTCCAATGAAGACTCAACTGCATCGTCTAACATACCTTCTTCTAGTATCTAATAATATCTACTGCTAAGAGTTTTGTTTTGTTTTTGCTTTTCACCTAAAAGGTGACCATGATCATCAAAACAACAAAAGGAGGATCGGGAGGAACATCTTTCTGCCCCATCATGGGTTTGCCTATTTTGTTTATTTTATTGATTATTAGGAAATTAATAGATTAGAAACATCGGAGTAACCATTAGTTGTGAGTAAAGGATATAATCAAAATCATAAAGCTGATCATTATGTACTCAAATTTCTGCAAATAATAGTACTGTATGTATATACATATATATACAGAGGGTGCCAAAAAATGTATACATATTTTAAGAAAGGAAAATGCTGTATTAAACTTGTAATACTCAATATACACCATAACAGAAGATACAAGTCACGTTTGACTTCTGCAATTACAAAAGGTGCTCAAAGGGGTGACCATCAGCATCAGGACACTACTGATTACAGTGAACTATGACTTGAGCAATGTTGACCAAAGTGTCCACTTGTATCACTGCACATGCCATTTCAATTTCTTCCCGAGTACTACCAGTGTAGCCAGCTTTCTACAGTACACCACATCCGTTAAGGTCCCCAGGAGAATGTGGGGGAAACTCCAACAACGTTCTCGAATTTCAAATACCACTTCAAAATGGTCTTGTTCTTCTTGTATGACAATCGTGCTTCTGCCATTTTCTTTGACGGTCCTGCCTGTTGCATGGTGATGCTAGCATTCATTTGACTAATGCTATCTTTTGAGCAAACATCGTACTGCACATTGCTACGATAATTCCATTCAACTTTGAAAAGTAATACATAGATAACGTCTCTTAAAATGTGTACACACTTTTTGGCACCCCTGGTAGTTTATATACATATGTACACACATACATTTGCTTTGTTTTCTTTTTTGTTTGTGTTTGTTTTTTACTCAAGGTACATTTAATATCTTTGTCCCAGGAAGGCTGACAATATAAAACTCTTCTTATATGGGAAAACTAAAAAACAACCCAAATTGAGTGGCAAGTGACATAACTTCTCTGAAAAAAATAAAATAAAAAGGACAGTCCAACATTTAAGAAGTTTCTTCCTAAATTTTCTTAAATTAAAAACACACACACACACAAGAAAGGTTGCTTGTACTTAGATTGCCATTTTTTGTTTTTAATTTTGTTAATATGTATTTTGTTGCATTTGTGAATAGGAACAGACAGTGTATATACACAGAACCAACATGGGGATGGCAGTTTGCCTTCTGAGGTGCATGCATATGAGTACAAATATGGGAAGTGACTTCTCTTATTACCAGGCTTAGTCACAGCTCCCTTAACTAATAACTTCATTTAATTTGCAATATATCTGCAAATTAATTCTCAATTGCACAATTAAGTCAGTTGTAGCCATTTTGGAACTATGTATTAAGCAATCCTCTTGCCTTAATTCCCACAGGCTCTCAGCTCCTGAGGGCAGAGACCAAGCATTGCTTGTCTTTGTACATCTAGCACAGGACCTTCCCAGAGCAGGTGTTCAGAGATATGTGCTGAGCAGAAATGTCAGTTATCTAATGGAAAAAGAGAAGAAAGGCTTTTTTTTTTTCTGAAGTGACTGCCCCAAATAGAAATGAATTCAGCCTTATGGGGAATATATACACTTAATCTCCCAAGTGCATACCAGTGCACCTCTGTGAGGACAGTTTCTGACCAGTCACTGGGTTGCAGGTCATTGCCCTCAACCACAGGATCAACCTCATCTCTAATTTTTTACATTTTAAACCAAGTTCTCCCTCATTTTATCATGTAAGAAACAGACCCATGGGTAGTTCCTTTAGGTCAAAGGAAAATATTTAAAATACATTTTAAATGACATGTCAATGAAAGGTAGTTGGTGATGATTTGCTTTTTCCAACTGATCTTTAATTATGGATGGCAACTTCTTAAAAAGAGCACAAGAGTTCTCTTTACATTCCCCAAATACTATTAATGTTTTTTAGCAAACTAAATTCTTAAAGCTATTTTGAGTTTTAAAAAATTGCTGCTTGTTTTGCATTTTACATTGTTTGATGGTTTGTTTTTCCTCCTAAATTTTATCCCCAAAGACTTGAATTTTTTTGTTATTCACATTTCTTAATAGCAGTCTTAACAGAAGTTTTAAGAAAGATGGCTAACCCTAGTCAGATGGGACAAGTATAGTTAATTTTCCCTCATGGCAATTATAAATATTAGGAGAGTTTTCATGGCTGTGGTCATAGCTTCCTAGTGACGCAGAACTGGTTAGACTTACGTGATATATAACCATGTAACTTGTTACACATCATAATAGCAACCGTATGATAAGAGCAATGTAAACAGCTTGCTTCTTCTTGCAACAGATCATCATTAGAAGAATAACTGCATTCCAGGATCTGAAGAGCATCCTTGTCTCTCAAGAAAATGTTAAGTCCTGGTCCCATCCAAAAAGCACACAAAAAGACCTCAAAATCGACTTCTTGTTAAGCATCCCCCCAAACTTTATAAAAATACTGAATATTCTCACAAAGAAAGCAGAGTGTGAATTTAGAGAATAAGTATCAAGTACATGCACAAAAGCTTCCATTTCACCCGTGTATGAATGGCTCTAGACAAAGATACACGAGAAAGCTATCAACTACATAACACTGTCTTCATGGCACCTAACAAGGGGCAGGGGAGGAGGAAATAAATAGTTCACAGGGGAAATCCTCTGTCCCATAGTCCAATTAGGGAAATCCCACGGTGGCACAAGGAGAAAACGTCCAGATATCTTTTCAGGTAACCTCCTGAGGTTGGACTGTTCTGCAGAGTTTCTCATCTTCCTCCTTCCAAATGTCACATTATTGCCTTTGGTGTCCTCAGCCGGAAGTCAGCCATCCTGCAATAGGAATCAGAGCCTGCTGTATGGCTGGGTCTCGCTGAACACAACAAGAGTGTTCCCAGAAAGCAGTTTATCAGATATGTTCGAAGGAGAGTCTCCAATCATCAGTACCTTGTACTCTCAGGATTTAGAGGGAATTAAAAGATCACGTAGTCTGCCCAGCACACGAAATCTTAGAGACCCCCGTGCACAGTCTAATAAGGGCGCCTACTATAGTATTCCCTAAAGGGTGATCCATAAAACACTAGTCTATGAAATGCTCCTAGCTGGGGTTTCCCTGTTAGAAATTCACAATGTAAATTAGTACACCAGCACTGAGAAAAAACATTATGATACCTATTTAGGTATATGAGGGTTGTCCAGAAAAAATCCAGCCACAAATGCCTCTGTTTTTCATGTTACATGGCTGGATACTTTCTGGACACCCCTTGAATATCTAAATATCTAATATCTAAATAAGCCATATATCTACCTAGATAGATGATGGATAGATACACATATGATAGATGATAGATCCAACTTTGTTTAGTCCAGCATTTACTAGCCCTTCTACGATATTGTTAATTAGATTTAATTTAGCAGAAGATAATGGAAAACAGAGAAGCATTATAAAGGAAATATGCATATTCTTACTGTTAAGAGAGTAATATTGACCTGTCCTTGCCACCCTGGGGTGAAATGACATTATTTGCCACAAAAAAAAAGTGTTCATACCCTTATATTTTAAAATGAGTGTAAATCCTGGGACTCCATCATAGGAAAAATATAGATTACAAACCCAATGGCCTTTTCTGTCTGTTTATCGGTTTTACTCAGAGGATTCATAAACATCATCTGAACCTAAATAATAAATGTGTAGATCACTTCTCCTAATGCCATTCATTGGTCTTGCCTGGCAGAAAAATTCTTGAATTTGAAAACTCCTTTGGCTACATGTTCAACTCTTGGTGTAATTTCGTCCCATTTCTTCCATCTCACTTTTTTCCCTGAAGAAGGGTAAATGTCTTCTCATTTTGTTGCTGATTGGGATAAGGGGGAGACTATGTACCACATGTATTTTACATAAGAACATGCTGTCTTCTTCAATTGGCACAAATGAAATTAAGTACTAGTGGTCAGTGAGCCATCTTTTTGATTTATGAGATGAGAAAGTTGAAAGGGTAAGGGAATACCTGAATGTAAATGTCCAAACTTCAAAGAATAAAATAAAATAAAACAGGTCTTCGTTTCTATTTCCTTGTAGAGATCAAAGATCAGGAAATGTGATCCCACGTAAGCGATGGTCCTATACCTGACAGGCTGTGAATCTCTCCTCACCCAGGAGCAAGGTGTAAGTAGCTTGAATAGTACTAGCCAATAGAAGTGAGCTCATGGCTAGTTTCACTGTTTGTTAAACAAAAATGAGCACTCATCTAAATTCAAAGATGGTCCATGTGGTGGGCACCATCTGGGGGCTGTAGGTGGCCATCCCATGACTCTACCCACAGAAGGTCTTCTGAGAGTTCCATGGCAGCCACATAGCTCTTGGAAATAGCTTCTGCAGGCTGAGGAGGTAGCTGGGGCATCCAAAAACCTTACACAGTGATGTCTTACTAGTTTTGATTGCAGCCCCACCCCATTAAGGCCCTCTTCCCCGAAATGAACCTATGTCCATGATAATTTCACTTAAAATATACTGTATGTTCATGAACTCCCCAAAGTCCTTCTGTAGACCCCGGGCTAAGATACCTTGCCCTGGGATAGCTTCCTCTGTCACCAAACCCTGACCTTTTTCTAACTCACTTTTACATTCCCAGTCTGAACGATGCTAGGCAGGTAGAAGGAGTGGAAGGTCAGGACTCACTATTTGCCAAGATGGTCAGTAGGGGAAGCATTAAAAATACAGGGGAGACATGGGGGAGATGAAGGGTGACTGCTAATGGGCATATGGTTTCTTTTTGGAATGATATAAACATCCTAAACTTAGATTGTAGTGATGGTTGTGCAATGCTGTGAGTACACTAAAAACCATGGAATTTTACACTTTTAATAGGTAAATTTTATACTATTAAGTTACGTATACCTCCATAAAGCTTTTTTAAAAAGTTGGTGTTACAATAAAGGGAAAAATGGCTCAGCAGGAACTTACAATAAACTTCACATGACTGAAAATAATACGTGGCCTCCTTATTATGAATTGTCTTCAGTGAGGAAGGAACTAGAGGAATTCTGGTTAAAGGTCATTGGAGTTTTTCTTGTCATGGGAAACTATGGAGACTGTGTGTTTAGGTCCCCTGAAGAGTACGGAATGTGGAGGCCCACCCATAAGAATAAAGAGCCCTGGCCTGATCCCCGAGGATGTCTGCCTACCCCCACCATTCTGTTCATGAGAATGTTTCAGGAGGGAGGCAGTGGCTGCCCCCATGACATTACTTTAAAGGTTAGGACTATGACACCAATTTCCCCGAATCCACTTTCTTAATAC
Organism: Lyroderma lyra; assembly: GCA_004026885.1. Taxonomy (NCBI): domain Eukaryota; kingdom Metazoa; phylum Chordata; class Mammalia; order Chiroptera; family Megadermatidae; genus Lyroderma; species Lyroderma lyra. Next base: position 55,803 of record PVJL010002277.1, read on the forward strand.
ACTATGGACTGTTGGCTAATAAATTAATCTAAGTCCATCTTGAATCACTTTATATTTTCAGCTTGTTCTAACAAATTCCATATGCTTCCCAATTGCTTTGGAGGACTTGAGTGTGATTTCTGTGTGGACACAGAGCCTGGCACGGAGAGTCTGAAGGTCCCCATGTCGCTGATTCTCACCACTACCCTCTCCAAGGTGGTGTCAAAAGCCTGTTTTTAAAAATAGGGGCAAGAGTTTCCAATTCTCCTTCTGTATCTCCCAATGGCTTGCTTCCACTGCCTTCACTGGGTTTGGGCCCTGATTCTAACTTGGAACACTCAGCTGATTGGTATAGTGCTGGTAGAATGAATACACACAATAGTCATGAGTCCCTGGGACATCATTCCAGGACACAGACATGGCAATCTTCACTAAGTTTTAGAACTCTTTCAGTTTAATTTTATACATGATGAAACTGAGGTCCAAAGAGGCGAAACCATTTGCCCAGGGTCACACAACTAACCAATGGCAAGACTCAAAAGTGAAAGTGTCTTGATTCCCAACCACTCTGCTTTCAAAACCACCCAGGTTGCCTCCCAGACTCACTGTAACACACATCTCAGCCCTTCCAGCTTCCCTCTTCTGATTTTATTTGTGGTTTGACCCATCACTGACCTCACCATCCTGTCGGGTCTCATCCATGTCTGTGTCATCCTGGTCAAGCTCGAACTCAGTGCCACGGTCAATAACATCCACGCCAGCCTGGACCCTGGGCTTCTCGTTTTCCCACTTGGCAAAGCCTTTGTCCTTGGCTGCTTTGTGGAACTTGGATTTCATTTTGGGGAAGGTGTGAGACCCTGAGTCCCCCCAGCCAGCCTCTGACCATACAGGCTCGGTCTGGGTGGCCTGGCTGGTGGTGGCTCGCTGCAGCCTCACAGAGATCTTACGAGAAGAGCCTGTAACCAGTGTGATGGCTCTGCTGTCCAAGTCTTGGTGTCCAGCAGCAACACCAGGGAACTCAAACACCTCATCCTGCACTGGAAGGGGAAAGAGTACTGTGATTATTGCGATTATCTGACATCTGACTGCTCGAAGTTGGTGCAAACAACAGGAGTCCGACAGGAAAGGTCCCAGAGGAACAGATGGGAGGCAGAATGAAATTGGTGCAGGTGGCTGGCACATTAGTGAGACCTGAAAACCAAGAGAATCAAAGGGAATTCAAAGGTGTAGCCACTGCTGCTCACCCTGAGAAATGCCTTCACGTTTCTAACGATTCTGACCAGGTTTAGATCCAGAACCCAACTGAGGGCCAGGTGAGGAAAGAGAAAAATCGCGATGGGAAACAAAGTAGAGGCCATTACCTGGGGGCAAGGCCGGGCTTCCAGGCAGCGACCCATGACTACTGCCCAAGGAGGGTGCCCGGGCAAATCTCCTGCACGCCAGAACCAGGAGGTCTTTGCACTGCTTGTGACAATTGGCTCCACAGTCTGAAAAATTCCAAAGTATCACAGATGATTAGTGTGAACCAAGTATACCTGGTATGACTGGGCTTCCAGGGTGACACCTGAACTGCCCACCCTCCCCTCCTCCACCCTTGGTTCTGTGTTGAATCTCAGAATCTGACTCAGGCCCACAGGGTGCGTCTAGGGTAGAAAAGGGTCAGTGGGACTCCCTTGTCTTCCTGGGATTCCTAAAGTTCTATCGGTTCAGCTTCTTTCTCTACACAATTTGTTGAATTGTTGGAGAGGCAACAGGCAGGGGCTAGGCGGAATGGGCAGGTGCCTTTGCCCCAAATTAAATGCAAATCCATTGGGACTGGGGTTCTTTCCCAGGCCAAGATGGTTCCCCACAAAGAGGCTCCCTGAGTTCAAATGAGGCAAGAGGCCTCAGGTTCTAGTCTCTCCCAGGATCAACTGCTGACTCTGATCATGTACAGCAAGGTGTCCTGTTCATTCAGTATTTGTCTGCATTTCTTATTCTTACAAACCTTTCCTAAAACGGACAAGGAATGGAAAACAAGGTGGGCGTATGCTCAATAAACATATTCCAGATTTGACTCCGGCTTTGACAAGACATGTAGCAGATTCCCTGAAATTTCCCATTAGGGCACGTTAGTAAGAACATAGCATATTCTATGTTACTTGGGATAGAAAATTTTGTCCACTTTGGGAGACAGCAACACAATTGTTTCATGTGAGAGCTCTACAGTTCCCTTAGATTCACTGAACAGATAGGATTATTTTAAAGAGTCTATTTCTCTCTCGCCCTCAAAGAAGACCTTTCTAATGATTTCCAAGACCTATTTTCCCCTAAATGATCTTGTTTCAAATGGTCTTGTAATGACATTGTAGAAAAATGAAGTGGTAATGACATGTTCGGTCTATTTTAGTTTTTTCCCTCTTTGTGCCTTTAAAACACCATATATATAAAGATGATCCAAGCATTTAAATTGATGTTCAACTTCGTAAAACAGTATGTGTGTATTTTAGAGAATAAAGGACAGAAACCACCATAAAACTAATGACCTTTAGCTGGGCAGTAAGATATTGCAGTATCTTTGCTGCTTGAAAGGAAAAATTCAAGTTAGACTAAGACACTGATACAGAGAACTAAAGAAAAGGTATTTTCTGAGCACTAAAATGTGGCTGTCGTTGAGGTTCAGGGAAACTCACTGTTCATGCAGACTAAGGGCCAAATCCTGGAGAAACAAAGCCACCGCGAGGCCACAATACTAATCTGAAGGCATTCTGTGATCAAGTGTTTCCTTTTGTAGTTTTATTATCTTTTTCAAGAGTGTTACCAGATTCTTAAATGAACCAGTATAAAGAGTCTGCTTAAAATATTCAGCAATTTCTTAAATTAAATACGAATCGTGTGTAATAATCATATGTGTACAAGTAGCAACACCTTCCTAAATGCCTGTTAATATGCACGTGTATTGCATTCATCATAGTATTTATTCAGTTCATAAATTTTAATTAAATGGGGGAGACATAGGAATGAATTCATTGGGAGTGACAAAAATAAGTTTTAAGGTTTTTTCCTCTTTTCTCATCATCATCTGTGATTTAGTAGAGAAAGGAATAGCTGTGTGAGAATGACAAGACATACATACATATCGCAGAAGCAACGGGTTTTTTCTCCCCTGAAGGATAAAGTTCTCACATACAGTATTCTAGCTAGGTCTTTCCCAGTTAGCTGTGTGCTGATGCTTAGTAAGACGTTTTAGAGACAGTGGCTAGATGTTTGCAGGTTGCCATGGGTGGGTTGCTTCCTCTCCTAAGAAGCTATAAAAATCCATTCTGGGTTGTCCAAAATTCCAGGGAGTCCTTTCCTGGACACATTCGCTCTTCAGTGGCCAGTGGCCCCAACGACCTACGCTCTCCATGATGCCAAGAGCCGTTGCTGTGTCATCAGACAAATTTGATTCCTATCCCCAATGGCGCATTTTTAAATTTCGACAAAGTAACATTTACTCACCTTTGCATTTGTAGCCTTGCTTGATTATGCCCCAGAGCTGCAGCAAAAGACAAAGGGATGTCAGGGAATCTGAAGAAAAATCTGGAAAGCCAACAAGGCCACGGGAGAAGGAAATCCTGGGAAGCTGATGACTAGTGGGGCGCAAACAGGATGTAGCTGCTCCTGACTGACACCCTTCCTGTGAGATAGAAGAACCGTCTCCCAGCCCGCTCCAAGGGGGGTGGTAACAGGAATTTTGCTTCCCTTTTCTTTCTGGGAGCCAGATGGGAGCTGGGATTGGAAACTGGCTTGGGTGCACTTACTGCACTTCAGCATAATGCTCTCTCAGCAAAATGGACAGGGGAGACTCTGTTTTGTCACTTTGTCTTTGGCCTGTTTTAAAAATCACATGCTGCTCTTGGTGCCCGCTGCGGGAAAGTAAGCAACCTGAGCAGTGCGCGTCCCAGTAGAGCATCTATATTTTGGTAGGTTACTTTCGGAGTAGCATTTGTACCTTAAAAGAATGCAGAAGAGGGAAAGATCTAGTATTATTCCTGTCTTCATCCTCCTCACGTGCTCAGTGTTGGGCCTGTGCCAGGGCTTTAGGAGATGCAGAACAGGCCCAGATTCTGCCCTCCAAGCAGGAAGTGGTAAATGGCACCGGAGATATAAGGGCTTACGGTTCAACGAGGGGCCCATTTGCCCGGGTGGTTCCGGAACATCTGCCTGGTAGTGGGTCCTGCGCCCCCACAACACACTGTAAACTCCGGGAAGGAGGTGCCCTACCACGTTCTCACTCAGGCCTCCCTCAGCACTTGCACATGGGTGCCAGGGACACTAGAAACACAGTACTGATGAATTCAATGGCCCTGGCTCAAGCTGGAGAAGCTCCACTCCTAACCTTTTAGCGCTAGGTTAGGTGACTGACACCTACTTAATGAAAGGATTTTGAAAGAAGCAGGGTTGGTGGCCCACTGGGACTGGGGCATTTGAGGGGAAATGCATGCCCCATGTGTGGGCAGTCTGACCCTTTGAGAGGAGTAAGTAGCTGTCAATGTGAAGTGACTAAAGAGCATTAGGAAAGCTGTTCCTCACCCTCCTTCTGACAAGAAAATTCCACCAGTGGAGAGTGAGTCCTTTGAACCTTAAACGTTATTGGGCCCTGCAGAATGCATTCCTAAGAGGCAATTGCCTCCTTAGGCAGGGCAGCATTTTACCGTGGAGACAAGAAGGATTGTTAACCACAACTAAGTGAAAGCAAGACAATAGGGCACAGGGAAGTGGGAGGGCGGGGCCATCAATCACATCATGCCAGGGCTGTAACAACCTTCAAGAGAATCTAATTCATTTCTGTTTTATGAAAGGTGAGTGTGATGATCCAGGAAATTAAATAATTTGCCAAGTCCCATGTCTGGGACACTTTGTAATGATAAGAAATTGTTTCCTCGCCAACCCCTTGATAATAGTAATAACAATGATAATGATGATAGCTAATTAAAAAAAAAAACAAAAACCAAACTCTTCCTATGGGAGAAGCACAATTTTAAGCTCTTAATGTGCATTAACTCATTTAATGCTCACAATATCCTCATGGGATAGGTAATGATAATTTTCTCATTTTTACCAACAAGGAGACTGAGCTACAGAGCAGTGAAGTCACTTGGAAAGATCTCATAGATAGTAAGCAGGGAAAGAAGAACGTATCACTTGAGGGAAGGGCAGGAAGCCATTGCTCCTTGGGGTTGTGTGTATGAGCAAAACCCACTGGACAAGAAAGGACAGGTTTTAAGAAGCACATCCTTGTATCTGGATATGGCACGTTATTCGTAGAGCTGCAGGAACTGCTGAGAAAGATACAGTCAAGCATGAGTCCTATCAGAAGCGGAAGTCAGGGCATTGCTTGCTAAGGTTTACTTAATAACTTAGGAGACAATACTAGGCAGGAAGAAGTTCTAGGTCAGCATGCCAGCCAAGGATGGGGTGGGTGACCTCATGTCGACGGGTGTGCAGGAGTATTGCCCACAGTTCTTCGAATTGAGACCTCAGGATGCGGTAAGATGTGGAAGGATTGATTGTGGTGTGAGGAGCACTGGACTGGGAGTCAGGAGACCTGCATATGGAGTCATGAGTCAGGAGTCATGGTCCTGCTGCTGATGACCTTAAGGAAGTCACTTAAATTCTCCAGACCTCAAAATAAGGGAATGAGCAAAACTCTTTCAGTTCTGGAATTCTAAAATAGGCTCACATCAAGTAGTGTCCGTTTGTTTTCCTTATCCTTAAAACAGAGTTTATTTCAAAGGAAAGTTGTCCAGGCATTGACAAATGGTTTCTTGCATTCCCCCATAATTCCTTTCACTAACATATCTTGAGAGTTATATTTATAATCACTTGAAAAGCATCGGAATTTTTAAAATATTTGTAAGTAAAAATCAAAGCAAACTGTACCAATGAAATTAAATATATTTTGAAAAATAAAAAAGGGCTATTAAAACTTTAAGTGAGTTCATTTCCACTAAATTCCAAAAGTATCAAGAAACACTATAAAAAAAAAATCTGCTCTGAGGTATGTGACGTGAAACGTGTCGGACATCACTTAATCATAACAACATGACAGATTAAGCATTATCTCCTTTTACAGATAGGACAACAGAGACTCAATAACTTGGTCAAGGACAAAGAGTTAATAAGGGGCAGAATTGAGGTCCAAAGCCAGGGTTCCCAGCCCTAAGTTCAGAGCTTTCGACCTCACCACAGCTGCGTGAAGAACCCAGCGCCAGCGAACCTGTGCTCGTAAGTCGGGGAGGAGGAGTCTGAAAGCTCCTGAACCCCTCCGTGCTGCTTCTACACAGGCAGCACCTCCATAGAAAGAAGGGAAGTCCGGAAGGCCTGGAGAGCAGGGGTGAGCCTCTGAGGTTTGATAAGGGCCTTCCAACGCCCGTGCCACACCAAAGGACAGATGTCTCCACCCGACTTTCGGCTGAGCCATGCAAGGGCCTAACAGACTCACTGAGCCCCACTGTGCAGGAGAAAGTTACACAAGACCCCGTCCCACTTCAGCATTTTTCGGGTCTAGACACATCATCATAACAGAGAAACATGAAACTTCCCATCATAACAGAGAAACATGAAAAAAAAAAAGAGAGAGAGACATTTATTTTATGATAAAGTGGTCAGGCTTTGCAATCCCAGTGGTAAAGCTGGTATGAGACGCTGTCCTTCCCTGGGGTGGACAAAGGCAGCTGGTTAGGCTGGACTTGCCCCTTGACCACATCAGCTGCTGTGACCACTGGGGGCTGTCTTGGAGGTAACCACTGCCTCTATTTACCCACTCTCAAAGGGGTGTATCCTTGAACACAAACTCTTGCCCGTGGTCTCCCCAAAGTCAGGGCTAGCATGGGATGGGAAAAATGTAATTCGGTGGTGGCATATAATATCAGCTGTGAATTAGTGGGACATGACTGCTGCATGAAGCAAACGTAACCAAATTCTGATTCACTTGTCTGCTGGGCCACCATCATGTGGAGTACCACATTTTCCATCTTAATATTACTCGGGTATCAACTAGAAGACATTCAGGACCCAAGAGTCTTTGACTAATACCAGGGCCCAAAATGACTTTAGTTGCCAAAGAATTTAGCAAACATGGGGGATGATAGCACAATCCGTGGTTGTTGCAGTGGTGTAGGTAGAACACAGGATTCACAGCACACCCGTGTTTGAGTCCTGGCTCTGGTCATCATTGACAGTTCGATCCTGAGAAATTTAGATTATCCTCTCTAGCCCTCTTTATCTTCATAGGCAAATGGGGAGAGTAAAATTCCCACCTCGTGGGCTAGTTTTGAGGATTAATGTCTACGGAAGTACTTATTACTGTCAAGTGCTGAGTAAATGTTAGTTATTATTATATCCATCTTCCCTTCAAAAAGACTTTTTTTTTCTTTTTGAGTTGAGTTAATGAGCCATGCCATGATGGATTTCTAGCAACTGACACTATATGAAACAAGAACTGGGAGGAACTGGCTAAGATAAATCCTCTCCTTAATTGGACCTACTTGTGAGTACTAGTGATGAATGCCAGGGCTCACTGGATAGGACATTTCCCAGCAGCGATTGACAGACAAACCACTCAATCGATTAACCAGGCCCACCAACCTACCCTACTGTCCTCACTAGCCCTGCATTTCTAGAAAGAACATAACTAAACCTACAGACCTGGCTTTGGTTTTTAATTTAATTTTTAATTTCATAGAGCCATTATGTTTTATGTCTGCTCTGAGGCAGTCAATGGCTTCTCTTTAGTGTGTCTTTTTCCTACCTTCTTAGGACGCTGCACAAATAACTGTGTATAAGAGAAGACAACAGAAGACAGACTTACAAATCCTGCACAGTGTTCGCAGAACGTTGGCTTGAGATAGGTCATCTCCTGAAAATTATGGACAAATCCTGGTCCCATTTTACAGTGCAGTTGGGACTTAGCTCTCAGGAAGTAAGCCATCATTTCATCTTTACTAATTAGGCCGTCCCTGTGAAGAGAATCAAAGAAGGGATGGATCTTTGAATTCCATATTGCAAAGTGGTTGCCACACTTAAATCATTTACCTCCCAAATTTTTGTGACCAAAAGCCAGTGAAGAATGTTCACTTTTCTGTTATATCTGAAGGACATATCTCTAGGACATCATCAGACAGCTTTAAGTGCCAAAGGCTTTCTTAGTAAACACGTGTGTGTGTGTATGTGAGTGTGTGTGAGTGTGTGTGTGTGTCCTGTGCACCGCAACACAGAAAGTCTCCTGTATTACCGATAGCTTTCAGAAGGACATCTCCTATCCAGCCCTTGCCTTACAATAGTGTTTGCAAAAAAAAATGTTGCTGGAGAAAGGCAGAAAACTGATTCACTGGACTCACCACCCTCAAATTTATTCAGCCTCATGTCATCCAGGCCACTGCCCCTGGTAATCCTCTCCTGGAGTCACTCTGTCTAAGAGGAAGTCATGCTCTCATCCCCCACTCTCCCAGCTCCCCAGGACACTGCTCCTCCCAGGGGCTGCTCCCCATCTTCAGCCACTACCTCCTCCATTTATATATACGCTCAGGACTCCCCCCAACACACACACAAAATGCCTTTCCTCAATTTGGCTGCCATCTCCAACACTTGACTTTTCTCTCTTCCTTCTCTTATTCCGAAAGTTCTCAAAGAGTATTTATTAGACATTTTTTCCCATTCCTTCTGTTACTCTTTACTCCATATAATCATGTTTCTACCCCAACCATTCTATTGAAGCTGTCACAGTGACATCCTCAGTGGCTCTTTCCCATTCCTTGAGCTTGTTGACCTGCTGGCAGTAGATGGCATGGGGACTGGTCTCCTCCTTTATGACACTCTTTCCTCCATGGACCACTGCCCCCTCCTGACTCTCATGCTTCTCTTTCTCCAGCTTTTCCATAGGATCTACTTCCTCCTTTCAGTTTCTACGTGTGGGAAGAGGAGTTCCCAAAATCGCATTCCTCAGGCCCCGTGGTCACATTCCTCTTCATGTTCCCATCTTGGCTCACATGCCCGGGACTCCAGCTCACACCCCTGGGCTGAAGACTCCCCCTACATCTCCAGCCCTGACCATTCTCCTGATTCTTGGTACCACATCTTCAACAACTTGCTAGAACCTCTTCCTGGATGGTCCACTCTCCTCTCAAAATCAACGTATCTAAGACTATCTGACAAAATAAATCATATAAGCTATGAACACTTCAGACCTTCATTTATAGGGAAAACAATTATATATCTGTTGAGGCAGTCTAAGTTCCATCTAAAGAACCAGCAGAGAAAAGAAATAAAGACTGGGAAATGATTTAAATTTTGTGTTCTATGTACGTGCCACTCACGGAAACAAACTAAGGGAAGAAGTGGGCAGTTTACAGTTAACTTGAATTCTATTTTGTAAAGGAGGCTTATATTTCTAACAATTTAATTTACTTAAAAAAGTATTACTTGTTCTAGACATACAATAGAGATGAGGATTTTAAGATATTTATGATGAAGTACCAAGGCTTTCATTGGCATGCTGAATTTCTCACAGATTGAATTTTTTTAAAAAAATTCTTATACCAACAAAAATATTAGAGGATTTTAATGTGATATAATTTGGACATTTCACCAATATAAAGTTCAGCATTTCATTACAGATGATTTTTGAACTACAAACTAATCTCGTATGATTAAAAATGAATCAAATTATTAATGCTGGGTTTTCTTGGCAATTACTTTTTAATTATTTTTTAATGAGCTGGATTTTAGCCTCTAAAGTCATTTAATTTTTCAAGAATTACTTGAAGCTAAAGAGAAATACATTTTTTCTTTGTTAATCAAGACAATCTTTGAGCTGGCAAAGAAAAATAAAAAACACAAAGCAAGGACATTTCTTGGCTAGCTGCAGCCATCACCTGCTCTTGTGATGACCATAAGCAATTTTTTAAAAAATCTTGCTTTCTTGGTGAGTTTTACGAATGCCCTCAGGGTCACTGATGTTCAGGATTCTATCAGGCTAGCTCTAACTTAATTCCTCCTCTACATTTTTTTTCTTTTTCTTTTTAATTAAATTTATTGAGCTGACATGGTTAGTAACATTATAGGGTTTCAGGTGCACAGTTCTACAATACAGCACCCATGTGTTGCGTGGCAGGCTTGCTACCCATTGTCAGTTCTCCTAGGTGGGGTTGAGGAGCCAACTCAGCAGCAGCAGTAATGTGGGAAATGGAGAGTTGGGCAAATTTGCAAAGGGACACTTGTACTCAACACTGATGATGAGATCTGCCCTGTCGTTCCATCCAACCAGTCATGGTCACAGTGAAATTAAATTTAGTGAGACGTTAGACTCATCAGTACACTAGGATTAAAGCTGTCAAGATGTAAATTCACGGTCTCCTTGCTCTCCTGTGATAATGATTTTTCTGCTTTGGGAGAGTTGCATTAAAATACAACAAAATTAAAACTTACTGATCTTTGTCTAGCACACAGAAGGAATCCAAGAAGGGAAAGTTGGCGGCTATACTTTCAAAGTCCTCTTGGGAGATGTACCCATCATGGTCATGGTCATAGTTTCTAAACACAGACTGCAAAGGAAAACACAAATATTTATTAAATGGACATTTATTAGTGGAGTTCTGAACTCATTGACAGCAATGATAACTAGACTATTACTCTATTAAGAAGCTTAGAATCCAGTGGGAGATAATCAAGAGCCTTTATGGTATAACAAGATGAGTGCAAAGGTGAAAACAAAAGCAGAGTGTGTGTGAGGGTGGGGAAGGAGGGAGGTGGAGAGGGAGATTTTAAAAGGTTTCCTGGAGAAAATGAGGTCTGAGACTTCAGGGTTGAATAGGAGTTAGGTTTGGTGAATTTACAAATGCCAATACCACAACAATAGAAAATGAAGCTTTAAAATGTTAAATTATCTCAGAGCTTAAAGTATACTTTTGATGCAATTCCAATCAAAATCCCAGTGGGAATTTGTTTCAAATGATCAAACTGATTCTAATGTTCAAATAGTATTGAATATGTTGAGAGTAGCCTAATTGTTTAAGAGGAGAATGAGGGAGAATTTGCCCTATCAAATACTCTAAAAGCTGCATGAATCAAAACAACATGGTATTGCAACTTACTAGAGAAGAGTCTGGAAGTAGATCCATGTATGTACAGGAATTTAGAATATCAAAGAGTATCATTTCAAATCCACAGGAAAATAATAGATTATCCAATAATTGCCATGGAGTTAAATGACTAATAATCTTACAAAATTAATTGCCCCAAACTAAATTCTAGATGCATTAAATATTTTAATGTAGAAAAAAAGCTATAAAAGTACCAAAGGTAAATAGATGAAAATATTTTTTATGTTTTGTAATCTTGGAGTGTGAAAGACCTTTCTTAGCAAGACATCAAAGTCAGAAGTCAGAAACAAAAATATTTTATTACAATAAAATGAAAAATATCTGAATCAAAAAGCTCAATTAACAAATTTAAAAATAAATGACAGAAAATTATTTGCAACATATATGAGAGCAAAGACATGAAAGGAAAACAAACAGGGAATCACCAAAGTAAAAATACAAATGGCCATTACATTCATGGAAAGATGCGCAATTCTGCTAATAATTATAGAAATGCATATGAAATTTTTTTAACCTCTCAGATTAGGAAACATTAAAATAATTAGTTGTTTCCTAGGGTATGAGAAAACAGGCCCTCTCGTATAAAGTTGGTAAAAATAAGTAGCCAATCTTTCTGCTGGACAATCAGGCGTACTCTCGGACACTAATTCCACTGCTATGAATTGTTCTAAGGAAATAATTGAAACAAGTTTGCTCAAAAACATATACATGTGTGAGGTGTGTGTGGGGGTGAAGTTGTACAAGATAAACTACAGATTATCAGGGATTATCCCTAGAGAGTAGAATTTCCAAGGCCTGAAAACTTTTATTTTCTATATTTGATGCAATATTTGAATATTTATGACTCTGACTTTCTTTATAATCAGAAAAAAATTCAAAAAGATTTTTCCACTGCCCTCTGTTAAATTGGGTTTTCACAAAGATTGTTGGAAGATCTGCCTGTAAATACGTTATGCAAACATATATTTGACTTACAGCTCAGTTATAATCTTTCCCTTTTCCCAATGGTTTCTGTCCATTCTGTTTTATCTGTATGGCTTTATGTTGCAAGCTGCTTCAAGAGTATTTTGGGACATAGGTAAGATATAAGTGAACAAATTACTTAATTAAAATATGCTTGTTTAGCCCTTACTGTGAGTTATCTATAGAAAACTGAATTACACAAAATCATAAAGCATTCCTTTTTGCTGTAATCCAATATCAACACTTACCCACAATAAAAATTATTTTAAAATGTAACGATTAGGTAGTATCTACTGTTTACAGTCTAATATCCACATTTATACAGAAAATACAAGATTTTCTGTGAAATAAAATTTAGTATGAAAATTCATAATAAAACCTAGTCTTTCATTTGATTAAACCAATGGTAGGCAACGTATCCAGGCTGAGCCAACGTTCCCCATGGAATTGGAATTGGATAAAAGAGAAGAGAGAAGGTGTAAGTGTCACGGAGTGGGGAAAGTGGGGGAGGAAGAGAAAGAGAGACAGAGAGGGAGGGAGGATCAGACTCCCCAAGTGGATGGGGAGCAAAGAAAGTCAGTTTGCAGAGAATGGAATGAACACTGAGAGCAAAGCGGAGAGGAGAGCGGGAGAGAATAGTCCATCTGTCTTTCACGTCTCGATTCCAGACTTCCTGAGCTGCAGCTCTATCCCACCCTGGATCCTTTGCCCACCTTCCCTGGCTCCAAGCTGGGTCTGCCATTACCACTTCATTACATGGCCCTCCCTCGCATCTTTCCTTGCTGTCTTACATGCACCATATAACTTTTCTGTCAGTGCATCATAGTTCCCTGGATGGTCCCAGATATAGAAGATTCTCTCTTTTTCTTTAAACATCCTTTCTCAGCAAAAAGTACATTGTATCCCAGAGACAAGATCCTAGTGTGTCAGGGGGTGTACCCATCCATTAAAGTACTTGTAGATGTCCAATCAGGGATCACAGGTTCTAGTGCCGGAGACTTCCCCCACATTGGCACTTCCACCTGTTTTTCTATATGGAAAACTCTGACAGAGCCTGACCCTTCATTTAGTGATATCTGTGACCTAAATGGCATTGTGTCACAGACCCCCAAATACATACGGTAAGAGAAAATATCCAACTTTCAGGGTCTTTCCTACCCTCAGGTAATCAATGCGTTGGGCATGTTATGGTGACTCATGTGGGCTTTGAATGAGTGGATTCTAAGTCCCCAACAGTCCCTCGAGTTGCAGGGGCAACGGCAGAGGCATCAGATGCTGGAGAAAGAGAGGAACTGAAAGTATCTGAGACCATTTGGGCAAGTGAGAACACACTGATAAGAAGAGGGAAGGGGGACTTTCTGGGAGATTCTCCCCCAGAAGTGATGCCAGATCGTGTCTGCTAAGTGTGTGATAAATTGCTCCTACCTGCCAGGGGGCTGTTTTCATGGACTCCACCTGATTCCTGAGCAACTGCAGAATATTCTCAAAAGAGAAAGGGGTCTTCTAGTGCTCATTCTTTACGCTCCCTCGCCACTTACCTCAACTAATTTCCTTATGTGCTTGTTGATGACGGTGGGGTCTGGCTTTGGCATCACTCCTGATGCCCACTCCAGGGGCACCACGGGCTTAGTGGGCGTCGTAGGGGAGGTAGGCTGCTGACAGAAAACACACACGTTTTTCAACTTTATCTGGGGCCTTGAACAATTAGGATCAGGGACATTGAGAAAGACATATATATATTTTGTATATTAGTAATACCAGTAAACACTTATATTTATGTAGCCCTTAAATGTTTTGAAAACAAACATCTTTTGTCAATGGAATCTAATCTGTAACTGAATACACATTCGGATAGTGCATTTGTTTAGCAATAGCTTAGATTCTATTATTTTAAAAGGGAAGAAAATAATTGCTCTCCTAGCCCATCTGAAAATCCTGACCAAGCTCCCCAAATATTACTAAAATATCTTTAAACCCCTATGTAATAATGCAGATATTTGTATAGTACAACATAGATAAAACACCAGTTACCTAGTTCTTTAATACTTGGTGCTAGTGATAAATTGGTAGGTGTGTGTAGTAAAGGGTCACTAGTTCTTGCCCAAGTTTATGTCCTTATACCAGCATCTCTCTCAATACACTTAATCACTTCTGACTGTTTGGCTAATCATTAGGTCTTTGCAGCTCTCCTTGGTGAACTGCTTTCTCCACAGGTTTTCTCACGTTCTTGCAAGACATTTTCAGTTAATAATGTGAAGGAAATGGTGTCAATAATGTATAACATGTTTACACAACACAAGTACAAAACAATCCTTTCAGGAGACCAGCCAAGAGTGCTCTGCACTTTATATCCTCTCCCTGGGACCCTCATAGAGTGTAAGTATTTTGGCTAGTGCATGCATGCAAACTTGTATTAACAGGTTTTTAAAATTTGATACTGAATTGGGGATAAACATTTTTACAAGAGGAAATGAGGAGTAACTGTACTGGTTTATGGCCCTAACAATGCTGTGAGATGGGTGTCTGTCACTGGTATCCTGTGAGCTACCGACAGGACCAAAAATTCCCTGCTGTCTGGATATGGTCACCTACACACACAGTCACTCACACACTCACCACACTCACATACACCATGGCTCTTTCTATCAAGCTTTTCACCCTGTTGACCTGATAAAGAGTAAATCCATAGTTCCCAAACTGTACAGCAAGATGCTTCACCCAGAGTACTGCAGAGAACTCAGAGGGGTAACAAAAGGTGTTTCAAACTTCCAAGGGAAATACGATCATACCTAATATTTTTGTCAGACACCACGCAGACTACCAGCTTGACACAGTTCACAGGTCATCCATTAGATCGTGCCACATTTTTTCTTTCAACGATATCAAATCCAGCCATAAACACCTCCATTTTTCATATTACATGGCTGGATACTTTCCAGACAGCCCTCATATTTCAGAAGCAAAAAATATGGAACAAAAAATAAAGGTGGCAATCTCTAATCTGATGCCAAGATTTAAGGAATGGTAAGATGTCCAACAGGGGCACACATGTGAGTAACCATTTAGTAAGTAATTGTGGTTAAGAATGAAATTAAAATATTATTTTTATCTCAATGTATGTGCATTATCTTTTAAGTAGGTTCTACACCATTAAAACATCAATATTTATTAAGTTGTTTGGGCCTAACTATTCTATAAGTGAAATGGTTTAACGTATTTTATTTGATCTAGAGGTGGTATGAAAAATCTGAGACACAAAGTAAAACACAAAGAACTAGTGAGAACACTCTGAACGGGAAAAGGTGTATTGTGGGCCTGACTGTTTAGGTGAGGTCCGCCAGCACCACGATGCTACAGGTTCTCAGGAATACAATCCCGACAGGAACTTGTTAAACGCTAACACAGATTACGATGACATTCCACTAAGAGAAGGCACAGGAAGGGACTGGGGAATGTGTTTGCACAGATTTTAGCACTTAGAAGGGATTTTGAAAGCTTCTTCTTTTACATAATAATAATAATAATAATAAAATAATAATCAAAAGACTTTTCTATGTTTGATGGAAGTATCTCCCCAAATTGGCAAAAACTTATCTTCAAAATAAACTGAAGTAAACGTGAAGCGCACTAATCAGGCCAGTGTGCTACAATGGTCGTTCCAACCTGTTCCTGACCAGAGATGGTGGGAAAACACGAGAGAGGACACAGGCTTTGAACACAGACAGGCTTGAGGCAAAATTCCCAGTTCTCCCACTTACTGGCGTGGTCAGGGGCCTGTGCTTGTTTATCCCTTCGAGGTAATGAGATAATGTGTATGAGACACCCTACCCTTCTCTCTAGCTTCTCAGCCGTGCTAACTTTAAAGAGTCTGGGTCCCTACTCCTCCCTTTGTGCTGTTCTGCAGTGTCCCCTGGAGTTAGGCCTCAGGACAGGCAAAGGTGAGTGTGTTGATGGAACCGCCACACTCACTGTTTTAAGAATAGATGTGACCAGGACAACTGACTCAGCTTCATGTAAATCCCTCCCCAGCACTAGAACAGGGCTCACAGTCATTCTGCCTCTTTCAGTCCGATGGTTCAGAATCACGGTGGGTCATAACATAATAGATGAACAGACTTAGTGTCTACAGTTGCTAGCAATATGCCACAGGGTTGACTGGTCAGAAGATAAGCAAGAGACCTTCATAAAACAAACAAACAGACAAACAAACAAACAACTGATCTCAGGATCTGAGTATAACAAGCAAAGAAACACTTTTTCCTTCAACATGCAAACTTGATCCTCATTGTAAATTTCAAATTCACCCAGATATTTTTTAATAGAGCAAAACCATAGCTAAGACACAGTCCTGTTGCTAAAACTAATGAGTTGTACACATGCAGTTTCCTCAATTTCGTCATAAGTTTCTTTACTAAGAGTCAACCATCAATCAAGTGAGACCCTATCCAACGTGACACTATCCAAGGTGACACTATCCAATGTGACACTATCCAACATGACACTATCCAACGTGACACTGAAATTCTGAGTGGAGGCAATCACTAATAGAGAAATTTGTGAGTTATGATCAGGGTATTTAAAATTTATGAAATCTAATTTTATGTTGAATGGGATGTATTTTTAAAGGCTGGAAAGACCTGATTTTTAATGTTGAGTTATGGCTCACTTTTTTTGGTCCTATAAGTAGATGAATTCTCACAGGGCACACAACCCCTAGAAGATCAATAATGAAACAGTAATTGCAAGTGATCTTCTTTATTAGCTTATGTAAAGAAATAATTCTCAAGCTATCAGGGCTAAGCTGTTCCATCGCTAATATGGAAATAATAGAGATTTTAACATTCTTTGCTCTTTAGATCATGAAGCAAGCACCACTGTAGCATCCAGTGACTGCAAATGACAAGCCATGGTATTCGACACTGATCCCTAGACAGAAAGCAATAACCTACCGATTTAGAATTTCGAGGCTCCAGCACCAAAGACAGTTTGTAAATATCATCTTCTGTGTGATAGAGGTCCAGAGAAAGCTACAACAAATTACAAGGGATAAATAATTACGTTGGATCATATTTATTTACATTGCTCAAATAGTTTTCAAACTGAATGTCTAATCATTTGAGTGAATGCCAAACAGTACAGAGGTGGCATACGTAGGCAGAAAATGAAATGGAAAAGAGAAAAAGTTAAGCTTCATGTGGTCATCAGCATCGGCAAGAACCATTGACTCAGTGTCTCCATAATACTTATTGAGCAGCTTGGTATTCCCTGTCCCCACTTGTCACCTTGCATTGTAAATGCTACATACATAGAAGGAAAACCAAGTGACTGCCCCCTGGGTCAGTCCTGATGACCCTGTGCTTTCCCAGCCATGAGCCTCCTTGCCTTCTCGGATCTCCTTTGGACAGTGTGACCCTGCACAATGTGACCTGTTCTGCTTCCTATACCATCTTTATAATATAGGCAGCTTGTCAATGGGATTTCAAAAATATTTGCTTATGTCTAACATATTTGGAGTTTGGTTATTCTGAAAAACGTTCTAAGTCACTGTTTCAGGTTGCTTCATTTATACCCAAGCTTATCAGCAGAGAAGGTTGTGGATTCAGTCTGGACGCTGGCACCTACATGGCCTGAACTGGAGAATTGTAACGTAAAACACACTTGGCCACCAAACCATCTCCATTCACCATTTTTGAAATTTTTCTTCTTCTTTTTTTTCTTATGAGACTGTAAAAATACAGGGGCTTTCCAGTTATTTGCATATACTCAGAATGGTAAAAGTAACTGATAGATCTAAAAATATTCCGAAAAGAATCAGCCTATTTCATATATCATGAAGTGAGATGCATTAGATTTTAAAGCTCCTGGTACATGAAATGGGCTCACAATTTTAAAAAATGTCCCCCAGATCTTCCCCGAGAAAAAGAACAATCCACACCCCCTGCTAGGGTGTTGGTGTGGTCCTCCTTTATCAGGTGCCCAGGGCCATTCAGGGGGCTAAGGTGACAGTGCTTAAAATGGCTGGCATAGTCCCTGCCCTCACAGATTTTTGTTTAGTAATCAACTCCTTCTTTCCACATCCATGAGGAGGGAGAGATGGAGAGAGGTTAGCTAATTTTTACAGAGGCAAAATAAAATAAATGTTAACAATATTGCCATATTACCAAGTAAATGTCCATCAGAGAATGTGGGCTGGGGGTGGGGGCAGAGTCCAAGCTGGGATTTAGAAGTTTGCCATTTGCAAGCCTTTCTGATTCTCAGTTTCCCCGTTTGTCAGACAGGCAGGGGCAAGGGTGATGTTACACTGCTCAGGCTACTTCACAGGGTGTTTGTGAGAATCTACTGAGAAAATGCTGTGGGAAGTGTAGTCCAGATTACAGAAGTCCAAGCAGTGCTGTGCAGCCTATGGCACAGAGCAGGCATTTATTATCGATTTAACTTCAGATTTGTCATCTTCTATCTTCCAGGGTTCTCAATCATATATTGGCTTCCTCAGCAGGGGCCACATTTAGAAGCAAACAATCACTCCAATAAGAAACTTGACCTAGAGTTTTGGAGCAAATTGCATCGTCCTTCAAATGCTGCCTCCATGTGCATTTGGGCTGCTGCAGTCAATCCGTTATATGGTTCTAGTCCCAACGTGCAGGTGCTTCAGGAAGTGCCCACGGGCTCTAGTGATCACCTCACAGGAGTCTCCTCTACCCTCACTCTGAGGAGACTAATCCACAGGTGGCTGTGACCAGGAAGAATAGAAGTGCATTCCCGGGCACCAAACTTTCTCCTTGGTTGTGGGAGAGAGGAAGAATCTTGGTTTTAAATAGAAACTGGCTTGATGATCAGTACTCTGATGAACAGTTGGGCTGGAACCACAGAATCATGTTGACACTTGATTCCTTATTCTCAAAGCTCCATCATTCCTTACTACTAGAATCACAGAAGTTTAGAGCTAGAAGAAACTTGACAAATGAGCACAAAATCCCTTTGGGAAAATCTAAAGTCAAAGCTAGAAGACAAAGCTAAGTAACTGTGGAGGCAGGGGAGGCTAAAAGCTAGATCTCCTGTCTAAGATCTTGTCACCACACTGTACTGCATAACACTGCCATTACTAAATACGGTGCATGGTGGCTTGTAAATTTTCCATCGATGAGAGAGAGAGAGAGAGAGAGAGAGAGAGACTGAGTTGGCATCTTTTTATTTTTCCTTTTCTTCCCATTAAAAAGGAATTATTTCTTGGCTTTTATTTCTAGAGTTCAGATTTTCTATTTGCATCCAAAAATCTTTCAATATTTCTCTAAATATCTGTCATGGTGGTGCTTGCTGCATTTTAAACTCAAGTGTAGGTCCCTGCTCTGTGATGTTCCCCTCCACGTCATGGAGGACACAAAGATGTGAGGCTTAGGCTGGTGTGCAGACATCACCCCTTCTGTCTGTGGGTTTGTAGTCTATTTGAGGTTGCCACTCTGGTTTCTTATTCATGGAAACAGATTTACATGGCAAATGATTAATAAATGCAGGTGCCTGAATTATTGTGTGGTACTTTTCCCCCCAATAGAGAAAGTCTGTGTGTTTACTGTTTGTCACACAAACTCAACCACAAGAGATTCATGTTTCTGTGCCATGGCCACTTCTGCTTTACACTGAGGGTACAGGTGGCATCACTGTACCCACCTTAAGGGTTCTCTCCCTTGATGAGCAATTAAGTGCTCTAGGAACAGTTGGTGAGGAGGTCTAGGAACCGCACTCTTACTCCAGAGTGGCAGTCCCAGGGGATTCAGGCTCTCAGAAAGGTTATTGTTTTCATTTTTGATGTCCAATTAAGGAAAACAGTCAATCCAGTATTATAGCCAAGTTTCAGATGCTACAGTGTTATAAACCTAAACAGGGAAGTTGCTCCTCCACTGGTTCAAGCAAGGGTGAGAATTTGGTTATGCTATGAGGCAGCCAATGGGAAATGTTCTCTTCACACACCTGTTGTCTACACATGGTAGGACCTGGAGACCAGCTAACGGTGTGTGGCACAAATGCTGAAAACTGTCAATGGTATGTGAACTTTTGTGTGACCCCATCCCTCCTAAATACAGCAGACAATTCACTTGCTGAGCTCCTAACTATGCCAGGTATCATGAGAGGTGCCAGGGACATGTCACGTATAAGACATGTAAACAGAAGAAAAATCTAATGCAAAGTGGTTTCCTGGAGTGTGGGGAGGTTGGCAGTGGCGGGATGGGGGTGGGCAGGAAGATCAGAGGAGGCCCTTGCATGACTCCAGGCTTCAACGACAGCCACGCAGTGAGGATAATGAGAAGCAGATGCGCTGTGGACATATAGAACGAGGTAATTAATTACACAAGTGTGATGAAGGAGCGTGAGGGGCTAGGGACAGTTCTGGAGGGCCTCTCTAAGAACTCCAGAAGCTGGAGCTGCAGGGCAGAGACTGGGCTCCTCAAAGCAAAGGAAATGTCTTTGCTCTGAGATCAGCATGTCAAGTCTTGTGGCTATAGGTGTGTGGGGTCACCTCCCTCGTCCTTTGAGATTTCTTCCCATCTTGTGACTCTAAATTCATCCTCTCCCTCTAGTGAATTCCTGGCACAGATCTCCTTCATCCACTGGGAAGTGAGGTGCAGAAGAGTCCCTTGGACTCACCGTGAGCAGGTTGATCAAATCCATGTTGGGTTCTAAGTGGTGAGAGGCATTCTGCAGGGAGACCAGTTCACTCAGGGTGACGGAGAGCTGGTGCATTTTCACAATGTTCACTTTGTTCTCCTCCATCCAGTCTGGGAAGATGACGTGGACTGCTATCAAGTCCTTCAAGTGCACGCCAAGGATGGGGATTTTGAAGCCATCACAGTCGGCAAAGGCCTTGCGATAATTGCAGTAATTGCCGTTGGAGGAGACCAGCTCTGTCATTTCATTCCAGTTCTGGAAACAGATGGAAAGTAGACATTTCAGACAGCCTTCCCTTCTGCCCACCCCCAGTCCTGCAGTGTGTGGTGAGGAAATTGCTCGGCTACTGAGAGAAGTATCAATTGCACCAATGTGGATGCAAGGAAATATTACCCAGGGAAAAGAAAGAAAAATGTGCTCGGCCTGCCTGTGAGGTGGACAGCCTGATCCCCTCTGCTACAGCGTGGAAATAGTCCACATCTCTCCCTGCCTGTTGGGGATGTTGGGATGTTAAATAGCATCGTGAATCTAACTGTATACGTATTTTATAATTAATGAAAATATTACATTTCACAAATACAGGCATGTGTTGTATTATATTAAGTATGTAGTATATTAAAATTTCCTAGTTATTCCAAGGAAGTTGCTTGGGAGACTTTATTTGAAGGTTTATCTGGGACAGTATGAGGTAGGAAAAGTCACACTGAGGTGTGAGATAGCTGTGATTTTAGACTCTGCCACTAACTGGAAGGGTGACCTTGAGCCAGTCACCTCAATGGGGTACAGGGGGAAGGAGCTCAGCTCTTTCTTCTGTAAGAAAAAAGAGTTCAAATAAATAATTTTTGAAGACACACTGGTGGTTCCAAGTCTCTTGGAGCCTCTGCTGAATTCATAGTCTTCACAACATTTAAAATGTGTTCTGCTCTTTACTTGAAATTCAGTACAAAGCTACAGGAAAATGAAACACTTACATAATGGGCCCCATCGTACTTGGAGTGAGTACAGTGTTTGAGGTCAGACAGCAGTGCTTTTGTGGTTTACGTCCTCCTGTTTATACGGACAAGTTAGTGTTGGTTGCCTAACAGCAACCAGACCTTCCCAATAGACCCTAATTTTGATCAGTTTACTCTTTCCCAAAGCAGCCCATGTGACTCAGATGGAGCTATTTCCATCTCCCGGTCCAAGGATGGGTTCTGATTTACCATCATTATAATTCCACCCCTCTGGTTTGTGATTGGTTCACTGAGTTAAGCCAATCAGTATTGTATTCCTCTGGCACCTGCTACTGGTCCAGGGGTGGGCATGTGACTGGAGATGACCATTACTGTCCTTTAAAAAGGTCTTTAATTCATTCCATGGGGGCAGGGCTGAAGAGAGTTTTCCCTGTCTCCACCTTTCATGAACAAGAGAGCATAATTTTCTGTTGCTGCAGATACCCAATCAGGAGGGAAGCCAGTCTGATGGAACAAAACAAAACTGATACTCAGAGGAAGGCAGCGCAGCTGAGCCAGAGCTCTGATCAGACCAAAGTTAGCCCTGCCTCTGGCCTTGCAGGTATGTGAGAAGATGACCCATTTCCTTATTATTTAAGCAATTTCAAAAATTTTAAAAACTCACAGCTGAGAGTGTCCTAACTGATAAAGCAAAGTACCCTTTTACAAGGAAATCTGTAAATGTTCCTTTCTGCTCAAGAAAAAAAAGTATTATTATGGTCTGGAAATAATCATGGCAGAAAAGCTTGATTTGGGAAGTGATCATTGCTATTTTTAAAAATATGCTTTTGTTCCTGACAACTCAGCTCTAAATATGTGAGGAGTTTTTATACAAGGCCTATGTGTCCCCCTCCCCGTGTGTTCTCCTGTATCAAACACAGAACAGCAGGTATTCAATGACTTCATTTGAGAAGGCGAGGGGTGCATCACAGTGCGTATCATGTAGGAAGCGCCAAATACGTATTGGTTGAATATTTCCAACTACAATATGCTAATAGTATTCAAGATATTCTTATCATGACAATTGCTACCACCTCTAACCTGTTTTCCAGGTGGCATGGCTATTCCCTTTCTATTTTACCCACCGTGTATAACCTACCATTGTCTAAGAAGAAAACTTCCCCCTCTGAGTGATATTTGTTAAGAGTATCCTACTCCTAAACAGTCTACAAGTGAATTTTTTACTTGGGATTAGGATCCAATCCACTGTACCTTTGTAACTTCTGAAGAAAGATGAGAATGGGTTTCCTTGAGGCGTGAAATGGAACTATGACTCAGGCCTCCCACCACTGCCATCAAGGTGTTAAAATTTTTCAGCTGAAGGAGTTTCTGCAATAAAAAATATTAACATCAGTACTTCATAACAATTTTTGAATTATTCTGAACTTTCTGAATTGTAGGTGGATGCATGCACAATTTAATAACAAGGACCCAGGAAAAATAATGCCAATTTAAAATCAAGTACAAATAAAATCCACTGGAAAAATATATCATTTCACAGAAAAATAGCTACATGAAAGGCTTTTAAGTATTACCAATTAAAAGCAAACTTCTTGCATGAGAGAAGTATAATTTGTCCATGAGACAATTATGAGTACTTTAAATGTCCTTTATATTGTGAGCCCCAAATTTCCTCAATGATTTTTCTCAATAGAGTAAATGAACATCTAGAATCCTTTAAGAACCTCAGTAATTATCAGATATACATACCTTGGCAACATTGATAAACTTTGTGATGACTTCTGCCCTTTGCTGGGGGGTTGGTTTGCTAAGAACCATCAACTGGACCCATTTAGAGATTCCATTAAATAAAGCAATAGATCTCTCCAAGGTTGGGTTATTCTCCAGGCAGCCATGGATGACATAGCTTTGGTAATCGGTGAACTAGCAAAGGAGGATTCAGAGAGTCTGGATTATAATGAAGTCATTGCAAAATCAGACTGTTGCACAAAAGAGGTGAGATACTGTTTCATAACAACATAACAATTTCTTCTATTTCACATTTATAACATTACTGTACAAGTTTGAATGTACATGTAGCTTTGCCATGTTATTTTGCTGCAACTCACCCCCCCAATATAGACATACACTTATTACAGGTGACAACGTTGGTGGGGCAAGGAAAAAATAAAACTCAAAGTCACACTCCAGTAACCCCAAATTTCCTGGATCATAATATCCACCTGGAACATTTGCTAAAATTATGGTTTCTGGGATCACCCCAGACCTAAAGGACCAGTATCTACAGAGGAAGAACCTAAGAATATCCATTTTTCACCCATGACTGATTCTAATGGTCCAGCAAGTTTGAGACACATGGCATATATTAAAGAAGAGGAAATGGACATAAATATAATCATTTCAAGTCACAATTTTGTCAAGTTTTTTCAAGAAAAAATAGAGTAGCAATTGAAGTAAGGCAGCTCTTTAGCAAAACAAACACATTTTCTGGAAGTCAGCATGGATGTCATCAAATACATATGAGCCTTCTATCACATAGACAGTGCACGGGGGCCCTCTCAAGGCCTGCCTGCAGGAATCATGAAGGTCTTCTCCAAGTAGGATTACTTAGTGAAGAGAATCAGCCTTTCAGAAACTCATACTTCTAATTTCATATTCTTTTCTGCAAGGAGCAATGTGATTCATTCCCTAGCATGTTGGAGAAAAAGCGGGGAGCCAGGACTGCCCCCCAGAGCTTGGTGAGACAAAGACCAAGGCTGCTCGAGACCAGTGTGGGAATGTTATCGTAACAAGAGGGCAGTGAGTAGGTAGCTAGGAAGAGACCGCAGCCAGGAGAAAGAAAAGGGATGTAGAGAAGGAATGCTCTCAAGACAGAGAGGAAAAAAATTCAATTCAGCATTTCCATCCCTGGGAAACAAACAACTCAATGTCGAGATGCTGCTCAAAGCCTACACTTCCTATTTTCAACCTATACCCATAATTAGGCATTTATACAAATCCCAACCTAAATAAATATTTCTTCCCATCTCCCCCAAACAAGGGGCCTAGCAAAACCCACTCACTTAGGAGAAGTCAATGGAGTTAAATAACACTCAAATAGTTAAATCTCCACTTAGTACTTAAAAAGTCATGCCTTAATCCTATGAAAGGAGACATTGAAAATAGCGACAGAAATATAGCACCTGAGCCATAAAATAAAGACAGGACAATATTTAGTTTTGGTTGAAAGGGATTGTTCCTGTGAATTAAGGGCACTTTTCCAATAGAGCTCTGTGACGGAGGCTGCCAGCACTTCAGCCTATGAAAACGCAGCTTTCGGAAAGTTGGCATGGCAGTTGTTATCCTTGGAAGAATAAATGTCAAGTCTCTTACTGAGATCCTTCTAAAAGATTTATGCTCCAGAAAAGTGAGGTGCTCGGCCAATTCAATGGGCTCCAGATGGTCAAACAGCAGGCAGGCTTTTCCTTTCTTGGATACTTTTCTCCTCTGTGTGACCCTTCTCATCCAGTCATAGGAAGGACTGTAAAGGAAGGGGGAATCTGGTCAGTGTGCCGAAAGCTCGTTTCACTCAATGGAAGTTATTAACCTACTGACTCTGTCTGTAAGACTTGGCCTGCTTCCAGGGGCCTGTGCAAAATGCACGCCCTGTTCTGCATATTTGAAGAGAAAAACCACTGACCCATTGCCAATAGAACATAAACTCCGAGTTGTTTTTCCAGACAGGGTGGGTTTGCAGTGATCCTTCCAGAAACTCTTACATGATCTTTCTTGTGGCCAGTAAGATTTGGATCATAAGGGAGAAGTCAGGGCTAAGTATATGTATTTGGGAGTTTATCAAGATCTAGTGATTTAAGGCATATGAGGCCATCAGAAGCTGATTCTCAGACTTCAACAAGATATGGATAACCTAAAATGCATGCTATAAAGATAGAGGCCTGGACCTTACTGCCAGATATTGTGATATACTGGGAATGGACCTGAATAATCTGTATTTTTAACAACATCCCTAATGATTCTCGGATCTTTCACTGTTGATCACTCTTGCAGAAGTATTCTAGGAAAATAGGTTAGAGTCTGAACGCCTAGTACACAAGAGCATATATTTGCAAGATGGATAACCATACTTAGGGTAATAAAATAGTTGTCTCTGTGTAAATTTAACTAGTTGATATTAAACACTAACCTAATTATTCCTAATAACTGAGCTAACCAGTTCATGGCACCACTATGGTCAACATTTGTACAGCCTCAGGCTGACCTCAGATGCACCATGAGGCAGGGCATCTCAAACTTGGATAAGCATATGAATCATCTGAGGGTCTTATTAAAATGCAGTTTCCTATTCAGCAAATTTAGGATGGGGCCTGAGGTTCTGCATTTCTATTGAGCTCCCAGGTAATGTCAATCTGTCGATCCATAGACCACACTGTCAGTGTCAAGGACATAGGAGACATTAACTAGATTCAGTAAGTCCTGGGCATCTATTATGTGCCAAATGATTTCACATGGTACCTTATGTAGTGATTGGATGCTCATGATAACCCTAAGGGAAGGGTACCATACCCATTTTACAAATCAAGAAACAGAAGCTTGGGGAGATAAACAACCAACACCCAGTGCTGCTCATCGCAGCAAGATTTCCTCAAAGAAGCATGCCTTGATTCTGAAATGGTAATGGATTGAGGTCAGGTGGGGTGGGGTCATCACTAATTCCTCCCCCCAACAGCAGACTCTTTGTTTGAAAAAGGCCGTGCCACTCTTACATGCTGGATATGTCGATGAGGCTGATGTGTTTTTCATATCCTAGTTGACTAGCTACTTCTCGGAATTCCTCAGTCATACGGATCAAACCAAGGTCCAAATTAAACTCTGCGGGAAACTTTAGAATCCAGTACCTGAAACGCATCAAATATTTTTGACAGCCAGATTCCAAGCTGGACCACTATGGCAACTACTGTCGCATTTTATAGATTACATTTAACAGTGAATCTAGGACCGCACCCCCATCCATCATATTGAGTATCAGTCTTCCTTCTTTCAATCAAAGACCCAAGTCCACCTCACCCATGCTACCTCACCCTCTTTCCCACTCTGTCCAGAAGGAAACCCTTCCCCCAACTCATAGCAAGTAGGTAGGAATGTGTACCTGAGGGAGCAGAAAAAAAGAATTTACTCTAAGATCTGGTTTTATTCCCTAATCATACTTACCACTGCTTGAGCTCTAGTCCAAAAAAAAAGGTAAATTAATTCTACACCAAAGGACAGAGGAGGGCCAATTTAAACAAAATCAATAAAAGGGGAATCTGAGTCAACTCTATTGTCAAACTAGGTCTGATGCTTGGGGAAAAAGAAAGTATCAATAATTCCAGAACCAGCAACAATTAAATTTGTAGGTATATTTACCTCATGAAGTAGCAGATCTTTAATCGAAATTCATCGCAGCTTTCTCCACAGGCATTTCGATACGTACACTAGTTAAAGAACAACTCCTTGCACTTGTTTCCTTTGCAAATACCTGCAGCTGTTTGATAAATGTAGATGACTTCCTGATAAGAGGGCCAAACTGGGGACATTTGGGTTATGTGGACGTACAAATGGGGAGAGAAGTGGGTTCTGATGATGTTAGCATTGAATAACTGAAATAATTTGTTATTGCTCTGGATGTATTTTTGGTCTGGAAGAAAAACCACTTACAAAATTCATTTTATCTTCCTGAGCACCTACAAAGTGATGACTGTCAACTGTAATTACAAACATACTATCAAGTAGAGATCATTTAAAATTGGTAGTACACAGAAGCACCAATTTAGCCAAAAAGATGTTATATTTAGGATTAATACCATTATGTATGCACTCTAATTTCTTTAGTATTTAAAAATGTTATCTTCAGGTATATGAATACACAGGTTGTGTTGCAACTTATCCTCAAGTCTATTTATTTATTATAACAAATAGTTTATTATAACAAATAGTTACTGATACTGAGCTCCTGCCATATTCTGGGTACCACAAAAAGTTCTAAAGGGAGGAAAATCTAAAGAAGTGTTGATTCACAGGCAGTTCCAACTTTTCTACAATCTGTACTTTCATATTAGACTTTACTGTGCCTAAATATCCATTTTTATTTGTTTCATGTATCAGCGGATATACTAACGATGAGATTGCTGTCTGAGGCACATTCTTTGGACAGTGTTTGGATCCTGAGGAGGGACAGGGTTGGACTGAATCAATTGCATCCTGCCCTGGGTCAATGGTGGAACCCACGAAAGTCTTGGACCACTGGGGACTAGGATGTGGCTCACTTCCGGGGAAGCAAATGCCTCCTTACCCTGTCTAACATCCCCTTCTGCCCTGAGGTCACGGGAAGGATGGAGGGAAGAAGGGGACAGTGGAGGGTTGAAGTGAACAGGTGGAAGCCCCACTTGGCTCTAAAAACACCCTGCGGAGCCGCCCCTCTCACACTCCCAGGCCCTGCAGGGTTTCTTGCTCATCTACAGGGCTGTCTGGACTTGAAGCAGGCACAGACTGCAGCAACTGACAGAAATTATATAATAAACATTGGATATTAAGGAATGAAACTTCCTTATAAGTGAGACTGTTTTGCCCGTTTTAGTCATTTGACTTTCAACCACCTTTAAGGACTACAGTATGTACAAAAGTTGGCAAACTGCTAGAAGCCCTTATAGAATTTTGGTTCTTACATCAGAAGGAAATCTAAAATTAACATCAATCAACAAATTACAATGAACCTGCCAGAATGTTTTTTTGTGTCTTGCCAGCAAGGAAAGATGTAAAAACTTAGGTGGTATTTGTGCCTGAGCCAGATCATTTTTTTTTTTTTTTGGCTAGCATTTCTAAATGTCTTCATTGTATCCTCCAGGTCTGCCATTTTGCCCTTCTAAAAGGAACAAATTAGGTCTTGAATCAGTGTTCAATATTCTTTCGTTGTATTAACAGCAGAAATGTGTAAGACAGGTTAGAAACACTCAGCTTCCAGCTCCTGTTTCATTTTTATCTAGTGATAATTTTCAAGTAGTGCCAAAAGGTCCAGATGGATAGTCAACTCTTTGGTCCATCATCCAGATGTTTTTGTCTAGACTTCTAGCTGTAACCACAAAACAGCTGGATAACTGACTAAAGACTGTTTATTCATCATAATATACTGGCTCTGGTTAGACAGTCTCTCTATATAAATACGGAACTGGATTTATGATTGTAAAAATTACACAGTAGTTGAAAAGATATATGCAGAGGAGTTTATCTGCCAATTCAGTGGAAGATAAATACCATCGGTGCATCAGTAGAACTATTCTTGGCAAATAACTATTATTCAGCTCTCCATTGTCATCTGTTAAAAAATAAAATAAAATGAGGGGTGAGAAGGTAACAGTACTACGTGCCTCTTTTTCTAATATCAGTAGAGAAACATTAATGTCAAAATTTTCTCATAAACCCAATTATCATCTCCCTCCTACTTCTGCTGGTATTTTCTTGCGAATTAAGTGGGTAGATCTCATCCTTCCTTTGCTTTAGGGTTGCCAGAATTTAGCAAATAAAAATTTAGAATACTTAGTTAAATTTGAATTAAGGTAAACCACAAATAATTTTCTAGTACAAGCATGTCCCATGCATTATTTAGGGAATATTTGTACTTAAAATGTGGTCTTTCTGAAATTCAAATTTAACTGATCATTCTGTATTTTATCTGGCAAACTTACTCTAGTTTAACTCTTCCTAAAAATCAATTCAACAAGCAATTTCTGTGTGACTCTATTTGTGCAAAGGGTAATCCAAAATGTGGAAGTGGATTCATAAACAACACGAAAAGCATATAGCTATAAAGTCTATATCCTAATAGAGATAAGACGCATGTGCAAATATAGAATGTAGCAGATTGTGCTATCCACACTTGTTTAAGCCAAAAGACCAAGACATGATCATAGCATCATGTGCTTTCAGAAAGTTACAATGGACTTTGGGAAGGTGGGGGAAGCATTACTGACAGGGGAGATTAGGAATGGTATTATAAACATTAGACATGACATCTAAGATGAGCCCTGAAGTAGAATTTCAGTAAAAGCATGAATGTAGAAAGAGACAAGGAATGTTCCAGAAACATTCAGTGGACAGTGGGTTATGAGCTGTGGGCAGTAAAGGAAAGGAAATGCAGATACTGGGGAGACAGACTGGGGTCAATCAAAAAGGCCCTAAATACCAAGATAATGGAGATTGAATTCTGTTCCACAGCAGCAATTACTTCTGACTAGGAGGAAGTGACGGTATCAAGCTACACAAAGGGGAAAAAGGCTCATACCAAACATCTCAATGCACGTGCTCAGCAGTTCATCTAATGTTGCTGCTTTTCCAAGACTGCTGGACCCCATGGTTATTTAGCCGTCGTCAAAAAACTAGACACATTTTCAGCATCAGACAAACCATCTCCATAATCATGCAAGTTGGTGATGTTTTTGTGTCTACTGGTGGTCTCTAGGCTTAGTTATCCTTCAAGAGTCTAAAGAAACAAGAAGAGAAAGTTAACAGACTAGAGTTCAGACCCCATTAAATCATCACTTTTCTACCTGAAATGATAATGACTTTCACTGATTGTGTCTTTTCACAGGAAAAGCATCAAAGTGACTGAGACTACATCAACCATCATGATAGCAAAATGCTTGCTAAGCTGCTCTATGACCACAGAGATGTTCCTTATTAAATATCCTCTCATTTTGCAGCTGAAATATTTTTGGAAACAGCATTTTACACTTTCTTCATATTTTAAGTGATAAAACATCAAAGAGTATTATAAACATTACTTGGTTTAATATTATTATGAGTATATAGAGGGAGATAAATTTTAAAGCGCAAATATATTTGTAAGCATTATTCATAGTGATCATGTAAATGTTCAACAATGGTTTAAAAACAATCTTATTTGCCTAAGTTCTTCAATAGTAACACTATTATTAGTAATTGTAAAAATATCACCAATAATCTATTAGTAGTTGTAAAAATATCACCAATACCTCCATTATGTACCAGGGACCATACCAAATGCTTTATATATATTATCCATTGACCTTTATGATAATACTGTGAGGTAGTAATTATTATTCCCAGTTTACAGATGAGGTCATGGGATTCCCAAACCACACAACTTATCCAAAACCACACAATTGATATTAAAGCCTACAATCAGGACTCTATTATAAAATCAAGCTTTTGGTTTCCCTTTTTCCCTTTTATTATTCCTCTCAGTATGGATATCATAACCTATCATAATTTTGCCCCCTAATCTAGGGTGAAAGTATCACTCTTCCACACCATCTCAGAAAGAACACATTAATATAAACCAGATTATCTGTCAAAGAGGGAGAAGAAAAATGTGGAGATGACATCTGCCTTATTTTAGAGCAGTCATGTGGAAAATAGGATTGGAAACAAGCTCTCAGAGTTGCTTATATTGAAAGTGTCCCAGTTGGGGACACATCATCATTTTATTGTATAAAGCAAGTCCTTGAGGCCAGGTCCATATAGGGCTTAAAGGAGTCTAGAGGACATTATGACATAAGACAGTTATTCACTTTGGATAGTCGAGCAGGTAAGGGTGGTCATTGGGGATCCATCCTATGAACTGCTTGAAGCCAATGTCTACTTCACTTTCAAAATTAAGTTAAACTGGCAATCATTGAGCACCTGACATGTGCTCAGCACTGGGCTCGACATTGCGGCTGCCAAGATGAACAAATCATTGGCCCATCCTGCCTTCAGTGGGCTCGTAGTCAACTTCAGAAAACAAACACATGAATAAATAGAAAAAAAAAATCTAACATCCATATGCATGGTTGTATTAGTTCAATGGGACACTGAAGAGTGACATGTGAGTGAATCTGTTCACCAGGCATATAACTCTGGAAGAAACATGTTTACTGCATATTATTTCTGTATAAGAACCATGCATCTGCATCTAACATAGTATATCTTTTACTTGTTTATTTGTTTTTTAATCTCTTTAGCAGTATAAACCTAAGCTCCATGAACGCAGGAATTTTTTTTCCTTCTGGTGCATTCCCCTCTTCCTAAGATTTTGTCTCTCATTTAAAATATATTTATTAAAGCATTTGCTATAGTAATTAATGAGTGGATGAATGGATGAAGAAATGAATAAAATAAAAATTGTAAAAAATTTGTCTTTGAATATGTTTATATTTTTATAATAGTGTACTATAAATTCTAAAGAGATTATTTTTAGTTTGTTTTACTAAATCAGCTTTTAGTAAACATCACTAGGACAGAAGTTCTTGCCAGGCTTCTAGAATTAACAGAATCTGCCTATATTTATAGGAACTTGGTAACTCTTCCAGGATATTTCAGGGTATCACTTCTCTGATTTCTCTAATGTAAATTCTGTCAATCCCATTAAAAATCAAGAATGGGCAATTGAGGAGGTTGATTACCTTCGTGCATATACAGGTTTTTTTTATCTTGTTAACTCTTGATATGATAGATGTATTACTAAGAACCAAACAGCCTAGATGAACTAATTTCTGAAATCAAACCCAAAATTACTCAGCTGAGCTGTTTAGAGGTGTTGACCTTCCCCAGGGGGTTAAAAATAACCTGGTACTGAAACCCTGTCACCATGTTTGGAGTTATATTTGTGATTTGCAAAGCCAGCACCTTAGAGCCAGGTGGGCCAGGATACCCAGTTACAATCTGTTTCTATAATCAGTTGATGTATCTATGTACCTGCTTAGCATTCTGTCACCCAAGATCCCATTTCACATGTGTGGATATTATTGTGTCTATAACTCCTTTTTCAAAAGTAATGCTTCTTTATTATAAAAGAAATAAATACACAATCATCAGTTAAAATAGACAGTAAGAAAATGGAAAGGAAGAAAATTTAGCCATAATCTTATTATCCAAAGATAATTATTGTTAACATCATGGCATGCTTCTGTTAGTTTTTCTAGGCATATTTATTTTGTAAAGTTTCTTACATAATGTACAGTAGTTTAAAGAAATACCTACCTATTGATTTCATACAGGTAGATTTCCAGGTCTGAAAGAATTTTAAGGGCAATTATCATCATTAGAAAGTGAATTTGGAATGTAGTCAGCAGTCCTGGCTTATTCAACTTAAATAGTCAGTATTTTGGAGAACCTGATGAAAGAACATAAAGAAATCCCTAGACAGTTAAATAATAGAAACCCGAAAGAATCCACATTGTGTTAAAGCAGTTCCAAAAACCTTGAATTATAGGTGTTTTTTGAGATTTTGTAGAAACTTGACCCACAAAATCAACTAAAAAGAGAAAACAAAACATTCAAAATAGTTAATTAAGTACTTGATTTTTTTTTTTTTTTTTTTTTTTTTTTTTTTTTTTTTTTTTTTTTTTTTTTTTTTTTTTTTTTTTTTTTGCTTTTTGGTAAGTGGGTAGCTCCCTGGCTGGGAATCGAACCCAGGCCGCAACACTGACAGCCCAGCGCTGAAGCCTTAAGCCACTACACCATCAGGGAACTCCCTTGATTTTTTTTTTTTAATTGAACAGTTATAAAAAAAAATTCAGCCAATTAGAAAACTACACATGTGGCGAACCAACATTTATGCACATAGTGTAAAATTTTATTTTAGTCCAAATATACTTATATCACATTGTTCATTACAAATGTCCAAACACTGACTTTGAAATGTTAGTAAATCTCTAAACAATTTGTTGCAATGATCCTCAAACTCTGACTTTAAAACACTCCTGACTGCCTCACCATGAATGTTAATGTTATTTTACTCCAGGTTTTGTAGTCTCCTGATGGTTTAGGAGTTGTTTTAGTTGTTTTAGTGGCTGCAATGAAAATTATTGTTCCTCAACACAGATACTTTATCACAAGTCTGAAAAGAACACAATAAGCCAAAATTTCCCCAGGGCTTGAATCATTTCTAAGACAAAAGTTCTCACTTCAAAAGGGCAATAGAGTTCTGTTGGGTGTCATTACCAAAAGCCATGATGTGCTCATGCGTCAAAAAGACTTTCATTAGCATGACTAGCAAAGTCTCTATCTTCAAAAAAGTCCATGTGATGTTGCCTAGGACAATAAGAACTGTGCTCCCAATTTTAGATATAGTGAAAAGGAGTCAATTCCATGCAACCATTAACAGATATAAATTAGCATCCCAGGCTCTTAACTTAGAACCTTCAGCATTTAAAAAACAAAAACCAAGGGGGCAACAAGATGGAGGCATGAGAGGGCCCTCCAGAAAGCTCCTCTGGAGATTGCAACTAATAAAACACTTATACCTCAACCAAGGGACCTCTATACAATGCACAATCACAGCTAAGAAACCCACTCGTGGCATTAAGGTACCTGCAGGTGGGCAGAGGGTTACACAATGGAGAAATAAACAGGAAAGAGCGGGGATGCAGCCACACGGGTCCCTGCTTGAAACACTACCGCTGGGGGAGGGAGGAGGGAGAAGGTGGCAGGAGAGGGCTCCGGGCCTCACTTGATCCACAGGACAGAGGAAAGGGGACCCAGAGGTGGGGCATGAGATACCGCACCCACCTCACTTTTGCCCCAGGAGGTGCAGACCAGTCCACAAAATGCAGCAGCCGGACTTCACTCCAGTTTCCAGAGTAGGGGGAGCAGCTGGGCAGTGAGGAGCCCCAGCGCAAATGCTCCAGCCGGGAAGGAGTTACAGAGGGGGCTGTGTGCAGGCGTTTCTTAGCCCACAACCAGGACCAGCATACAGGACTGACCCCAAGGCTCAGGGCAGAATCCACGCTGGGGGCAAACCAAGAACAGAAAGGCCCAATCACACCCAAACTCCCTACATGAACCAAAGGAAGAAAATGAAGCCACAAACACCCCTCCCACACAGACCTCTGCCTGCCCAGTATCAACAGTGAACACCAAAGAAACTGCAGCATTGGTGATAGGAAAACCAATTAGTAGTCCATTATAACCATTCAAGCAAAAGGTGATGGTTATCTAGATCACCGTGTGGTAAAAGACATGGAGAAGAGTGGTTGGTTATAGAATATACTTTAAAAATAGATCCAACAGGGTTTGCTGATCCACTGGCTATGGGAATTGAGCAAACATGAGGAAAATTTCCGTATTTCCATAACACATTTGGCTGGGTTATGGAACCATTCCTCTGAGATTGAGAATTTGAGGAGAGAGAGAAGGAATAGGAAATTCACATGAGGCAAATGGTAAGTTCACTCTTGGACATGTTGAGTTTGAGATATCTGAGATATCCATGGGGAAATACTGAGTTAGCCTCTAGCTACCCGCTACAGACTTTTGAGTTGATACCTGAGCATGTGTTAAGTGCTAAGAATCAGTAGAAAAAGAAATTTAAGAAATAGGAGAAAGAGAATTTAATCCTTGCAACAAGGTCTCTGAGAGGACAGGAGTGATGGACCCATGTACAGGTGGTGGGATTCACCTCAGATATAGCAGTGGGGCACCTCTTTTAATGTAACAGCAGAAAAGAGAAAAAAATAGGCATAGAAATAGGTAGATTTGTACTTTTGACAGCAATAAGTCAAGGAAATTCCTGTCTGATGTCTATTATTTATTCTAAAAAGAAGGAGACAAAGTCATCTGCTGGAAGATTTAATAGGGACTGATCTGAGTTTTATCAAGAGGAGAAAATATGCAGAAGATGCTGTGAAAAACAGAAGAAAGAAACCGGAAGTGTTGGGATTATCACCATCCAGAGTAGAGGCTGATGTTTTTATTCTTCTGGAGTTCGTTTTGAGAGAAAGTTTAGTATTTCTTGCTTCTTGGGTGACATCATTCACTTGTGTCACATTTTTGAAATTATTTAAGGTAACTTTTCTGGAATAACTTATATGGCAAGTTTTTTTCTGGATGGAGCAGTCAAGTCTCTGTTTCTGCTGTTACGGTCTAGTTTCTCTAAGAATGAATACATGCTTTCCATAAGGATGAAACTCAGTGCTAAAATATGGCTGGCATTTGCTAGGTGGTTTACACAGAAGGGCATGGATCCCTGCTCACACTTTACTCACTTTGCTTGAAATGGTGAAGAGGAAGACAGACACTACTAGAAGTGAAATAATAAAGAAATCATTTACCTCCCACCCTTTGACTTGATCCAGGATATTTCGTTTGAACGACTACAGCCACCATCCCATGTTCTCCAGCCTCCCAGCCAGGCTTTCCGTATCTCTGCCCCACCCCTCTCCCTGTCCAATGCCTTCATTATCAGTTGCTTCGAAAAAGGTCATAAATCACAAGATACCTATTTTTTTCTCGGTCCATTCTTCACATTTGGTATTCTTTGGTTGTTTCTTCATTGGCCTTGTTTCAATTTTAATTTTTATTCTCATTTCTTTTGATATCAACTCTCAGTTCTTTGGATTTCTTTTAGTACTTTATTTTCTCTCATCAGTTATTTTTCTTAGCATGCTCTGTCACAGTCTCAGTGTCATCACTGTCAGTTGGTTTGTTTCTATCACAAACCAACGGGCAAAGTATGGACTTCAGAAATGAGCCTAATGCTTAAGGAAAGTTGAAGCACTGTAAACAGGCCATGATGATGACCAGGAGAATAAGCTATCATTTATGGATAGTGAAGCAATATCCCCAAAAGTTAGTTAACAATGACAATATGGGGTGGCCATGGATAATGTTGTATTTTTCAACTCTAAAAGTAATTTCTTTTTCATTCTTGCCTCGGATGGGTTTATTTAATGTAATGAGTTTTTCCTGGGTTTTAAATTTTTTGTTGTTCATTTTTTCTAGCAAAGAACTTTTACTAAATTAATGGGGCATTCATAATCAATGTTGTCCTGAATTTTAGAAAACGAAGTAATAACAAGCCTCTACAAATACTACTCAGTGGTGGTATTAGCCTCTTTATTTCATAGATGAGGAAACTGAGGCCTAAAGAAGTTAAATTACTTGTCCATATTATGTTTCTAGTTAAGTTGCAAAGCCAGATCCATTCAAAAATTTATATTTTTTTCACTAACCACACAAATTTTAGCTGTTGTTAAGGCTTGCTTATTAGATCAATTTCTGGGCATTTTTCTAGAACAAATGTTTCCCTGTGCTTAGCTTCTAAGCATCCTATCACTGGCCCTATTGTCTGAAAATGAATAACCACCCTTATTAGAGCAAGTCTGGCAATTCAGGGGCTGACTCACTGTTACCAAATCCTGATCAGAAATCAGTAACCAGAGCTCATCTCACAAGGTCTTGCATTGCTTGGTTAACAATTAAGTAATAAGGTTAAGTTGTATTTTATTTATTTTCTTCTTGGTTACTGGTATTTAATATTAACAGCCAAACTAACATATGTGTAACTATCTGGTGTGAGTTGAATAAGGAATGAGTCTAGAAGAAGCTCTAGTAATAAAACATCATGGAATCCCGAAGTCCCATGAAGGTGGTGTTTTCCTAGCACTTGGCTGGAGCCAAACATGGGAGAGAACTGAGATATACACATATCAGACATTTGCAATCAGGTGGTTTCCCGATGGACACATTCAGCAACCTAGAAGGGCTATGACCTAGTATGGCAACTCCAGTGTTCCGATTGTAAATAACATCCCAAAATGAGGCTTAGAAATAGGAAATGTTTAACTTGGAAGTTAAAATTTTAAACTTTGGAGAAACTGGTTTTGTTTGGTTTGTGTTTGTTTGTTTGTTTCTTTGTTTTGTTTTTGTTTTAAATATCAGTGTCTTCTTCTCCTAAAGATGCCAATATTACATTCATAACAATCCTGTCTGTGGCACTAATGTTCTGGAAGGACTGGTTGCAAATCCCCTAAAATAAAGTTACATTTTCTAATCCTTTGATTGTTTATTTACTTCTGAGTGAGTTTGATGATGATGATGACAATGACAATGATGACAGTGGAGGAGGAAAATGAGGAGAAAGAGAAAGTCATCTTTTTGAGTGCTCTTGTATGAGTCATTAGGCTGAACACTTTACCCAAAGAACTTTATAGGTCCAAGTCCTACCCTAGAAATCCAGAAATAAATAAAATACAGCTAAACTTTGTTACTTGTTACAAAAGAATGCAAGGAGGCTTTGCGAGATGATCTCTGAGCTGGTTATTTATTGACTTCCATTTAGTGCTTGGTACCAGCAATAATGTGCTCATTCCTTATGTGCTCACTGGGAGCAAGAAGATATTTTTGATAACTGCCCCCAAGTGAATAAAACTTTTAGAGCTCCTCTCACTGGGGCTGGATGACAATCTCAGAGAATAGATTCTACACAAAGAAGCCTCCAAGGGAAAGATGACACTTGGAGAAAGATTCGAAGGAGCAAGAGAGCGTGAACAGAAGGCACCACCTGCAGTACAAAATCTCTCTAATCTACCACACTCCATGCTGGGGTTGGAAGATTCCTGTCTCTGAAAATATTAGGAAAGGATTTTAAAATCAGTTCTAAGTTGCGACATGGGAAAGCAAAAAGAAGCACGCACAATGAAAGACTGCCTTCAAATGCATCTCCTTGTACTCAGAGAAAAGCATTTGTTTGGTTGAGCAAAAAGGCCAACAATCATTGACTATCTATAAGAAAGGTTAAGTGCTATGCTGTGGGCTGGAGATGTAAAGAGCCTGCTCACAAGGGCCAACATCCCCAATTGGGAGACAGACTATAAACTGGTTGTTATAAAATAATGAGTCTACTAAGTCCAGTGTCAGAGACACATGTCCAGGGTGTTATGGGAGCAGGGAAATGGTACCGAATTCAACCAAAGAGGTCTAAAAAGGCTTCCTGAAAGACACCTGAGAGTGTTAAGTTTTATGGGTCACAAAACTACAACAGAAAACACCCAAGTAAATTCGGTGGTGTCGGACAGCAAAGTGGCTGGAAATATCTGAGCAGGATTCCAGAACTGGACATGGGAGAAATACCACCAACTTGCTATCGAGAAACTTATCAACAGGTGAAAAGAAAAAAAGAATAAAAACAAACATAAGACAATATTTAGAACAAGAACTGATGACAGTACAATGATTGGGGTCAGGTAGGACCCTATGAGTTCTGAAATGTTTGGAGATTTTTTTTTTTTAAGAGAAAAAGCATAAGTAAATGAATATACTACAAAAAGCAGAGGGACTATAAAATGCTGTTTTATTATTACAATTATTATTCATTTTATTATCCAATTTCACTATAGTGATAAGCTTTAAAAGCTAAATTCCTGACACCATTCTGATGTTAACTTTTGTACACATAGGTACAGACTTACTTGAAGACATAATAATAATTTCTGTTATCTAAATGGAAACATTTTCCCCTTGTTTAGAAACCAGTGTGCTTATAGTACTCATTTATGAAATGGTAAAGTCTCAAGTTAAAATTACCTCTGAATTGGGGATTTGGGGCTGGACGTTTTATTGTAGCCAAGTACAAGTAAAGTACTGGAACAAAAAAAATGGTTTGAAAATTATTTATAAACTCTCAATTACATTTATACAACTTGGAGCCCATGATTAGAAGGCTCCACTTAATGACATTGTCACTCTCTTTCATTTCAGATGTTTCTCCTAAAGCAAATATTTCTTTCTTTCTCAAAAAGAAACACAAATCTTCAGAGGGAGTCATATTTCTCTCCCTCCTAAGACATTAACTAACTTCTCCTTACTCCTGAAGAGAAATAATAGTACACACCAACAAAAGAGAAAACGTAAGTGACTAGAAATTTTCAGTAGTATCTTAGGTCCCATTTAACTTCTCTAAGGTTCATTTTCATTATTTCTAACATGAGAGAAATAACATTGCTCTGCCTTCTTCACCAAACAACAAAAACAACAAAAATCTCACTTGGAAAGGGTTTTAAGAGCATAAAACACAAAGAAGAAAAGAAAGTCCTAAAATTATGACATGTCCCAAACTAGATTTGTAAAGTGGGTATTCATAATTTAGAACATATTTCTCGATTAGAACAATATAAAGGGATTAATACCAGATTTACATATGGAGGACAAGAAGGTCAATGGGGCTCCGTCAAAAATGCTGAAAGGAACTTGGGGAATTCTCAGGGAGCTGAGAGGTTGATAGCATCGGTTCCTTGTGTGCCAACTTAGCCTTCAGAAATTGTGTGGCTCCCAGAAACATGAATCTGATGGGTGTTCTTTACTCATTAGAGGCTCTAGAGGAGAAAGAGAGTACTGTACAAACAACTCAGTAAGGTGTCATAATCTTGGCAAATTAATTGTCCGACCTCATAAGTACATGCTAAAACTCTAATCCCCAATGTGATGGTATTTGGAGGTGGGGCCTTTGGGAAATAATTTAATCATGAGGGTGGTTTGTTGTGAAGCCTCTGTGAAGGTCTATGATATTTCTGTTACAGCAGCCTGAACTAAGACACCATGCTTTGCACACATTGTTTCTTTACACAAATGCCTGCTTGGCCATCACATGTGTATTTACTACTCAAATGCCTATTGGAATTCTCCTCCCCCTACCACTCTTCCAGGCCAACTTTGGCACTCCACATAATTGACTTCAAGAACTAGACCATAGCTTTTGTCTTTCTAGGACCCAAATAGCTTTTGTCTTTCTAGGACCCAACCCGGAAGTGTGTCTAAATATCCTAAAGTGGTTATCTTGCTCTGCCATCTTACTCTTCCCAAATGGTCTTCAAACTTTACATTTGTTTCTTCTCCAATTTTCTTCTCTAATCTTACTCTTGTCTTGAATTTTTCTTTTCATTATTGAATGAAATTAATTTACATTAACATGCCCATAATGGAATTTTAGGACATGCTTCGAAATTTTTAGTATTACAGATTTATATTAAAGATAATAAAATTACACAGACTACTTCTTCTAGTCATTTTATCATCTATTTAATAAACACTTATTTCTGTGCCAGACACTGTGATTAACACTGTGGCAGAGGTATAAGTATATACTGGGCACAGATGGTGATCTCAGAAGCCCTAGGATCTATAGAACAGGCACACATGAACAGAAAGTAGGGTATAGGGCATTATGAGTCATGACAGAAATAAAAACAACACCTGACTCATAGAATTGAGACATATCTTCAAGCATGAGTGGAGCTGCACGGAACAGAGAAAAGAACCCTACATGCAGAGAACATGACACCAAAAAAGACAGAGAGGTGTGGAAAAGCAGGAATGCTAATGGGAGGGTGAAGGCTTAAAATTGCAATTAAAGCATATGTGTTTCATTCTTTTAGTCAACAAACACTGAGAAAGGGAAAGAGGAACTACCATGTTCTAAGCTTCAGAAGTAAAAGCTTCTGTGAAGGTCCATATGACATAATCCTGTGTAGCCCTTTCTTGTGGGTCTGGGTAAGGCTTTACCCATTTCACGAGTTCTTGTCAAGTACAGCTTAATGTTGAGAGCCTGGACTCTACAGCCAGACCATTGGGATCAAATTAGACTCTTGTGCTTTTCAGCTGTGTGGCCCTCGCCGACTTATTTATCTCATGGTGTCTCTGTATCCTTATCTATATAGTAAAATAATAATAGTACCTACGTTATAGGGTTGTTATGAGAATTAAATGAGTTAATATAGGTAGTGCTTATTAACTGGCACACAGTATATTCTCAATAAGTGTTAGCTATTGTTATTGTTTTCCTGGTAAGAGACCCAAAAGTGCCCTCTACTTAAAGAATGAAATAATCCCTATTTATGTCATCTCTCTCTGGCTCAGAAGGCACATATATTTTATCTACATAATGTTACATATACCAACATAATGCAAAAGAAAAGAAAGAAGAAAGGGAGGGAAAGGGGAGAGGGAGAGAGAAAAAGAGAGAGAGAGAGCATCTTTCTGTGTCTTAGTCCCATGTTTTCTTAAATGAAGATTCCGTAATTAGTTTCATACTCTGTAGTATTATTATTTGGGAAAGAAAACTGGCTGTCTCTCTACATACCACTCAACCTATTCAATTATCAGTTCAATGATCAGTTGCAATCTAATTTTTACCATAAGATAAGTACTTAAGGGGAAACAAAGGGAATATACGTGCCTGCCAAGAGGAGGCAGGACATTTCAGCAGATACATATGGAAACTCCAGTGGCAGCTCACGTGTACTGACAAGTCACGAATGGGGTCTAAGTCTTCATATTGCACTCATGCTTCTGTAGAATGGAAATAAATGCACATCAAGTGATTAAGAGCCCTACAGACAAATTCTTGGGAGTGCACATTACACAAAAATATTCCACACACAATTTTGCCTCCACAATAAGGATGTTGAAAAGCTGAAATAGTAAGTGAAACTGAGCTGGGCACTAAAATTAGAACAAGAACCTCGCCGGCTTCTGTGGTAATTTGTGGG
Source organism: Lyroderma lyra (assembly GCA_004026885.1). Taxonomy (NCBI): domain Eukaryota; kingdom Metazoa; phylum Chordata; class Mammalia; order Chiroptera; family Megadermatidae; genus Lyroderma; species Lyroderma lyra. The sequence goes on from PVJL010002277.1 coordinate 97,797, forward strand.
GATTTCACAAGGCTGTGTGTTCACACAGTTTTAAACCCTTGAAATCTATATCTCACCACAACATCTCATCTTCAGTGGCTTCTTTTCAACACTTGCTTCTCATTTCTAGTCCAAGAAACAGACCATGTATGTTTTTATTTATCTAATTATCTTAGCACTCTTTAACTATTAATCACACAAAACCTGAATGTATTCACCAAGCATTTAGGTAAAAGATACTTCCTCACTACTAAAGGCAACACAGATTATGTATTGCATTTTTAAAACAGAAAAGTCGAAATGAAAACGTTTAAACCTCTCACTAAGTTATTACTACATATTGGGAGAGAAAGGCCAAAAGCCACCATAAAAACATTAATGACTGAGGAAAAAATGCAGGAATAGCTAAAGCAACATCTAGACTGAAAAAATCAAGGAATCTCAGGACCCAAAATGTATCACCCTCATGCATCTGAAGCAATGTGAAAGGAGCCCAGGTTTTGTAAAAGTGTTTTTGTTTTTCAGACATTATAGCTTCTTTCCCAAACTTTAATTTTGCTTTTAATAGGAGGTCTTTGTATACTACAAAGTGCCAAACAATGATTTTATGAAAACTAGAAAATTCCTTATGTCACCTAGACATATCCAAATTTTCATATCTTTTCTATAATATGAAGCAATCTGAACCATTCCAGTGAGTTTTTTGTTGAAAACCATATTCCCAGCGAGATGACTGTACAGTTGCTGTATGCTTGACACCAGCAATACAGCACATAGATGCGCTTGTGGCTCCTAATGCAAAATCATGCTTTCCACAATAACCCAAGGATCCTGGCTCTGATGCTACAGCAATTAAATGTAAAAGTAAAGTGGCTATTTAAACATTATAAATATTGTTCTCCAATGCCCTTGGTTTTTTGTTTTGTTTTGTTTTGTTTTGTTTGTTTGTTTTTAAATTTTTATCTTTATCTGAGAAAGCTTATTTAAAGACATATGAATAGGGAGTTCCCTGATGGTGTAGTGGCTTAAGGCTTCGGCGCTGGCGCTGTCAGCGCTGCGGCCTGGGTTCGATTCCCATTCAGGGAGCTACCCACATACCAAAATGCAAAAAAAAAAAAAAAAAAAAAAAAAAAAAATATGAATAATAAACCACAAGTCTTGGTTTTCTCCCCAAATTGAAGATAACGTAAGTTAAAGGTTTTCCATACTCAGTATCCACAGGTTATAAAATGATGATCTCTTGGACAGAGAACTAGGCCATGGACATGCGTATTTTTTTTTAGGCCTTCATACAATTGGCTCTTCCAGAGTTTCAAATTTTTTTAAGTAGTTGCAAAATGAACAAATTCAGACTTTCACTTTTAAAACTCCAGTTTTCTAGATTCCTGTGGAAAAATCTGATCTGCCAATTCTAGCGCCGCCACCCAATGAGCCAAGTGGAGCTGAGTAGCAACAATGTTCCAGTTTTCCTAAAGTCCCCCCTACCCACTACTGTGTCCCCCAACTGAGGCAAGGGTCATTGCCATTTATCATCCACTGTGTGCCTTGTCTTCTTTAGTAGATTTAAGAGGAAAGTGAAATATCACTTGTCCCAGATAGAGAGAAGTTTCTCTTATTCCTCATTACAGTATCTTCTTGGCCCTGTAGGCATTTGCTCCAAGCCCCAACCTCACACTCATCAGTCTGTCTGCTGACGTCACATAGGCTAAGCAGAAGTTAGGGAGGACTCTTCACTGTGTAGATCTCCAAAGTGTTACTATTTGTGGATTGGACAGAAGGAATCACAAGATGGCTACTGAGCCTTCTGGCATATTTTTATTCAAAAAGTACATTCAGATTGTAAGACAAACTTCACCTCTTGTCCAAGCAAGAAAGTAAGTTTGGGGATTTCTTTAGCATTTGTCAAGCTTGGTTAGGCTAATAAATTATTATTTATTTCCATTTATAATATGCTTAAAATGTCTACATTACCTCCAAGTTTTGCAATTTCCTCAGATTTTTCTGTTTATATTTTACAGAAAGTTCTTGTATTCAATAAAATGAATGTTTACTAATTATTCCCAAAGAGTATAGGACCTGGTGCCAATACCCTCTCAACACTTTGCAGATTCTGGAATGATTCAGGGGAAATAGAGTGTACACTAAGTAATCTATCAGAAAAATAGGTACCTACTCACGCTTAGAGGCAAATACATTTTTGGGTTTGACACACTACGGCGTCTAGTTTTACCGTCTCCCACTTCCTCTCTCTGTTATTTTGGATTTGTTGACTACAGCTACTAACAGCTTACTCCTCCAGGTCAGACTCAAGTAAATCACAGGACTTTTTGGGATTGTTTCCTGTGGATAATTTCCAGCACTTAGGTAATGTGTCACTTGGATAATTAGACTATACAAGTTGACTTGGTATTCTTCCTTTGTTGTTGTTTATTGCACTAAAGGAGAAACCAGAAACCAGGGAAGGGTTACCTACTGGTCAAGGCAGCTGCAAGGATTGGTCTTTAAACACCTGGTTTTATCATCTCACTCATCTCAGTCTTCTGAAAGTGTTTTTGGTTTTTATTTTTGTTTTGGTTTGGTTTTTATTGACTTAGAGAAACTCTGTAGTTCTAATAGAGAAAGAGATTGTGGTACAGGAGAGACAGAGAACATTTCCACCTCTTAAGGGGACCTTTATTTACCAAGTTACCTCATTTTATAAAGGAGAGCCCCAGGGCCAAAAACATAACACAGTTTGTCTACTTTAAACAGTGAGTTAATGGAAGGAAGGAAAATGTTGCATCATAGTGTGCTTCCACAGAATCCAGACTCATACTGAGGTCCCTGGGACATAAAAAGTACATGTGTAGGAAGGCTGATTTTGAACTAATGCATCTGCTTTAGAAAGTATCAGATTTTGCACATAAAGCAGCTCTTTTACCATTTAGACATGGAGAAAGGAAGCAGCTATATTGCTGTAAACCACTGAATTTCTGCTCACGGGTCTGATTTCAAGGAAATTCGGCCTTTTGACTCTATAAAAATCTATTCCAATCTAATCATCCTTTTTTTGTCAAGGTAATTTTTGTATTTAGGGGTCTAAAATGCTAGTGGAGGTTTTAGTAGGAAACTAAAATCCCTGGTTTGTGGATGCTGGACATCTGGAGCAGTTGTGGATGCCTTTAAAATGGGCAAGATGTGTTAGTAAAAGTGAGCATGAGCAGACGGAGCACTGGAATTCAAAATGGCTCTCTGCACAAATGCTGGCTCTGACGTCTGGGTCCTGAACCCGATATGGTCAGTTACTCCTGTCACATGAAACCCTACACATTTTCTTGGTTACCTTTGGTCACTCAAATTTTAGCTTTTCTTTTGAAATCTTCCAGAAAATACCTGCACATGCTCTCATTCCCCAATCTAAACCTACTCCTCCAGCACCGCTAGGCTTTGAGACTTTGCCCCTGGTCTCCCAGTTTGGGACCAAACAAGTTGCATACAGCTTTGATTGTCTCCTTCTTCAAAGTCCACCTACATCAGCCAGTAGTGGTTCTTGAAGAGGGGCAGGAATGGGATAAGTGGATTTTTAAGGAGTAAATACTTCCTACATTCCCAGTGGTTTGTTTAGGGCTTAGGTGGCTCCAATTTTAACTGTGGGCAGAGACTTCACTATTTTACAAGATGGGATTATTGTATTTATCCAGGAGGATACCTGCCTCTTATTAAACATTTGCGAGAAATTCAAGGAGGTCCTGTCCAGGACGTCAAAGGGTCAGTGAAACATTGCTCAAATGCACAAAGACTGAGTGGCTCAGAGGATTCCAGAAGGCAAAGGGAAATCACTACTCCCTGAGGTTCCATCATCTGATGTTGTTTTTAAATATAAAACCATAAAACAGATGGATTTTCCCAGTGCAAAAGGAAAGGGGCAAAAAGCATCATTTCCCGATTCCCACTGTCAACTTTTTAGAGTCACAAAAATCTGAGATACTAAAATTTTCACATCCCCCTCCCCAGGGTCCATGAGCAACCTTAAACCAAATACTCAATTTAAAAACTTAAGAGTATCCTTTTTGGAGGCATCCATGACCCTGACTGATCTATAGATACTCTACCTTTCATTCCTCCCCTTGAAGTTGCAGCATTTGCCACTTGGTTCACCTCTGTTACCCTTCAGTACCTTGGCCAGATGCCATCAGCAAGGGGTCACGGTACTGTGCCCTCCACCAGCTTCACATGGCACTTTCCACAGGGCAGGGCAGCTGAGAGGAGGGCTCTGAGGCTACACTGCATTGATGATGATGTAATTCTAGCCACTTTCACAAAAACACTGTCATATGGTGTTCTTTCGAATAGGACTTATAACAGTGAAAACTAATGACACTTTGTTGGCTCACAAGCCACAGGAGTGCAGGTATTAGTGCAGTACAGTCCCAAGACTAAGAAAATTGATAGTTCATATCATCTTTGCACCACCTTGAATGGAGCTTTGTATGCACTGAATGTCTCTCTTCAAAGAAGATTAAAGTACAATAATCTAACTTCATTCTATAAAATAGTACTATTTCTATGTTATCAGTAAACAAAATGGAATACAAAGAAATTAAGTGAATTTTCACTTGGTTACTTAATCTACCCATCAATCAACAAGCACTTATTAAATATTATCTTGGTTTTTTTTCTGGGTGGTGTTTAAATGTTATCTTTTAATCTAATTATAACTCTAACAGCAGAAGGACCTACTTCTGATCTTGACAAGGGAAAAAAAGTGTCTTTTTAGACCTGGTATCCAAATAGTTCTTTATTAACGCAACAAATATTGACTGAGCACACACCCCTATCTCCCAAACGTTATGCCAGGGCCTGAGTATCCAGTGGTGAACAAAATAGAACTGGTCCCTGTCCAGGGGAGTGGAGTTTAGTGAGGAAAATCAACATCAAATAAGTAGACAAACTGATGTATAATAACAAATTGTTATAAGAGCTATGACTAAAAACACACACAGGATGCTAGGATAGAGAATGACATGAGGGAGGGATTGTTTTTGGTGAGTGGTAAGGAAAGGCCCCTTTGAAGAGGTGATATTTAAGCCAAGAACTGAAACTTGGAGATTAATTTCATGAAAGATGCGAGGGAATGAAAAGCTTGAAAAATGCACTGGATCATAATTCCCTTTACTGAGTTGGAGATGATGAGTAGGGTGGCAGAATGGGTATATTGGAAGAAATTTAGAGTGGTGCTTAAAATGTGTCAAGGTTGAGATGCCTGTGAAACTCCTTCGTGCAAGTTTCAATATGCAGTTATTTATTCAAATATAGAGCTTCAAGGAAAGCTCTGAGATAGAATTTTAATCAAAATTTATTTCCATGTAAATAGCATTTAAAGCCATGGGAATGGATCGGATTGCTTAGGAAAAAAGTATAAAGAGAAAGGACAAGAGGGCACACCTTTAAGCCTTGGGCCTTCCAACAGTTAGCGGTCAGAGAGAGGAGGCAAAGCAGCCGTGTATCTTGAGAAGTCATCAGAGATGCAGAAGGAAAATTTAAAGCAAGTTGTGCCAGGACGCCAAGAGAAAAACGTGCACATGGGAGAAGGAACCATCATCTGGATTGAATACTACTGAGAGGTCAAATAAGAGAAGAATGGAAAAACTAACTGCTTTTAAATTTTTTGCTACAAGGAAGTCACTGGTGACCATGACAGGAGCAGCTTTAGTGGGGTTGTGGGCAGAAGCCAGGTTGGTGTGAGTTGAAGAGTAAAAGGGAGGTTAAAACAAACAAACAAAGATGGCATGTGTAGAATATGAGTTTAATGCGTTTGTGTAGAACTGAAGTGAAAAGAAACAGGTAGAGGAGGTGGGGGTCAAGAGCTATTTTTACAAGGTGAGAGAGTTGCTGGAACACACCTGTGTACTAAGGGGAATTATCTAGTAGGGAAGAAGAAGGTAAGGACTCAGGAGGAAGAGGAGATACCTGAAGATGCAGGGAAGGGGGGCAGAAGTAACAAGAACAAAAAAGAAGGCAGCTATGGTTGCAAACGCGGATAGAGTATATTTACAGTAGTGAGGGGGAGATGAAGGAGAATAACGTAAGTCAGAGCCATATGATCACCAGGTTGGCAGAGGCATTTATCTAACCCACCTGCTCACAATACCTTCAGTTCCCCATCCTGAGTTTTCAAAGAGAAAAGCAGGAAGAGAGAAATGAGCTCCCCGAGGCCCAGAGCGCGTCTGTTCATGCCATGCATTGTAGAATGCTCAGCAGCATCCTTGGCCTCTACTCACTAGGTGCCACTAGTACGCAGCCCCTACTCCCAGCATGTGCAGCCACGAATGTCTCCAGACACGGCTCAATGTCCCCTGGAGGGTAAAATTGCCTCCATTTGAGAACCACGGATAAAGACTGATGTCATAAAATCAAAATAGTAACTGAAAAGTCTGTTGAACACCTAACCTGTTGTCTACTATCAGAATGTCTGCTTTTTGTGTAAGTAAATGCCTGGCTATTTTACTGAATTTTTCAATTTTCAAACAAATATATCTTCATCAGCAACAAATGTTTGAACAAATCCATCTTTCAGACATCATTTCAGCTTGATTTTCAATGTTTGAACCAATTGGCAGGATTGACCACGGCAGAATCTGACTTAATTGAAAACATTTCAAAGCTTTCTAAGTCTAACCTGATTCCTCGCAGTACTAACTGATACATTTTGACCTTGCTTTATTCCTGTGTTAATCACTCCCAGGTTTTATTTTAATTTTGCTGTTTATTGTAAGCTCCTTTAATCTTTCTTTTTTTGAGGAAGTCAGAAGTTAGACACTTAAGAACAAAGGTCTTTATTTTTGCGATATGTGAATAAAGAGTTCTCTTTTGTGAGAACATTTTACCTCCTTTCCTATTGCCCAAGAACTGGCACCTCTTGAGTAACCTCAGGATGACTTTGTATGGAATGCATTACCTGTGTTATAGTTTTTACTTTTCAATCATCCACTACATTGCATTTCTACCCTGAAGAATACTTGCAGACAAGGAGTGATGTTTAGAGATGATTTGTTCTCGCATCAGCTCTATCACTTACTGCCAGAAAGCTTATGCTTTTAGGTGTCAATTTCTCCACAATGAAATTAAATTAGCATTACTGAAAGGTATGTGGCTTTGCCAGGTCAATACTTGACAGGGTAACAATGGCTGTTTTGTCATAGGGTGTGGTAGCTCTATATGGCAACTATTGAGAATCAAGAGGTTCTCAAACAGCTTCTCATTTTCATAAATAATTCAGTAAGAATCAGCCATGAATTGTACTAATCCATTTTGAATCACGGACTCTCCTTTCGGCAAAATAAATGTATAGGTTTAATCTCTCTTGTGTAAAATATAAATTCTGCATAAACAAATATTGAACTCTGATTGGTAATATGTATGATCAAGTGATTGGGTATAAAGTGTACTGCTGACTACAGCTTATTGTGAAAGAATAAAAAAAACAAACATGGACCAAAAGATGGGTAGAGGAATAGATAAATGGATAGATGTGTGAAACAGCAAATGTAGTAAATTGTTAATGGTAAAAATCAAATTGGTGGTATATGGATATTCACTATATAATTCTTACAACTTGTTTGAATATTTTCATCATCATCACTTTTTGGCCTTTTGGCTAAGATCAAGTGAATGTTTTCATCCCATATTATGAAAAAAATTTTCCATTATTTAAAATTTACTTCTTTGAAACCTTCAGTGTTTTGGAATTTGGTGAGTAAGTCATGTTCTTTTAGCCTTTAGGATTTTATAACTATTAGTTTGATGTAATCGAATGAGGTCTCAGTTAACAGTCTGTCCACGTGGTTCCTCTGTCCCCTTAAGCATTTTAGATGCTATTCTCTCAGTGTTTTCCAATTTTGTTAATTACTTTCTTAAGGTGGAGAAATCAAAATATTCCAACTATTCCAAGACTCACAGTGTTGTTTGAGGGTAACAGGAAAATAGTTTTGGATTTGTTTCCAATAGTCTCAGGATAATGAACAACAGGCTAACTTGCTTTTCAAGGAATCCCCACACAACATCAGTTGATAGTATATGCATATGCTGATTCTGTGAGTTAAAACCTCCAAATTTTCCTCAACTCTCTCCTCTCCTTTACCCCATACCTAATTGATCTCAAGAACTATCAACTTTACTTTTTAAATATTCTGAAAATACTATTACCATTGATTTGGTTTACATCGATCTCTGGGAGCCTTTTATCAGTCTTTGGCATTTTTCCCTCCAACCTGTCCTTCTCTTTGCTGCCACAGTTTTCTTTCCAGGATGAAAATGTGAATATATTCATATCACTCTTTTACTTGACAAGCTTCAATAATAGTTAAGAATTATTGTTAATTATGTTAGCCCTATGACAATTTAGACATTGTACTAAGGATACTATGAATTTTTAAAAAGAACTTATCTTTTAGAAATACATACTAAAATATTTACAGATGAAATGATGAAAAGTCTGAGATGTGCTTCAAAACTATAATGGGAAGGAGAGAATGCTGGTGGGATATAAATTAAACCAGATTAGCCTTTGAAAATTTTAAAATTGGGTAACGAATAGGTGGGAACTCATTTTATTTTTTGTCTACTTTTCAGTATGTTGGGAATTTGTACAATAAAAGGTATATTTTCTTAAGCTTTAAATGGATCTTAAAATATCTAAATGCTTCAGAAGGGTGAACACTACTCTTAACCCCCAAACTACCATTTGTGCCTTTTCTCCAGTCCCTCCTCCAACATGTACCCTATGATTTAGCTCTACTAAGTTACATGTTATTCCTGGAATGAATTCTTTCAAAGTATAGTTTTTTTCTTCTTGAACAATAACTACTAATCCTTTTATACCCAGTTCAAATGCCATCCACCCTAGGGAAACTTCCCTGACTCAACCTGATACAGTCATCTTCATAGATGACTTCCACAGAGCTCTGTACAAATCTCTTTTATAGAACAAATACTTGTGTATTGTAAGATGATTGTTGTAATCATTTTTAAATATTGAACTGCTTAACTATGTGGTAATATCCTATAGGGTAAAGGCTGTGCCATCATTCATGTTTGTACAATACACAGTGAATCAGATAAAAATATATTTTTTATTTTTTTCTTTTACTTTTCTACCTAAATGTAAATTCTGGCTTCCACATAAGGGGTCTTATAAACTAGATTGCACTTACTGAGGCATTTGGTTGAGTAAAATTTCCAAATCTGAGGATTAAAACTCAAAAGAACTTCTCAAACATAAGCTACCTTCCACAAGCTTGATATGGGCTCCAAATGGTCGCAGAATTTTATCTATGGCACATTTCTCACTCATGGTTATAGCTGAAAAAGACAAAGCCTCAGTTCTTTCACAATAATACCACCATGACTGACTCAAGTCAACCAAAGTTACTGTAGTTTCCAAAGAGAGGTTGAAGGAAGGATTTCTTCTAACACATAGCGAATCACCATAGCACAAGATATGTTCCACTAGTACTTCTTCAAGGTCTACTCAGCCCTTTTATCTATTTGTTTTCATGGCCCCCCCAAAAAATTTATGGAGTAAGTATGACTGCCCCTTCTGGTGCCAAGGTTATGTAACTTCTTGCAAAGATAAATAAATAAATAGATAGATAGATAGATAAAACTTAAAGCAAACTATCACTGCTGATTAATCAGCCAGGTCCTACAGTCATCTTTTTTATACCATCATCATGTGAGATAGTATAATGATTTTTGAGTGCTGCCAAAGGCTTTGCTTTGGAGGAGTGCCCTGCCTAAGAAGCAGAGTACCACGGTTGATAGAACACATCAACAATGGGAATAGGATGCCTGTATTCTGAATATGGGCTGAAAAGAGACACAGGACACTGTCATGAATCCACAGAGTCCTATGATGTTTCGTTGTCCTACAGCATCCTTCTAATGGAAATGACTGAGTATTGGGCATGACATAATGTCAGTTGCATGACAGGGACAGCAGAATCTGAACTCTACCCAAAGGCTTCTCTCTGCATCTTGAGCACCAGTTTTTAACATAAACACAGGGAGAGAGATTGTGGTCAGACGAGAAAAGGCATGCACTTGGTTTCCAGGCAGACTAGGACCAGAGCCCGGCATCACTACTCACTGGCCTGTGACTCAAAGCTCTCAGAAATTTAGTTCACTTCTATAAGAGTGTCAACAATAATGTCTACCTCTGGGAGTTGTGAGAAATAAACATCAGTTTTTTTCCTCTCCCAGTAGCAGACTCAGGTTAAATGCCTATCACAGAAGGAACACAGAAAGAGACAGATTCACCTTAGAATCAAAGTGGCTGGAGAGAGAAAGACACTACAGAGAAATCTCCAGCACCAGCATTCAGACTGAACACTGTCCTTTCTATAAAAGAATAATGATCTCTAAAACATCCTGTCAATTCATATGATTATGAATGGCAGGCATTCCATGCACAAATGAAATACTTTCTGCTTTTATAAAGCAGAACTGAAAGTGGAGCAGAATCCAAAGTCAGTCAAATTGAACCCATGATATGAGTTTTCCAGAACCAAATATGGAAATTATACTCAGTTCTTCTATTTTAAAACTGTTTTAAATTCTTAAGTACTTTATGAGCTCCAGAAATCTACATTAACTTGAGATTTGAGAAGGTTCATCCTTGATAGTCACAGAGTAAGTTCTTAGAATGTGGTTGGAAAAGGACATTCGTTCCTAGCTCCTTGATTCCAGGTCTAAGGAGTTCTGGAGAACCAGGTTGGGTGGTTTTACAGCATGTAAATTCCTCAAAAGGAGTCCTTTGGTGGTACCTTCCCAAGGTGAACTTACATAAAAGACATTCTCCTGCTCCCTCCCCCGCAAAAAACTCCAAAACTTGATTTAGCCCATTTTGAATTTTTGGAGGAAAAGAGAAATATTACTTTCTCAGACCAAAACAGAGGAGTGACTCAATAGCCTTTCTTTCTCCCTCTTCCTCCCTCCCTCTTTTTTTTTTTTTTTTTTTTAATGTGGGTAGTTCCCTGGCTGGGAATTGAACCCAGGCCGCAGCATTAATAGGGCTGAAGCCTTAGCTACTACACCACCAAGAACTCCCCTTCCTTCCTTTTTTAATATGAAGTCTGATTTCATGACAGATTCATGGTCTCTGCTGAGTTCTTCTCCATCCCATTGCCTTCGTTTTGGCCAATTCATCAATTGCTGAGGTCTCTACAGTAGTACAGATACCTCAGAGGTGAAAAAGAGAAGCAATTAAAATCACTTACATTCAAATGCAGTTACTTGTCTGCAATTTTTTGAATTAAGCAGCAACTAAGTAGTCACTAAAATGAAGTTCTGCAGTAAACTATGCACCTAACTTTGTCCATGTTATTTCCCTCTATTACTAGTTCTCTGTCAAAGATTGTACCTGCACATTCAAAGATGAAATTCTGAGTACACACAATACTAAAGCAAATCACTGGCATAATGATCCATACCAGGGTCTTAGAACATTTTGTGGGGTGGAGGCAACTCCTCCTAAACCAACAAGAAGTTAAGTAGAAAGCTAAGGCAGCAACTGACAAATAGAGGTTCCTTCAAAAAATAAAATTACCGGGTTCCCTGGTGGTGTAGTGGCTAGGCTTCAGCGCTCTCAACGCTGTGACCTGGGTTTGATTCACAGCCAGGGAGCCACCAAAAAGAATAATAATAATAATAATAATATAAATAAAATAAAAATAAAATTACCAATATGATCACATGGAAACTTAAAAAGTGTTGGGATACCTGCAGCTACATAAATCATCCATGTACTTAGTTGAATTCTCCTCTTAAAATAGGGTCATCAAGGTTTATATGACTTCTAATACTACAGACTGTAACCCATCTCATTTTTTCTTTTTAAACATTTTCTTTGTCTTTTTGTCCTCTTCAAAGGTGCAGAAAGTTCTGATTATTGTAGTAGTCACTGAGGAAAACTACTCTTTGAGTCAGTTCATGAATAAAATGTTTTTTTTAGTTTTTCTTTTTTTAATTCAAAGAAAACAAACTCATACTAAAAAAAAAAAAAGATACTTTAGTAAGAAACACTGTAATAGCTGTTATTACCCTAAGGCTATTCACTAGCTTCCATGCCTTCTCCTCAGCCTCTGTCTTTAAGCCTGGGCCACTCCAATGTGCAGCTGCCTGTGTAAACTCATCAGATGTCATGCACTGCCATTTTTATGACCTTGCCAACTTACTGATAATGCTGTTATACAATGAACTGGATTGCCCTAGCAGAAAATGGAGTAGTAGTGAAGATTTTCAGTTATTCTCTCAAGCCAAGGCTCTCCCAGTTGTGGGTCTCTAACTTTGCCGAGGGAAATGGTCACAGTCGACACGATTCCCGGTAGTCAGAGTACATTATCTCCCATGGGCATGAGGGTCCTGTTGCCAGGCAGGACTTCCAAGAATGCTGATGGTTTGTTGGGTAAGAAGAGATTGCACGCTGGACATCAGCTACATTTTTTTACATCTGTAAAAAACAACCAGATTTCTGCTAAAGCTGAATATTGATTGCATCATGCCATAGTTGGTATGACTGCAACTTAACCACATTGGGTCTGCAGGGGAAGAAACTGGCCACTAAGTTCCTTTAAAAATATCACCCCAAGCAAAACTATTGTGTCTATAACTAAGTTTTATCTAAAGCAAAGTACCCATAGGCTTGAAAATACCATCACTGACATGCATGAAGTGGCATATCATGAATCAGTCATCCATTTAGCTTTTGTCCATCAGACAATAATACAAATTACAGCACTTTGGATCACAAAGGACAATTTCATAAATATTATTCAGAATTGGAAGATTTAGTTGAGCTCTGCAAGTTACTGGTTCTAGGACCATGGGCACGTCATTCACTTTCTCTCATTCTTGGTTTCCTTAGTATAAACAGGGTAATGACATCCTCTTTCTTTCATAGGATTGTAGCAAAGTACAAAAAAAGTGCCTTATTCCAGGAAATTCCCATCTAAATGCAGGAGCTTGTCTTCTCAATCTCTTGGGCTCAAAGACAATCAAAGCATAGTGAACCTACACACCACAGACTCCAGAGGTATTACTGTGATCACTTGAAACAGCAAATAAAACAAGACTTCCAAATGCATAGCACAACGGAAACATGACACGCAAACAGCTAAACAGCTCCAAGAAGCACTTCATATGGGGAAAGAGGGACTCATGGGGGTTAACTCTCGGGGAACAGATTCTTTGGAACACAGAATCTGGCACAAATAGAAACAAAACAAGTCCTGCATTACAAAATTTGTTTCCTTATCCTAAAAGTTTCCAAGAAAATGAAAACTATTTTGCTTCGAACTAGCTCTGATATACGACTGTGGACCCTGCTGTGATTTCAAATCTGTTTCATATGTCTCCATACAATACCCCTTGGACTACACCAATTACCATGGAAATAAGCAATACCCAGCAAGAATTGGAGGTTATATCCTGTAGTTCTGATTAACAAACTGCATTGCCGATGACTCTTGAGTTCTTAGTTTTAGAAGCCTCAGACAGGTGAGAAGCAGATTAAAATTCCCTTTTCTTGCTATAAATAGCAGGATCTTCAAAGTGTGTCATCTTATCATAATTGCCTTGAAAAAATGTTGCTAACTCTCTCAAAGGCATCCATGAAAAGTCTGCCTACTTACTTAATTTTCCTCCTCATTAACCACAGGACTCTTCTGCTAGCTATAAATTACTCAGGGCTCTTTCTCATCGCCAGCTTTAATGTTGACATTTTAATCACACGGAGAACCACAGAGAGCCAAAATAAATTTTTGGTAGCATTCAAGAAGTAGGCTTCTCTAAGGGCTCTGTGTGTGGCTGGTAACCCAGAAAAGCCCCGGGTTCCTGGCTCACGAGTGAGAAGTCCAGTCTTTAGCTCTGTGGCAGGTAGAGGGGTGAAGTTTACTACTGGCCAAGGCAGGCGCAGGCAGCATCCCAGGCAGCAGAGAAAAGCACGCGTCTCCTCCCCCCGCCCCCCCCCCCCCCCCCCCCCCCCCCCCCCCCCCCCCCCCCCCCCCCCCCCCCCCCCCCCCCCCCCCCCCCCCCCCGTTACACCTGGTCCCCTGGCCTGCGACCCTCCCTCACAGCGAAGACTGCACTGCTTCTGTTCGTAAACAGCAACCTACACAGACCACCTGCCTTCCAGGAAGAGCCATGGAACATCCGATAATAGTTTTATCACCAGTAAGCCGGCTATTCGGGGTGGGGCCTGGGTGGAGTGGCTGTTCTCTAAAGGAAAGGAGTGATGGAAAAACTGAGGAAAAGGCCAAAAGGGGCAGTGAGAGCAGTGTGTTCTCCGGTAATAATAAAGCTCAGTTGCTGCTCTTACCCACGTGGAGCCACCACTGAACTGCTCTCAAAGAGAAAACATACCGCCACTCAGTGACCCTATATACCGTATTTTGCCATGTACAGTGCACACTTTTTTGCCCAAATTTGTGAGGGGGAAATATGGATGCGCATTATGCATGGGTAATACTAATTCTGTATCTTTATGGATGTTTTTAATTCTTTCATTTATACTTATGTGTTAAAAATGTAACTCTCGAAATCAATAATGATAGTTATATACAAAATAATACCCTGGAATACGATAGTTGTGGGATTTTTTTATATAAAAAATTTTATGCATAAAATTTCTTGTACCTTGTATCTGTTCTTATGTTTTGTATTTGTTACATAAAATTTCTTGTACCATAATATGTTAAAAATAAATGCTAAAATTCCTTGACAATACAAAAAAAGTACCTAAATATAAACAATTAAAAATATGAATTAAAAAATTAAAATGAAAGATTTTTTTCCTTGAAAGTTGGGGTCAAAAACGTGGGTGTGCAGTATACATGGCAAAAGATGGTAGCTTGGGCTTAGACTGACACAGGGGAAGCCTCACCTCTCCTGCCATGGAGAATTCAGAAAGGCCAGAGCACACATGGAGTGTCTAATGGTATTGCACTGAAATACTGGTAATCTCATTTGCATTTCATGAGCTTTTTATGTTTTACTGTGTGGGATTAGCATATGCATTACACTTTTATTTATTTATTTATTTATTTAGCTTTTTGGTATGTGGGTAGCTCCCCGGCTGGGAATCGAACCCAGGCTGCAGCGCCGACAGCGCCAGCACCGAAGCCTTAAGCCACTACACCATCAGGGAACTCCCACTTTTATTTTTTAACACGTACAGGTCCTGGAGTCAGATCTAGGTGCCCCTTCTGCCTGTGCCAAATGCAGCCAAGTGGCTAAGAGGGGTCTCTGAGTTTCAGTTTTTCCAACCATAAAACTGGAATAATACTATACAGCACATAGACTTATTGTGAGGGCTAAATAAAAATAAATGCACTTCCTTAGCACGTCATCCGGCATGGTAAGTGCACAGTAAATGTAAGTTAAAGTGATTAGTGTTAATATTATGACGGTAGAAGCTGCAGAAGCCTCAGGCTCCCTTTTCTGGTTCTGTCACTTATCAGCTGGCGCTGTGACCCAGATCCATTTGCTAAAATTTCTTCATCTTAAAACTAAAGGCATTAAATTTCACATTCTATACTTCCTATCCACGTCTAAGTCTTTGACATAAAGGACTACATGCATGTGAAATCATCATTTTTATTATTCTGTTATTAATAGTTTGGAAGTCCAAGTATCATTGGGTTTTTCCAAGTAATCTATAGGGCTTGAAAAATTCAGCTCCCGAATAACTTCAAAGGACACTGTGCCATTTAGAACCCCCATTTCATTTGTTCTATTATTCTGGAGACACAGTTTCACAGGAAGGCTCTTTTCGCTATCAAGTCTGTGGAAAAAGTGAAACTACACCAGAAGCCAACTCCCTAAAGAACAGCCCAGCAGGCAGCTGGCGCCCTGCAGCCAGACAGGGAAGTCACCCGGCCACGTGGCCACAGGCTGACCCGGGGACCTCCCACAGATGGCACCAAGAGGAACAGAGGAGTTGGAAACAGAGTTTTTCCTTTCATTGAACACTCCAGGTTTTGTAAATTCGTCTACATTTTAAGGACAAGAAGCAGGGTGTGTTGGGGGTGGGGGGGGTACTTCCCAATGCCAGACTAACCATTTTTTCAGACAGGGCATCTGAAACTCCTTCCATCCCAGATCTCTGGACTCAATACCAACTATGTGGGAAAAACTGTGGCAGAACCAGCACACTCTGGGTCACTTTCAGTCCACTCTCCACATACAACAAGGGGTGGTGGTTGTGAAGGCAGGGGGCAGAAAATGCAAGGAAATTGAGTGTAAGACAAGTTATTATTCACCTGGGCAAACACCTCAGGATGCCCTGGGCTCCTCACAAGCCTAATCACTGTTTGGTAAGAATTCAGATCAAAGCAACCACTTTTTGACCCCCACCCCCACTCCCATACTCAATGTCTAAGCAATCCAGAAAAAGGAACCTGTTGGGTTATCTCTCCGCAATGCTCTGACTCAGAAGCCTGCCACTTCCATTATCTAGTCAAGGCTCTGCCCTCTCCCTTTTCCCTTTTCCTTTCTTGTTAAACATTCTATCTGTGACTTTCACGGAAGGACAAAAATCCCCAAACAACAGTTCTGCTCCAGGATGGAACCTGCTTTGCTGCTCTCCCCAGAGCAAGCTCCATCGTTGTCCAGTGAACCAGAGAAAGAACGAGTCCTCTCAGTTATTTGGAAGCCCGGCCTCCTAGAGTTGATAATCAGCTGCAGGTAGCACTAGCATTTTAATAATCCAGGCCATAAACAAGGAAGCAAGAGTCTTAGCATCATAAAAACACTAACTTTCCCTCATCTAAAACAAGGAATACCAGAGACAACGAACAATTTTAGCTTTAAAGCAAGGAAGATGAAATAACCTGTTGAAGAAAAGAGCTATACAATATATTTTTCAACAAATGAGAAAGCATGCCTTAAATCTAAATATGATTTCTAATCTAAACATTATTTTTGTGAGTTTTCTGCGTTGCAGATCGTTATGCATAGTTAAATCAGTCTTCAAAGTTGACTAGGAATGGTCAGGTCCGACATACAATAAATTCACAGGTTATTTCTCAACACACAATTTTTCAAGTTTCAATGGCAAAACTGATTAAAATAAAAACTAGCCATCGGCTCCCTTCAATAGGTTCTCTCCTTCATAACCTGAGTGCTGACTTTGAGTCTAAACACCATACACCATAAAAATCACGAATACCAGCAATAAATTGGCTATCTTCTAGATAGGAGTCAAGTAATATGCCCCATTCGTCCTTAAAATTAGAAAACAACATCGCTGAAAATAACAAGTTCTAAAAAAAAATCAATAAAAATGAAAATGGCTATGAACAACAGGTACCTCCTTTAGTGCCAGAGGGATACAAAAATCAAAATTAAAAATTGTCAGAGGCTTGCAGCGTGTGCACATGCACACACACACACACACACACACACACACACACACACACTTCTCCAGGTACTTACTGGGGCAGTTGTGCCGTGTGTGCCTCAATCAGCACCCTGCTTGTCCAGCTGCCAAGTGCCGGAGCTCTCTGCGAGCAGCTGTTTCCTTCAAGCTGGGGCTCTGTGTCTTAACCAGTCACATGTGCCTCCTGATAAACACTGCCTCTGTGCCAGGAGGTCAGAGACTGAAGATCATTATTCTCCTAATTCGCAAACCTTCTCCTAACCTCTGAGCTGCTCAGCCATTTCATTAGCATGCAAGGCGGTACATTCCACAATTTGTTTACATTTAGCGACCAACCCCCACCAGCTGATAAGTCACACTGGAGGGCAGGTCATGGCAAGTGGGAAGCTGATGTGTTTGAGGGATGGGGGGGGTCAGGTGGGGAGGATGGCAGTCCCTGTGCTCTCACATCCCACTCGAGTTTCCACTGGGGCTCTGGAACAGCCAGAAGAAGGAACCCCTGACTGGCACAGCAGGTGGAAGCCGCTCCACCTTCCAGGTACCCCAGGAGAACCTCAGTGCGTCGCTCCGTCTTGGTTTCGTTTTCTCAGTACCCCAGGCTCCTGTTTGCTGGGACAGCCACAGGACTGAATGGACTGTTGTGAGGAAAACAAACTAACAGTCTAAGAATGCCTGGGTTTAATTTCAACACAGCCAGGGCTGCTGTGCCCCGGGAGGTGGACAGGCAAATGTTCGAGGGGGTAATGAAGTCTATCAAATGCAGTTCTATGTGTGCAAGGGGCTAATGCAAGTGATTTCAGGGGCTAATGTAAGTGATTTCAGGGAGTTTATTAAGACCTAGCCTCCACATAGTTATCTGTTGGATTGTGTCAACATTTGGGGGTACAGCTGAGCAGTTGAGATTACCACCTGAGGCATGAAAGTGGAAACAAAAATTACCATGAACTTTACAAATCACTTCTGCAAATGTGCTTCTGCCCCCTTTGGTGTGCTGTTGAATTCACACGTGTCACCTAAGCTGTCTTTCCCAACCCTTTCTCTTCATCCCCCTCTTCAGGGAAAGCTCTTGGACTATCGGACTTTGGATAGTATCTGACCTTGCATAGTATCTGATTTCTTGGTATAGTAAGAGGGACACGTCCCAGTCTCAGTGCCCAAGCAGAGAAGAGTGCAGGTATGACAGAATCAGCTCATCTGGCAATGTGAATATCTGAAATGACTTCAAGAGGTTGAAATGCCCCAGGGGATTTCTGAACCATAATGAGCCCTTTAAGCTGTCAACCTTGGTTTTTAATAAGTGAGATTTTACTCAATAAAAGAAACTGTGTGGGCAATCTTTCATACCTGGGTTTTGTCTTATAATTATTTACAAAGTTAATAAAACCAGAAGTTTTCCTCCCTACAGAGGACAGAGTGTTTTTCCAAAAATCAACAGAAAAGACCCAAAAGCCTCAGTCCAGCCATTCTTTCAGGGGACTAATTTGTTATCAATATGTTTGAGCCCAATGTGCAAATGAAAATAACTATTTTGTGGAATTCACAAAGAATCCCTTTATAAGGGTTCAAAGTTAGTAATAGAAAGAAAAAAAAACCCCAGATGATCAAAATACAATGTGCTAAAATGCAAGTCACTTTCATAGACACTTCTCCTCGGGTGTAGATGTGACAATAGTCAGAGACAGAAAAGGAGAACTATTGAAGATTTAAAATATATATTTTGATTCATTTATACTTTGTATTTATAGGAACAAACTTTTGTGACCTTATGGCATCCATCAATCACTTCATTTGCAACTGACTGTTAATTATTCTGACAAATCCATTGCAAACCACACAGCCAACCAAAGACTTCTGGAAACCCTTCAATGACCCATAGAAAAACAGCCTCGGGAAAAGTAGGCATAGAGATTCTTCGTCTACTGGAAGAGAGGAAGGGATGGACCCTGACCATACCTATGAAGCAAACTGTCAACACAGACCAAGACCCTGGACCCTTCCAACAGGCCCCAGGAATGTAAACTGAAGGTTCTACAATGACACCTACTTGCAGCCTTGCAAAGAAATAGGGATATCCCACCTCTCTGCCCAAACTGCCTGCAGGATCATTCATTTCTTCCAACTCAAAAAGAAGTGCTCTCCTCCTGTCAGAGGCCATCTACGCCCTAGGCTTTCTGTCTCACCTTGACTCCCACCTGCGCAGGCTCTTTCTCCAATGATGCCTTCTCTCCCTGTCTGCTCACACTCCTCATCATCTGAACACATGCACACTGTTCTATAGTGCTTCAGGTTTTTGCTCCTTTAATTACTACCCTAACCCACTCATTCTCTTCACAGCTAAGCTTCTGGAGAAACACTTCTTGTCTCCATCATCTCACATCCCATTTAAGTCTCCACCTGCTTACAGTCTGGCTTCTTCCTCCCTCTTCACTGAAAATACTTTCTTCCAGTCCCAAGACCAAGGCCAAGGGGCACTCTGGTGGCTTTTATCTTCCTTGACCTCTCAGCTGCATTTGCCCAATTGACCAAGCATTCCTTAAAATGTTCTCTGGTGGCTGCTTAAAATTTCACTCCTGCTTCCTTCAGCCTCCTGTGTGGACTTGTCCTCTTCCTACTCCTTAAATTTGAAAGTCCCCTCTTCTTTCTGTTCTCTCACATCTCGCATGTGTCTTAATTTATTACTGAATGACTACAGTGGTTTCCTAATTAGTCACCTTACCTAAACTTGTCTCTGCCTTCATTTATTTTTTGTTTTTACACTTCTGTACTGAAAGCCTCTTAGGGGCCATGGTGGTATTTTAGGCACCTTTGTACTGCTAGAACCTGTGACAGTGCCGGAATCCCTCTTTTGCACATGCCACTGCTCTTTTATTTCTTACTCGGCATTATAATTAGGTCATGGGTCTATGTTCTGCCTAAATTTTGACAATCTTAGGGAGAGCTTATTATGAATTATTCATTTCATAATATATCTTGCAATGCCTAATATAATGCCTGACATGTAAGAGACAATAGATGAAGCAATGTTGAATGAAGAAATGAGTGGTTAAAGAGAAGGGTATTCTATCTATTCCTTTAAGATAAAAGTTTGCAGAAAATGATTTTATATTAGGCCACCAAAAAAATCTTAAGTAATCCTCCCAAAGAAATTATTTTGGCCATATTCTCTGACTATACTATAATGAAACTATAAAATAATTATAAAATATAAGTCAAAAAAGAGCCAAGCTCTTGGAAAATTTTTATAACTCATCTTTTAAAAATTCCTTTTTTGGAAAACAAATCAAAAAGGCAATTACAGAATGCTGAGAAGTTTTTAATAATGAGAACACCATATATCAAATATTGTGGGCAGAGTCAAAAGAGTTAATTACAGACAACCTGACCCAAGAAATAGTTGAAAAACAACATATCAATAATCATGGAAAAACATAAAAGTTATTGAGAAATTGTTTCCAAGGAAAGTTTTTTAGTCTGATTTACTTGCACAATTAAGTTCTCTCAAAGCTTCAAACTACAGAGAATTTCCAGGATGTATAAAATATTCAAATGGACAAAAGTAACAGAAAGCTAACATAAGAACCTGACTTAAAACAAACAAATTGATAAAGCATAGTAAAGGAAAGCAAAAATTAACCTCACATATACCCTAGAGACATAAAAATATCTCAATGTTAAGGAATGCATTAGCATAATGACATAAGTCAGTCAATTGAAAAAAGATTTTAGATTAGTGCAATAAGTAATCTTGAAAAGTCTTTTGATAAAATTCAATGTTAATTTTTTAAATTAATAAGATGGAGTGAGGAGATTCTTTTTCTTAGCATGCTAACGTTATCTATGTAAACCAAACACAGACATATTACCTAATGGTGCAATATTAGAGACATTAATTAATAAAGTCAAAAACAAAAAGAGGGCCCTCATTGTCACTTATAGCATTGTTCTGGGCATTTGAACCATTGCAAACAGACAAGAAAAAGAAACTAAAGAAGAATTATGAGAAAGCAGGAGACAAAATTATCCAACTTTCACGTTACAATCATTTACTCAATAGGATCAATTTTTCAAAATGTTTTAAATAATTACAATATCAATGAAGTAAACCAATACAAAATAAACACACAAAATTAATAAAAATTTCCATATAATGGTAAAAACTATATAAAAACATAATGAAAGAATCTGATTAATAGTAATAATAACAGTAACAATATTTCTAGAAATACCAAAAATGTAAATATTTTTTAAATGTATAAAATTTTACTTAGAGAATAGAAAACATTTCAACAAATGGAGAGTTATATAATTTTCCAGAAGTAGAAGACTCAACAATATAAAGATGTCAATTCTCTCTTATTTAACTTATAAGTATAATTAAATTTTGGTTAACATCCCAAAGAGACTTTTTAAGCAGGCCAACAAGGAAATTCTGAAGTTTATTTGAAAGGATAAAGAATTGAGAGTGGTAAAGAAAATTGTAGAAAACAACCAGGCAGTAGTAGATATTAAATAGGCTAAAAGCACCAAGAATTAAAAGTTTGATACTGATGCCAAAAATGGTGGAACAAAGGAACAGAGCCAAAAGCCCAGAAATATAAATACAAGAACTACATTAAAATGGTTATTTGCTAAATATGGTATTTAAACCCAGTGGGGGGAAATGGATTATTCAATAACTGGTTGAATAATTATTATGAAAAATAAAGATGTAATTATTATCTCATACCACACAGAAAGTAAATGTCTAGTGGACAAAAAGTTTAAATGTAGAAATAAAACCACAGGCAAACTTGAAGAAAATCATGTGATCATTTTTACAATCTTAAAATTTTTAATCAGGATTAGGTTTATCATGAAAATTATTTTAATATGATCACAAAAGCAGAAACCATAAAAAGCAGAACATTTTTAAATATTTAAATGAATAAAATGTAAAATTTATGTATATCAAAAATAACTCCACCACAACCAAAATTAAATCACAAATGGCAAAATGAGATAAAAAAATGAAACCTATATGGTAAAGGATTAGGAGCCTTACCATATAAATAGCATTTATAATTGACAACTGGGGAAAAGATATTAGAAGAAATATAAATGACCAGAATACATATGAAAAAGAATTTAGTGCCCTAAAAAAAGTACAAATTAAACAATGATAGAATACCATTTATTATTTCTAAACTTGACAAAGATGAAAATTGATCATTCCTAATGTTGGCAGGAGATTTGGAAAATGGCACCTTCATACTGTGCTGGTACAATATGTCAGAAAGATAATTTTGTAATATGTAGCAAAAGCTTTTAAAACTATCTATGTATACCCTTTGATTCAGTTCCTGTTCTAGGACTACATCCCAAGAAAATCTTATGGATTTGCACATGTATAAGGATGTCTCTCACAGCATTGCTTATACTAATGAAAAATTAGAAAATTAGTTTATGTGTCAAAAGTACTTGAGTAAATTATAACACATTCATTAGAGGTAGCACTTTGCAATCATTACAAAATAATGTTGTTGGAAGCCACACAACTCAGTCTTTCCCTGTGTGTCTCCAGCACCTCTTGAGTTGCTGTTTCTTTACAGGAGCCCAGGTGGAATAATTCATAATTTGAAGGTTTTAAAGAAGTGAACAAGCCCATCTCATCATATGATGAGAAGATGCTTAAGCAGCATCTTCTCATGCTGTGCATACATGCAGCTGAGAGAATTATTCTGGAGACCATTACCTTTAATACGGGTATATAAGCACCTTCCAACACATACTGATATTCACACTCAGGATCTTGCCTTGAAGAGCAAACCAGCTCACTACCCCTGACAGCATGAGCTACTACGGCAGCTACTATGGAGACCTGGGCTATGGCTATGGCTGAGGATGTGGCAGCTTTGGCAGACTGGGCTATGGCTGTGGCTATGGAGGCTACAGATATGGCTGCTGGCATCCACGTTACCAAAGAAGATACTGGTCTTCTGGCTTCTACTGAAATCCTGCCCCTGACGGATTTCTGAAGCTATAAGATGATTAACCAAATTAACCAAAATTTGAACCAAAGAACATCACTGGAATCAAGACAAGGTCAAAAACATTTGGCATCTTAGATTTTAAGAGTATCCATCATCTAATATTTGGCTATCATGTCTCCTCTATTTGTACTTTGATTACTGTGGAATTTTTCTCTTCCCTTTGCAATAAATTATTCTTATTTGAAATGGTAAAAACAAACCAAGTTGTTGAACTATTATTATTATATTAACATGTAGCAATATTCAGCATAGGTTAAGGAAAAAATACAAGTTTATTTAGTACGATTTCATTTTTCTAAGAAAATATATCAACATATAAGAGTCTGAAACATTATATATCAAAATCTTAATAATGATTATCTCTGGGGTCACATATAGGTTTTTTCCCCCTTCTTTAGGCTTATGAGCTTTTTCTTACTGTTTCTATGATAAATGTACATCCATTGTTCATTTTTAATTGAGATCATTCTTATATAAGAAAAAAGATACTAGACCTGCAATCATACGTAAATACTTTAGTTATCTACACAAAGAAGAGAAAGGCTTTGACAAGACACGTGATCAAGAAAAAAGGACCCAGAGCAGAAAAGCCTGACCATCCATTAACAAAGCCAGACACTTCCTCCAGACTGTCTCATTCTCTAACGTGCTGGCCCTGGACCCAGTATTTGATGGCAAGTCACCAGAAGTGGTGGAACAACCAGGTTCAAGCATGCAGGAAGAAGAGGAAAGCTCAGTCTTGCTGGAGCACCTTTGATTCAGTTTCACAGACACATCCTGATGGGCATTGGAGCCCATGTGAGGCATTCCCTTATGTATGATAGAAATTCCCAGATGGTACCTATCCATCCCATGCACACAGGGTCAGAGAGCATGAACCTCCCATGCCAGCTGCCGCCTCCATCCATCCACTTGGTGCCAAACTGCAACAAGTTGCTCCAATTTGGTCACACAGCACCTGCCAGTCAATGTGAGGGACTGACACCATGTCACATCTCCACCCCACCCTTCCTTTTCTTTCAGGGACCTTTCAGGAAACATTGCTCTCTTACTTCTTGAGTTCAGTAAATTCTACCTGGTCATCTCCTTCTCGGATACATACACTTTTTGGATTCCTTCTCTCCTTCTCTTACCTCTTCCAACATTTTCTAAGTATCTGAGACAATTTCCTCCTCCCTATTCTTCCCTTTTCCATCCCCTTGAACCATGTGTGTGAATCAAAATAAATGACTGGTGACCATCAGTTATCACAAGAGCTGTGCTAGCAACAGGCCTGTTAATAAATAGGAAGGAAAAATCGTGGAAGAATCAGAGAGCGGAGCTTTTAATCTCTAATCTCCCAAACAAAGCAACTAGTCAGTAAATGAAAAAATACAGTGTCTGTGTTTGATGTGCTTAAGGATTCACCAAAGTTCATGTCAAAAATCTCTGCTCTCAAAGTTTACAATCTCTCTGGGATAAAAGTGGTAGAAACCCATATATGAAGATAAATAATTATTATGTACCATCACAATTAGTACCTATTCATATTATAATACATTATATTAATAATAATATATAACCAGCTAACATCTGCGCACAATGCTCATTTAAGTCTCACGGCAATGCTCTAAGGAGATGCTATTATTACCTTCAGATGACCTTTAGTGAGATTCACTACCCTGCCCACAACTTTACTGCAGCAGAGAGAGCGAGAGAGAAATATGCATGTGAATCCGGGTCTGTCTGACTCCAAACCCTGCACATTTACTCCCTAACATGATTTAGTAGCCATAGAAGTGTTCAGAGCCTTGCTTGTCTTTTTCTAATGGAACCTGCTTACTCTCTAACACAACAGCCAAATCTATTGTAATGCACTTTGGGGTCTAATTCTTAGTATTGCTATAGTAATTTCCTATGATTATCCATTGCAAATGCGTGGTATTTTAGACAGTGTTACCTGTAAAGCGGTTGTGGCAGCCTGCTAGACTAAGTGGCATTTATAACAATGTGTCTGTGGATAATGCCTTCGGTGGGTTAAAAACATGCCGAGTTCCAAATAACAGATTTACAAGTGAAACTTCAGAACACAAACTAGTCACACATTGGAGACGGGCTGTATAAAAATAGAAAGAAGAAGGAATAATGAGGGTAGCTTATACCAGAGGAGGCCTCTGCAGAAGGTGTCTCCCACCCCAGTCTCTGCAGCCACCCCTTTCTTCAGCAGCCCTGGAGAAACCCCCAAATTTCCTGACAAATCAGTCCAGATGAAAAATAGACTTCGGTTTTTAGTCTCCTTCTTTGTCCTGTCTTTTATCTCCTCTTTTTCTTTCCTCCTTTTGTAAAATTTTATTTACTTTTCAAAAACACAGTACATATTCGTGTAGTCACACCGACAACCTAATTCACTAAAATTGACCTGTACGGCAGCATTCCCCCTACACCTAATCAGATTCTTATATTAGGCTGGATTTCTAGCAGAGCTGCATTCAGTAAAACATGAGAAGGAAAATTTAGCCTTCATGATACAAGACACACCTTATACTTACACACCAGCTTTCCCCCCTGCAGGCTAGTGGTAAAGTTAATCTGAACCTAAGATGCCAGTGCTGTTTCTAGATTTCTTCTCGTTCTTGGAAACAGAAATTAAAAAAAAACAACAACAAAAAACCAACATCCCTGAGGCTGCCGCTGTGCATTTTTCTGAGACTCACTTACTGTTCACAAAATAATGGAAGGGCACTTGTCCAATTTATGATTCCCTTTCTATTCAAGTGTCAGCATCATCGCTATTTCAAACAAAGCTGATTCAAGGATAAATGAGGCCAAGAAAATACTTAAAGTTTTTTTTTTCTCAAAATGTGTAATAGCTAAGTGCACAAGGTGGAGTTTGCCAGGTCTTTGCAGGAGTCACAGGAACAGTGCAGTTGGGGACCACGAGCCCTCTTTTCCCCGGTGGCAAACTCCAGCGTGCCTCAGCCTCACTCCTGCCAGCCTCCTGCTGCTGCTCCACCCTCACCGGGCACTGAGTGTGCTCAGCGGTCCTGGGTCCACACCCCCAGGCCTTGGCTACAAGGTGGTGCTCACTGTACACTTTCTGAACAAATGAGAAATGAATGTTAACACCATGGTTGTAATTAGGAAATAGCTATATTATTTTGATATCAAATCCATCTGTTCAAAACTGTGCCTAATTCTAAATTTTCTACCGAACCACTTCTGCTCTTCACGTGACCATATTATCCAAACCCAGCTGGCTGACGGCGAGTCCTGGTTTTCAGGCCTTAGGGCCAAAGTACTTGCTCAAGTTTTAAAGCAACCATTACCATCTCTAGGTTATAAACCTGTGAGGCCTGAGCTTCTGAACTCACTTCCATATTCTTTCCTAAGGTATCACTGCCATCATCCTGTGTTTTGTTAAACACCGCCACGACTTACCCACCTCGTATTTGCTCAAGTCTTAGGCTGCAGTCTTGGGATTACTTATACCCTTTGCATGCAGAAAGCCTTTGGATAAGGTATTCGTTTTTATGATGCCTGGAAACAAAGAGGCAACCACAAGTGGGGAAGGGGGACTCTCCTGAGGAATGAGGATCTAATATTTTCTTATTTGTAGATCAGAGGACGGTAAACTATGAAGATACTTTTAGAAGCACATAAAAAAATGGTAGGGTAATTTCCAGTTTTCCTTCAGGTTTTAATTAAACAAAGGAGTGTTTATTCTCAGGGCTCATCTTCACAGTTGCAGGCTGTAGATCAATTTCAGCTGCGCAAAATCTCTCAAACTGAGGGGAGGGGTCAGAACTGAAAGGTGGGTGCTGCTCTGTTAATATAACCACAGGAAGTCAGAAGCTCAACAAAGCTTCTTGGCTGCTGGAGATAAACAAGCATATGGTAGTAAGAAATCAGTGCAGGGAGTATGGGCTACAACAGCTGCAAAAAACCAAGCAAAGTGGAGAGGCTTCCACTGGTATTTGAATGCCTATAAATTATTTTAAAATGTACAAGCGCTGTCTGGAAAGTATCCAGCTGCAAACTGTGCTTGTTATATTGCTGGATTTTTTCCGACACCCCTCGTATATTCTATTGGACAGAATAACTACATGATCATATTGAAGAATGATCTTGTGTCCTATTACAAAATAAGACAGGCAGGATTCCTACATGCGCTCTTTACTTTATAAGATATTTAAAATTCAAAAGCAATAATGCTCATTATAGCAAGTTAAATAATGCAGATATACATGAAGAAAAATTTAATAATTCCTCTCTACCCTCATTCCCATCTCACCTAGATAACAGACATCTATGAGAAATGTATCTCATATATACATACGTGTATGAGGTTCTAATTTTCCATTAAAAATTAATCTGTAATTAGATTTCTTCTCCTTAACAATGTATCATGATCATGTATATTGGCTTCAAGATCAATAATACAGATTTGATTTATTCTTTTTAATAGTTGTGTACTCCTTCACAATGTAATTATATCATAGTTTATTCACACTACTGATGAGCACACAAAACATTCCCAGGGTTTGTCTCTATAAAAAATGTTGCACTAAACATCCTTACATATATATATATCTTTGGCTTCTGGTGCTTTCATTTCCATAACACAGATCTTTAAAACTGAAATTTTGGGGATTGCAAAATCATTTATTGTAGTATATATTCTCAGTTATTTTCTCAAAACTAAACTAAAAGCAATGCAAGGGTCATGGCCTTAAAAAGAGAGGTAAGTGTCAACTTAGAGGCATTAAAAATTCACTTCAGATTCAGATTCCACCAGACATATTACTGACTTCTTTCTGTTAAAAAATGCTTGCTTGCCTTTCACGTAGAATAATAATATATATATATTTAAACCAAAGCATCTTAAGGCAAATTATCTAAAATTTGTCAAAGTTGGAGTCTATTTCCCCCTAGTCAGGCCTTATTATCTGCACACACCAAAAATTCCATAAACTCCAAAGGCCATTCCAGTTGTAGAAGCAATTGCTAATTGATTTTTTAAATTCATGAGCCCCTGTGCACTGATATGTTATAAAGAACAAAAATAATAATGTTGGACTCAAAATATTTATTGTACTTTCAAACCACACAATGGTGCTAGTGTGAAAAAGGGTCAATCACACCTTCAGTTGTTTCTACCTTATTTTCTGGACTGTGGCCTTAGTAACCACACAGCCAGCGCTCGTATATCCATCTCAGAGAGCCAGCAATGGGGCCCACAGTCCAGACATAAGGATATGGGGAACCCAATGCATATAGCTAAACCTCCTTCTGGCATGAGGTATTTATCTTAAACGACAGCCTCTAAATTATATGGTTTCACCATGTCATTGGGTTTGAAACTTTGGAGTGAGAGATTGGACTGTATTTTTAACAACATACATATTCCACATTACGTTAAATGATAGGGCTATACTAGACAACACACGGTAAGACACAAGCAACTGAGCCTAGGGTACTCTGCCTTAAGAAAAGAAAAAATAAGTTACATTGAACATAAATTAAGGGATATTTGTTCACATTATTAAAGCATTCTTTGCTTTAGAAAGCCACTCATTACAGGATCACAAAAAATAAATAAATAAATGTGTGCACGCCTGGGTGCACTAAAAATGGCATTCAACCAACCAAAATTCAGCTCATATTATTCAAGAACACATTTATTAAGTAAAATAAACATGAGTCCAATTTTGGACACAACTTACTGGCCCAGATGGTCTGTATCCTTTCCTTCAGAACAAAAAGTTGCAATGCAGGTTCTCGCTGCCTGTGATAGGCAATTTCACAACCTCCCCAGGGTGCTTAGAAGTAAGCAGCTAAAAATAGCCCCTCAGCTCTCACATTAATGTCCTCAGCTGAAGGGCCAGGTGAAAATATAAATTGCATGAAATATAGCCCTTGTATTCTGACTCCACAGGACTACTACTAGGTGAAAATCCCCAGGAAACTCATGGATAGTCAATAGTTTAGTGGTTACCTGGGGACAGGGATGGGGGGGGAGGTGGTGAAGGAGGGAGGGGGAGACAAATATATGGTGATGGAAAGAGAACTGACACTGGGTGGTGAACACACAATGCGACACATAGATGATGCACTGTAGGATTATACACCTAGAACCTATGTAATTCTTGTTAACCAAGGTCACCCCAATAAGTCTAACAATAAAAAAAAGAAAGAAAGAAGATCCCCAGGAATCCTCCTGACAATTCCAAATTTAATCTCTTTTTGTTTTGTAACTATTTTCCGCACTGGTGAGAGAGGCAGTGCGGATGATCATGGGGGAGGAGTTGGCACATTGGAGAACTGGGAAATCAGGATTCTCATTTCCCAATCAACCACTCACTAGCTGAGTAGGCACTTAACCTGTCAAGTATAAAATCCTCAATTGTAAAAGGGAAATGGTAATACCCAACTCAAAGGGTGGTGATGTGGGTTGGAACTACTGCATTGCACTTCAGGGTTTTGTTTTGTTTTTTTATCCTATTGAAACATTCAGTAAGTGCACAAAGATATAGGTAAGACAAGTTCAATGCGACACTTGTAATAACAACAAAAAAAGGGAAACAACCTAAAAATAAGGAAAGATGGATCAAAATAATCCCAATGTCTTAATTCAATGCTACATACATCATGCAGCCATGAATAGAATAAAATTGGAAGATGGCTTTATGTCATAAGTGAATAAAGCAAGCTGAGAAAAACACTATGCATAAACAACTATTGTTTTAACCCCCCAAAAAAAACTCCATTAAGCATTTAGCTCCATTTTTATTATAATCATGTATGTTTTCAAATGTATAAAAACTATCTGCCATGACAACAGTGGTAAACATATATCCTCTCTGAGGGAAAGAAGAGGAGTGCAGGGGTGACAAGTCTTTCGTGTTTATGCTATCCACTTTGGTCTGAGTACATTCATTTATAATAATCCTGCATTGTTTTTATAATTAAAAATTAAGGGCAATAAAGGAAACAATGAGAAATAATTAATGGAAAGCATTTAGAATGATGCCTAGTGGGCTTTGATGAAGGGTGAGTATCAGTTACTTCTGTTGGGAAGCACAAAACTTAAGGAAAACAGGTTTACAGAAAACCAGCAGATCCTAGTAACATGCCATGAGTTATTCCTGTGTGAACTGGATCCTTTTCTTAAATGGTAGTTTATCTTGATTGTGGTGATGGTTTCGTGGGTGCATACATATGTCAAGCCCCTGAACTGTATACTTTTAATACATGGCATTTATTATATGTCAATTGTACCTCAACAAAATTGTTTAAAAATGAAAAAATGTGGAGCTAAAATTTTCAACAATAATAACATGAAAGATGGGAGAATGAGATCAGAATGAAAGGTTTCTAAGGTCTTCATGTTATTCAGAAGATGTCAGTATGAGGATATTAACATTAGATGTTGTTAAATCAAATACATATTTTAAATGTTACCACTAAAAGAAAAGAAATAAATTACATAACTTCCAAACATTAGAAGGGAGAAGTTGGAATAAATAAAACTTGAAAAATTCAGAAGAAGGCAGGAAAGAAAAAGAATGATCATAGAAAATAAACAGGAGATTATGAATATACCAGTAACCACAATCAGTGTAGATTTCTGACATCACCATTAAAATGCAAAGACTATCATCAAGCTGTGGACGAGAAAGGAACCACGCGCTAAACGTGACAAGCTCAGGGAAGGCCAACATGGCGAGCCCTACAAACTCAGAGACCAAAAGTAGCCACATAGAACAGTCTGCACATAAAAGTCCCTAACTAAAAGTGGGTCATGTGCATAGTCCTGTCCCAGGCCTGTCACCTTCCTTGACAAAGGTCAACATTTACCTTAAGTGAGGCTATTGTCATTTTGCATCTAAGATAACATACCTTTGAAATGTCAGAGTAGTCTCTTCCAGACCCCTCGAGGCACAACTGCGGGCTCCTTGTTATCTTCTTGCCCACAAAGGATCTCTATGTACTGTATTTGTGTGTTTTTTTTTTGTTTGTTTCTATGTACTGTAAACGTTAGCTATCCTGCACCCACCACAGTAAAAGAAGTGTCTCTCCATTTTGCTTTTTAGCCAATCCCATAGATTTCCCCACTTTGCTTTCTCCCGCCCCCTAATCTACCATCAATGGGTTTCACACAGCCCTCCTGACATCTCCTCCTTTGATTCTGTTGTATAAACTAAGCTGCAAAACTGCCTTCTCTGGAGCATTTTCTCAATCTGCTGAGATTGAGGGAAAAAATCCCTCAGGTTTGGATGTTTCAGTTGACAAAATAAACAAAAACATGGATCCATTTTGAAATCAGTTCAGCTCCACAGGTAGGGTGTGTGTGTGTGTGTGTGTGTGTGTGTGTGTGTCTGTACACATACAAATAAGAGAATCAGATACCTCTCCCTAGCTCAATCTCTTTTAACTGTTTTCCTGAATCCTGGAAATTGAAGGAAAGTTCTTTATACCAAAAATAACAAAGGGAACTGGCTTGATAGGGAGGGGAGAGGGTAAGGGAAGTGGAGGGGAGACAAAAAGAACTGGCAAAGAGAGGTACTGTTTTTCTGTTACAACTTCAGCAAAATGGTCCATGAAATACCTGTGATGTTGGCTAATGGATGCCCAGCTGGCCTACTGCAAAGCCGCAGCCTTTTCTACTTACAGCGAGGCCGTCAGGGCAGGGTGGGGCTCTGTCTGGGACCTCCCAGCTCTTCTGCCCCACAGGCGGTCTGAAGGTAAAGAGGCCCCTGCATTGTGGCGCTAGAACTCCTCTGAGAAATGTGAGCTAAGCATACCCAGACCAGACGGGACAATTCATCCGTTGTTTCACGGAATATGCAAAACTGGGTGGATGGTTCTAATCAATCTTATCTGGAAAGCAGATGGAAAATTCTTCCCAGAAGTTAATTCTTTAGTCTTTTTCCAAAAGGAGGCCATGTGGCTCCTCAGGGCTGTGTGTGTCTGGCAGCACTCTCCCAGCCTCTACTGATTTTACATGCGTTGGGGTCGCTGTGCAGGGGATCGTGGGGGAGACCCTCAGAGACCGAACAGTCACGCAGTTCATTGCCTGTAGACAGCATCTCCACATGTCCCTCTCAGTCTAGTTATCTAGGAAGCTGTGATCTTGGCCTGATCACTGGGGTGCTTAAATAGAAACTGCATCAGACTACGAATCAAAAGACAGGACTCCTTATCCCAGCTCTGCCTTTTCTACCTGAGGGAGAGTGAGTGAGTCCATCATATTACCATTATGAGTCCCCCTTAATAACCAATAAAGTGGAAATCATAATATCTGTGTCATGAATATTTTTGGAGCACAAATGAAATAATAGGGGAAAAAGTACTTTGAAACCCCATAATGTATTGTAGAAATGTAAAGCATACTTATACTCACTTCTTACATCTTTTAATGGACATTTGGGTTGTTTCTATTCTTTTGTGAATAATACTTCCATGAACATTGACATACTCCAGAGAGGTTTTCTTTAAAGCCCCAAACATAGCTCATACCTCAAGGAAAAACTTGTAATTAAGTTGATGAGAGAAGAAACTCCTGGAAAATTATCTATAGAGGTAAATAATGACTGAATAAATGTGATTGAACATATTAGAGGGGACAGCAGATTTGGGTCGATTTTAAAGAAAATGGCCTAGAAACAAAAGAAATTCAGAAGGAGGATACTTAAAGGATGAATGGAAAGGATGGGGGTGGTCTCAGATACAGAAAAAAAGGTGGATCTGGTATGCCACTGAGCAGCCTGGGGTGCACCACCCACCCACAGTCCTTGTGTTCCTGGATCTCCATCAGCAGAGAGACAGCCCCAGTTCCCAACCAGAAGAAATTAGAAGAACATGTTGAGATACATCACAGGAATATGTTTCTCTCCTGGCCTAGACGACTGACTGTTCCTGAAGCTACTCGTACAAAGTCAACACACCTGTTTGTCCCCGAATTCTCTTGCCAATGAGTGAAACCAACCAGTAGCCCCACTCAACCCAGATTTCTTGACCTTGCCTGAAGGCCAGTTAATGCCTGACTTTGCCACCCCCCTCCTCATTTACTAGTGATTAGAAAAAGTAGCAGGAGTAGCTGCAGAATCCTGCAGTTAACCGCACTCATGCAGCTATAAAAAACTGACCTGCAAAGCACACTGGACGTGCAAAGGCCAGTTGCTTGTGTCTCCCTCCCCTCCTTTTCCCCACCCTGGAGGCTGCAGGGGAAAATTTACAGAATGCATGCCCTGGTGCTACACCCACACGCAACCGTGCATGCTTCTTTGTTTCATGTGCCCACATAGTCTCTTGCATTATCATCTTGATCTCCACCTTTCTCTCTCCAACCCCTCTGCCAAATGTTACTTAGGGAAACCTCACCCTATTTGGGAACCAAAAAAGTTCCTAATTATGGCTACACACTAAGAGCAGTACTGGAGGTACCTGGTTCTCAAAAAAAGGCAAATTCAAAGTTTGGAAGTAAAATTGGATATAGAAATATAAAGGGCTTTTCCATCTAAGTCATGCACATAATGCGGTCTCCTTAGAAAAGAATTCCATCTATTTCCTCATTCTTTCCTAGTGAATTTGCTTTCCTACTAACATTAACAGACAAAATAAATATGATTTATCTTTTATGCTTGCACCTGGGACTCCCTAGATTCTCCCAAGTGTTTGTTGCTTTGGATATAAGGAGATTTTAGGTTGATTCAATACACTTTTTTCTATTTTAGTTAATTATTTATATATTATTAATGTAATGCAATTATTAACATAGTGTTAATTTATGGTATAATATACTAACATAGAAGCAATATGTTCATAATATTTAATTGTAAATGTGTTATGATAATTTAATAATTAATACATCTTTATAATAAATTATAACAAATTGATTAAGAATAATAATTTAATATAACATGTGAACACATTGTAAATACACTGTGATAATTCTGTTGCAAGTATATGGTATTTTAGGTGCACAAACCAGTTACTATTTATGACTTTGCTTCTATGGGAAAAATGGAAAATGAACTCAGACTGCCAAGAACATTCTCAAAAACAAGTTTTTGGAGCACCACCAATGTGTAAATCATGCGATGGACGGTCATTATTTATATTTTAAACATCTTTAACTTTTATTTTGATTTTAGAAGCTTTTGACCGCGTTAGGTCTAGCTTCATGACCAGACCCTGATGGAATAAGAAATGAACCCAAACTACGATGGTGCCAATTGGCTGCGACTCATGGCCAGGGTTTCAGGAGCCCTGGTTCCGGGTCTCTGCCATTGGCGGGCCATAGAACCTACAAAGTCTTTTCGTTTTATCCACTTCCACCAGTTCTATTTTTGTATCTCCATATTTAGCACACAGAGCTATCTTTATCACTCCAGCTGACTGGCATGGGAGTCCCCAGGGCATAGTCCTTCTACAAGATTATTGAAGCATACTTCCTACCCTTCAAATAAGACAATGCAGAATGCAGAAAAGACATCAGCAAGTGGTCACAATGTTAGAAGGAGTGTGTGTGTGTGTGTGTGTGTGTGTGAGAGAGAGAGAGAGCAAGAGAGAGAGAGAGACTTGCTAAAGATTTCTTTCTTTGTACTAAACTTTATACATCATTAAGAATATGTCTATAATGCTTCTTGGAAGTTATTAATAGGAGGCTATATAATGTCATCTATTTCTATGCCTCAATTCACTTGAAAATATTGTGATAAAATAAAGTTTCTTACAATTATATAATCCATAGTTCAAAAAGTGGGAGGGCTTTTCATGGACACAGTAAATAGTTTAGCAGTTACCTGAGGGTAAGGGGGAGGGGTGGGAGAAGAGGTGGGGTTGGCAGAGGAGGGAGGGGGCACTAAATGTATGGTGATGGAAAGAGAACGGACTCTGGGTGGTGAACACACAATGCAACACATAGATGACACACTATAGAATTGTGCACCTGGAACCTATGTAATTCTTGCTAACGAACGCCACCCCAATAAATCTAAAAATAAAATTTTAATTTAAAAAGCAGCAGGAGTTTTTTTAAAACTTCCATAATCTTTAATCCCAACCGAGGAATCCTTAGCCACGCAGACTATACGAAGATCTGGACTGTGCCAAAACTCAAAAACTGTCAATCCTTTGCTTGCTTTTCAATGATTCAGTTTTAGTTGATACCAGTAAGAATGGCCAGCTGAGTATATCAGAATGGAGACGACTGTGAGCCCTGAACAGATAGTAGAACCTCTTCAAACGCTATTTATGTAACTGTGGTAGCACTCGCTCTTCTGTATAGATTCGTACAACACTGTTGTTGCTATGCACCTGCAACTACCAAACATGTGAAATGAGGCTCTTCTGTACTGAGATATGTAGTAAACATAGAACCCATGCTGGATTTCAAAGACTTGGTACAAAAGAAAGAATGTAAAATATCTCATTAGTAATCTTTTCAGTTGATTGCAAATTAAAATGATAATGTTTCAGATATATTGGGTTAAACTACATTCTTAAAATTAATTTTACCTGCTTCTTTTTACCTTTTTAATGTGGTCACTAGAAAATATAAAATGACTCCTGTGGCTCACATTTGTGACTTACATTATATTTTTATTGCATGGCTCTGGTCTGGAGGCCTCCACAATAAATAGCATGACCAGTCAGTGGTCTTTAAGGTTGCAAGACAGAGCTGCTACAGAATTTCACTCCAAATCAGGCTCCTCAGATGAGAATATGACTTGGAGGAAAGGTTAAGGCAGCCCCTACCCTACGTGTTTAGTTCCCCCATCCAAAGAATTTTAACAGTACCCAACAGGACAGTTATGTCTAGGAACACAAGCACTCGGAGAGAGAAGTCTTCCCTTAGTGTTTGTAAGACGTGCCCTGCTTCGCTCTTTCCTAATTGGTAACACACCCCCCATTGCCATCTCAGCCGTTGTCAATCGTGCTCATTTCACAGCATGGAAACTAGAGAATGAATTGTGAATTCACTTCTTTGAGTCATATTGCTTTTCCCAGCCCCTCCAACCATTGCTGCTAAAACTAGGAATCATTTCACAGCAAATAGAGACATACATTTGATTTGTTTCAGTTTAGTGAAAAATAAATAAACCTTTTAAGATTCTGTATATGGCTAGTTATTAGCATAGTATAGTAGCATTAGTACTAAACACGAGCACAGGGAGAAGTTCCCACTGACCCGGAATATTAATATATGTTAAAAAATTCAGTACCAAATTCCTGACATGGGATTACCAGATTACTGAATTAAAAACATATTGGGGGTCGTTGCTGCCAGCAAAGAATTGTGTAACTGCTGGTAAAAACAATAGTGATTTCAGGAGTAGGTTGAGAACAAAACAATAGTATTTTTGTAATGTTCTGAAAGTGTTGCATGAATAAAACTGAGACAGGCTCCATTTGCATTTCCCAGTCTGGCTTGCTGACCATCTTGTCTACCCAGAATTGTTTTCTGCCCTTCATTTCCTCCAATTGTCAATTATTACTAAAACAATTATGAAAAAAAAAAAGAGTGTGTGTCTTTGTTTCCTGTTGCTGATGAATGCAATGAAGTCATAGCCCAGGCCAGTGCATCATAATCTTTTCCATGACAATGAATTATGCTGTCACAAACAGGATACAGCTCTTTACTGGGCAAAGAGGCTGTAAAGGGGGTTGAATGAGCACAAACATTATTGTCAGCCACGACAGCAAGAAATTAGGGACTCAGCTCTTCACTTTTAAAAAACAAGTTGGGTTTTGTTCCTGATAGTAAAAGACATGCATGCCTATCCTGGAGACAAAATAGAAAATAAAAATCATCAGTATCCCACTGACCAGAGATTTCCATTATTAACATTTTGGTATATGGCTTTTTTAGTTCTTAATTCTTTTTCATATGTACATATATAATTTTTAAGAAAATGAAATCACATCATGTATATAATTATTTTTGGCTTCTCTTTTTCATATAACATTTACTCTGAACAGTTTCCAATGGCATTAACTATTCTGATATCATTTAATGGTTAAATACATTTTTATATTATAAAGTACTATTTAATAATTTCCTAATTTTGTATATGTTTGTCCAAAACGTGTCTGTTACAAATAGATAAACATTCTTTTACACACATTTTTGTCTTGATCTGTGACTATTTCCTTAGGATACATTCCTAAAAGATAGACTATTCACTTTTTACTAAAAGATAATTTGTGTATTTTAAAGTAAACATTTAGAATTAAAAGCCTAGGAAATCATCTTAACAATAAAGGCAGATAAGTGCACTAAAAGTTCAATAACCAAATTTGATACGTGTGCCTTCCGAACAGGATGGACAAATACTTATAATGATTACCAAGTTCAAGACAAATCTATAACCGATGTACTCAAAATGCCCTTCGGGCCAGCCACCTTTAAGGGTGTATGTAATTCCCTGAAGTTCTTTTCCAAAATCTCCTAACACAACTAGTCTCCAAACCATGTAGGAGCCCCAGATAGAGTTCTGCAAACTCTTGGTTTCCTAAGAAACTGGTTTCCAGCAGCTGTCCCAGCTGCCCGCAGCCAGGGCTGAGCATTGTTACCTGGCACTGACACTAGAGGGCAGCCAGGGACAGAGAGAGGAGTTTTACACCCTTCGTAGTCCTGCTTTCTTTTCAGCTTAATCTTTATTTCTCCAGATAAATGAGGAGAAATCGAAAACAAAGCACTGAAGGGGAAAACAGTCTGGGTAATAAATAAATATGCAAATCAGTAAAAAGATCTCTTTGTTTAAAATTTTCCCTTTTCCTTGGAGAGATTAACGAAAAGGTGCAGAATTCTGAGGGCTGCCACAGTTAGGAATAATGAAAGACCAGAAATCTAATTACAAATTGGGTTATAGAATGAACAGTTGGTGCCCTTAAATCTTTGCAGATGGAGAAAGTAAATCTAGAGAAGACACTCACCATTCTCTCTGGGAATTAGAAGGAACATGTGTGTTGATCTCATACACACTTGAATTCCATCGTCTATCTGTCTCTCCCTAGCTGGGTAATCATGGATGAGTTACTTAACCTCTCTGAGCCTCCATTTTCTCATCTATAGAATGTGACTAGCAATGGCACCTGCCCCTGGGTGGCTGTGCGCATTAAATAAGAGAATGGATATAAATGGCTTGGCAAAACAGCAAATGCTCAATCAATGTTGGCTGTTGTTATTTCTGGTCCTTACCTCGCTCCTACACTGT
The DNA here is from genome assembly GCA_004026885.1 of Lyroderma lyra. Taxonomy (NCBI): domain Eukaryota; kingdom Metazoa; phylum Chordata; class Mammalia; order Chiroptera; family Megadermatidae; genus Lyroderma; species Lyroderma lyra. The sequence goes on from PVJL010002277.1 coordinate 136,421, forward strand.
TTGCCATTTCCAGCTGCCCACTACTATTTCTATCAGATCATCCCATCATCGCCTCAAATTTAGTATGCCTGAAACCAAAATCCCATCCCCCTTTCCATCTCCCTGTTTGGCTGTTTATCTCTTCGGCCATTTCTTTGAATGGACCATAAAACATAACATCCTCTCTAACACTTCCGCTCCTCCTATAACCATATTCAATTAGTTTACAAAACAAGTCGATTTGTTTCCTCGTATGTCTCCATCTGGTTTTTCTCTGTATTGTCACCAGTACCCAGGGCTTGGTGACCTGTTTTCTGCTCTACCCCGTACTCCCTCAAATGGGCAGATCTTAGTGATGTCATTTCCCTTTCCAACATCCCTCAGGGGCCCCCAATACCTTTAAATTAGACTTCATAGTCCTTAGTCTGGTATTACACGAAAGTCTGACCCCCACCCCCACCCCCCAGGCACTTCTCTCTCTCCTGTTCCACATGCACATTGCCTCTGCTCATGCCAAGCCACTGACATGCAGTTCCCTGGAATGGTTGCCAGATTCAGAAAATAAAAACACAGGCCATCCAGTTAAATGTGAATCATATAAACAACAAATAATATTTTGTATAAGTATGTCCCATGCAATGGGTCTCATACACACCTGTGCAGCAGGACATACTTGTACTGAAAAAAGTACCTTGTTTATCTGAAATTCACAACCAAGTGGGAATTCTGTTTCATCTGGCAACCCCAGTACATTCTTATCTCTGCCCCTGCTCACAGCTCCATTCCTGGATGTTCCGACCTCTCGCTGTACCCATCCGACGGCCTTCTGCCCTTTAAGGCCCAGCTCAAGTTCATCCCTCCAGGATCCGGTATTCATTCTCCACCTCCTTCCTTTCTTCCATATACAGGCTGCCCTGTGTCCTCTGTAATTCCCTTTCTCCAAGTACATGTTAAGTTTATCAAAGGTGGAGTTTGTATTATAAGTAGCAGAATTTAATAAACATGTTTTGGTGGTGTGATGCAGCTGCTAAAACAGGATGTGAAGGGTGAGCATGTAGGAGAAAGAGAAACTCTGGAGGCCATGAATCTGGATTTAAGGTGCTCATAGACACGAAAATCACTAGGACAGGGCTCCCCACACAGCAGCAGGCCAGGAGAGTATGGCTGCCTGACCCTGACGTGTTTTTCCCTATACTTCCCTCCAACACATTCTATAAATTGTGGATTATATTTGGTGACATCTAAATTTTTCACCACTTCACCCTATCCCTTTAGTAATCTGATTTCACAGATATTTAAATGTAAGGGCCAGAGGTGGCTGTACTATGTAACCTGTAAACACATAGTGATGATAGGAGTCATGCTGAAAACCAGGAAATACATTGCTAGTTAACTGAGAAAATTAATTGCCAAAAGTTGAAAATTTTTTTTAAAAATTACTGAATTCTAATCATGTAAAATATTCTCAGGAGTTTGAAAATACATCAATAAACCTGTGAAACTATTAAGCAGTTCCCAAAAAATCTACTTAAAATAACTAGCATTTCATGAATCCATCTATTAATATAAGCATCTGCAGGCATCCAGAAACCAATAACCAACAAGAAGTCTTCTAAAAGGGAAAACAAAAACATTCTTAGAATAAAATGTGTCACTCATAATTTTATCTATTATTTAAACCTTCACTAAGTGTTTAAAACATTTTCATTCTCATAACGTATCATACACATGTGCCAAATGGGAACGTGGTTTTGCAAGTGTCCGTGGAAGGAGTGTGGTGTTAACCGCTATCAGGACCCCTGTGAGCAGCGACTCTACCACGAGGCCCACGTGGCGTAGCAATTCATTAGGTTCCCTTAGGTTTCACTTTGCGGAAATAATCAAATGGGTTCGGAACTGGCCTTGCAGCACTGCAGTCCTGGAAACCAGTGCTAAGAGTTTGCTCGGTTCGATTCTTCAGACCCATCACCTCCGTCCAGATTAATTTTATTTCCCTCTACTTCTTTTACAACCTAAGTTGGATGAGGAACTATTGATCTTTCTATTCAAGAATCTTAGATTTTGCTACAGGTTCCATGCAATGAATTATAATTTTCTAATCAGGAAAAATTAACCCTTACTCTTCCCCCCAAGAAGGCGAACGAACAGCCCATGAGATTCACACTGAGACAGCCCGAGCCCCGGCCTCCTGGGTCAGTGGCAGTCCGGCTGGCTCAGCTTTTCTGGCTCCCAGCTTTGCTATCTCCTTATGACAGATTCTAAACATACCAATGTCAAAGCGGGATGAGCCCAAATCGCGGCAACATGTTTCCTTCTGCTCTTCCTTTTCAATAAACCACCAGGGCCTTATTCCTTTGTTCGACGTTGTGGTAACATTAATCAAGTTAGTCTAGGACGCAGACATGGGCACTATCAGCAGTGGTTACAACTATGGTACATCATTTAAACAAATGGAAGTGTCTGAGGGTGAGGAATGTTAAAAGAATTCGGAATGTCCCTAAGAGCTTTCCAAGTTTTTGTGGGCAGCATCAACTGTTCTTGGATTTTGTCCATTCTCTTTCGACCATTCCACTTCCAAACCCAGTGCCATTTTTCAGGTCCCTCAGAAAATATATGATGAATGAATATTTTGAAATAATAAATGTAAATAATTATTGAGAACAGTTTCTATCACTGGAACTGTTCAGGGCTGGTTTTTTGTGCTTCTAGAAGGTTCTCTTTCATCTGAAAATAAATGTCCAGAGGAAGAAGCTATGTAGTTAAAAAAAAAAAAAACCCACTTTATCTTCACTTAATTTTACACAAATTTTAATTTTTAGTAAAAATAACTTTTTAAACATTGACCATTTTTGCTTGAGAGCCTATTAAATGTATTCTAAACGAGTATTGATTTTTAAAAAGGTACATGGATTATTAATCAGCATTTCCAAAAATATAGAAAAACAGACAAATAGCCAGAAATTATTTTTTAAATGACCTTCAATGAAATTACTTATATTATTTAATCCTCTGGTGATACTTAAACAGAGGAAAATTTAGTGCAGTTAAAGTTATCTTAAAGAAACGACTACTTTTAAAAATACATTTATTATTGTTAAAACTGATATCACAACTGAGGGTGACTTCTACATTTCTTCAGAGGTATAAGCAAAACTCAGTGACAAGTTGCATGAGGATCTGCCTTCAAATCAGACACCCAGTTTGTAGCTAATCTTCTAGTTCATGACATGCACGTAGACACAACAACGGACAGTCTTAAAAATGATGCTTACCTTAACTCGCAGACGTGGAATCATTTCAAGTTCATCTCTCTAATGAATCGACTATTTCTTTCCTTCCATTTCACTAACTGCTAGCAAGTTTCTCTTCCACAAGTCTGAACACTTAGAGATGCCTGTTCTCTCTTCTAGAATGCTCTCATCACCTCCATTGCCCAAATGCAGTTCAAAAGTGAGGAGAGGAAAAACTCCCCTCCGATTTGCTAGCTGTTTACGCCTAACAACTGCAGTGAAGCTGCTAAGCTTTGAGCTCAATGAATTAAAGGTTGTTTGGCTAAATGGCAGGCACACTTCCTCCTATTCTTTCTGAACTTCGTTTTCCTGCCTCCAATGGAGCTTTTTCCTTTCCTGGGCTATAAATAGGCTGGTCGTAAGAGTACTGAGGAAAGAAGAAGGCAGGAAATGCATCTGATTTCAAAAAGCAGTCTTAGGTGTGTGCGTGTGTGTGTGTGTGTGTGTGTGTGTGTGTGTATGCTTGTGCATGTGCGCGCGTGTGTGCGCATGTGTGCGTGTGTGCGTGTGCGTGCGTGTGCGTGCATGTGTGCGTGTGCGTGCGTGTGCGTGTGCGTGCGTGCGTGTATGCGTGCGCGTGTGTGTGCGCATGTGCGCGTACGTGTGTGTGCATGCACGTGTGCGTGTGTGTGTGTGCACGCACGCATGTGTTTCTTTCAAACAAAGACCAATAAACAAGCTGAGGAAAATTCAGCTTCGGTCTGTACGCCATAGTCAAAATTTTCTATCATTTCCTATAATCTCAACTTCACTATAAGTTGTCATTTTCCATAAGCAAAGCTTGGGTTTGGAGATGTATCATTTTCTATATAAAACACCATGAACAAACCTACATTTAATCCTTCACTTTCCGAAAAAGTGCCATATCAATGCAATTTTCAGGGGGAAATTAGGGAAGAGTCAGATACTGGGGGATATTACACTTGTTTATTTTCATTTAAAAGGATGTAAAGTACTTTTCAAGGCAGGATTGAACAAAAGGAAGACATCATCAGGTGAATACAGTAAAATAAACTTTAAAATAAAAGAATAAATTTATTTTGCTTAAAAGAAATTATGAATATGAGTTCATAAACCAGTCATCCATCTGCACTAACCGAATAGATTGTCCACTATTGTCCACTCCCTATTCTTGTTTAGTGATGTGATTATTGTTTTCCGATCCAGCCATTTCTTGTCGATTCATGCAAAGCCCTATATACTAGAAACAATAGACTGAAAAATGAGCTTAATCATAGCTAGTGAGGGAAAAGCAAGAATATCTACGTTCCTGGCACAGATGGGGAGGAAAAGATTTCTTAGAGAGAGAGAGATAGAAGAGTGCATATCCTCCTTGTAATAGTAGAAAGAAAGAAGGACGTCCACGGTGGTCAGGACGTAATAGCTGCGTGTATTCAAGTGGCTAAAAGATACCCGAGTTGACATTGGCACGAGGACGGCTGGCGGTGGGGTACTGTGTTCCTGGAGACAAACCCATGCTCCCATGTGAGCAGAACGAACACGTCTGAGAAACTCCAAGAACAATTACCAGGCTTTCACTGTTCTCTGGAAACATTCCTTCTCTTTTTGTGGAGAAATACTTTTCTTCTCAAATAGAACCACTTCCCAAGCTCCCCATCATCTCTAGAAATGAAGCCCTAAAACATCTTTGGGAACAGGAAGGGTCTGTCTCCTAACCTAAAATTAATAATAGACTCTCAAAAAGCATCACGGGAAAAGGTCAAAGGCCTTGTGAGGAAAGGTAATGTGTGACTTTGTTCAGCGATTTTGGTTCTGTAACTGAAGGAAAATACGTATTTTCTTAAATGGCAGTCACCTACAAAGAATTGCAGTGTACACATACAGCATGGAGGAAACCCAAACAAAAGCCCTCAAGGAAAATGCAAAAAAAAAAAAAAAAGCTATAAACTCATATAAGTACTCAAATGAGCTAACTGCACTGTATGTATCTGAGCCTGTATGCATTGTAGGTATTTTTAATAATAGCCTGTCTTTGTTCACAAAGTGCAGAAGGTCTAGGTGATAACCCCATTGTGGGAACTGTGTCATAGTAATAAAAATAAACCAGACTGCTGGACTGACTTGTCAAAAGGATGCAGACAAAGGATGGGTCTCTAAATTTTAGCAGGAGCACTGAAAAGAGGGTTGAAAGTAAGGAAGGAGGTCTACATTATAGAAATGTAATATAGAAGTTAACTCTTTGAAGGAACTCGAAGACTCAGTGACATAGAAATGAAACTTTTTCATTAATTTCATTAAAATTGGATTGTGTTCAACAGTAGCTCATTTTTATCGAGCCTAATTCTCAGTAAATAATAATGTTAAATTTGCCTTGCAAAATTACAATAATCCTGGCATGAATAAAACAGTTCACAGTATCTCCCCAAAGCAGCCCAGCCTTGGTAAAGTGTAGTGGCAAAATCTAAACCAGATTGTCCTCACTGGGCTTGCCTTTGGCCTCTATTGGTATTCTGTTACTTTGCCATACACCTAAAATAAAACAACACTAGTTTCCACTAATGAAGAAGAAGAAGAAAAGGAAACTTGAGACGCTCTGATAACAAATGCCTAGAGCTTTTCCAGTTTTGTGAAGACTACAACCTTACGTCATAGTAACCAAAGGCAATTCCAATGTGTTGTGATAAAGGTTTTTTCTATTAACCTTGAAACGCGGACACTTTCATTTTGCTGTGTCTGCCAGGTGTGTGTTCCTTTGGGAAAATCCTCTGGACTCCACCAGAAGGTGGTTTGTGAGGCTAATCACTGTTACAGGAAACGACAAGCAAATCCATCACTAGAAAGACAAGCTGCAGAAACAAAAAATAGACCTTTGTAGGGACATGGCACACTTCTGAGGGCAGAGGGAGATTAGCATGGGCTCCAAGAAAATTGGTGCCCAAATGTTACCATATTTTTTTGCAATATTTGGACAAAAGGAGGGAAGGAAATAGGGCAGAGAGCATGGCAGTGAAATTGATTTGCCCATCATTGCTTTGGCAGACACTCTGGTCTAGTAAAGGCCCAGTGGTAGGTTAGTGGCTGATTTAATAGTCCATACCAGTTCCCAGTTTAAAAAACAATAGATTAGTTTGAATTCACAATGGAGTCAATATGCTCTATAATCCCCTGAACCATGTAATTATGCAATTCAAGAAAAAAAGTTTTAACTGAGTCGATATTGATACTGTCAAGGTGAACACAATCACAACCTTTAGAATTCTAACCTACATCATGGGGTGAAAATTTACCCCAATTAGACACAGCAAGTTAAAATAACTGAGTTTTCTGGTCAATATCCAATACAACCAAGAGACTCTTTCTCTCCTCTGCTGGCTTTGGAGAAGCAAGCTGCCATGTTGTGAGCTACCTCTGAAGAGTGCCGCATGGCAGGGAACTGAGGGTAGGCTCTTTCCAATAGCCAGCAAGAAATGGAGGCCCTTACTCCAACCACATGCAGGGAACTGGATGCTGCCCAGCAACCACATGGGGGCTTGACTGGGGCAGCTTCTTCCCCAGTCAAGCCTCTGTTGAAAACGAAGCCCCAACCAATAGCTTGATTGCAACTTTGTAAGATTGAAACAGTGGACCCAGCTAAGCTATGTCTGGCCAGGCAGGCTATATAGGAGAGTCTCCATTAAGATGATTTAGAGTTGTATGTAAGCCCATCATATTCACATTATACATATAACCATGTATGTCCCATCACATTTGTGGTATTCTGCTGTTAGGAGCAAGTCATAGACCCTGCTCATACTCAGAGGTAGGGGATTAAAAGGTGTGAATATCAAGAGGCAGGGAATCATGGGGGCCACCTAGAGTCTGCCACAATGGGTAACCTACCTAGAAAGAAGAAGCAAGAACACATGATACCTATTTCTAAACGACATTTAGGACAGTGTTACCCAAAAGCAGATTAGGCAAAACAACTTCATTTTTCTGCCTTCAAAGCAGAGGGAAGCACACCGCCTTGAGAGAGAAGCAGGCCATCTCCCTACCATCATGAACTCAAGCAACTCAGTAGCAAAAGTGTCCTCATGCTCCAGCTCTCAGGTCCTGTCAGTTTTAAGCTGCTATGACTTTAGACCTCTCTTCTAAGCCTCTCAGGATATTTTGGAATGCTACAAATCCTGGTTCTATTCATGCAAAGCATTTGGTGACTTTGGTGTTACTGTTGACATCTTGATAGGATATTACAGGGGAGAAAAATACATATAATACACTGGTCCCTTAGAAAAGTTAAAAGCCAACTCTATTGGGTGTTACTATCTGATCCGATTTTTGGTTTTCCATTTGAGTATTTATATTTGTAAATTATAATGCAATTCTAAAAATATGTAGAGATAAAACCATTATGAAATTCACTTTGTATTAGGAAGTTTTTGGCCAAGAAACATTGAGTGCACAAAAACTTTTAGGATTAGAAAAAGCCTTCACAGACATCTATCTAACCACTCATCCAATGGGCAAAATTCCTCCAGGACATAAGAAAACAAATTAATTTCTAAGTAAAAAGACTCTCATTGTACATCCTGTGATGTCATAAATGTAAATGACTCTAAGTACTCAGATAAGAAAAAAGAAATAAAAGGCATCCAAATTGGAAAGGAAGAAGTAAAACTGTCATTAATTGTAGATGACATGATACTATATAGGCAGAACCCTAAAGATTCCACCAAAAACTATTAGAACTGATAAGTGAATTCAGTAAAATAGCAGGATACAAAATTAATATTCAGAAATTGGTTGCATTTTCATACATCAATAACAAACTATCAGAAAGAAAAAGTAAGAAAACAATTCCATTTATAATTGCTTAAAAAAATAAAATACCTAGTAATAAATTTAACCAAGGTAAAAGACCTGTATTCAGAAAACTAGATGACATAGAAGAAAAAAATTGAAGAGGATACAAATAAATGCAAGTATATCCTGTGTTCATGGATGGGAGGAATTAACATCATTAAACTATCCATACTATCAAAACAATCTATAGATTTAATGCAATCCCTATCAAAATACCAATGGCATTTTTCACAGAACTAGAACAAATAATCCTTAAATTTATATGGAACCACAAAAGACTCCAAGTAGCCATAGCAATCTTGAGAAAGAAGAACAAAGTCGGAGGTATCAGCTATTGTAATCAAAACAGCATGATACTGGCATTAAAAACAGACACATAGATCAATGGAACAGAATAGAGAGCCCAGAAATAAACCTATGCCTATATGGTCACTTAACCTATGACAGAGGAGGTAAAAATATACAATAGGGGAAAGACAGTCTATTCAATAAATGGTGTTTGGGAAAACTAGACAGACACAGGCAGTAGGAGCTGGCCAGGTGGTCAGGGTTAGGGCTGGGTTACAGAATACGAGTGAGGCTGTGCAATTTAAGTAATAACTTCCAAGTCCAAATACCCTTCTATGCCTGCTTTGTGTTGCTGGGGATGAAACTCTGCAAATGACACTTCTGCTTTTTTAGCTGGATCCCTTTTTCTTCTCTACAGGGAGCACTATGGGAGCCTGCAAGGCTGGAGGAGGAAGAGAAGATTTGCTGCTTCCTGCCTCCTTCCCATTCCTGTGACAACAGCCCAGCAGAACTTCATCTTGCCAAAGGCACTGCCTTCCCACAGCAATGGTTGAGTCCACTTGTCAACGTTGTCCCACTTGTAGTATCAGCTCTTTTATACCCCTTCAGGGACACCAGCCCCAGCTGGCCAGTGCCACCTCCTCAGGTATTTGAGTTTCAGCTCTGCAGGGAATTTTCTATTTTAAAATCCCCCTGTTCACACATCGGTGTCGTTTCTGCCTCCTGGATAGACCCTGACTGAAGCAAAGGCATTCCTTTCAAAGATAACCTGCAACAGTAACTTATCTGGGCAAGACTTTTATTCAAATGTCTTACTGAGGTTGGGGTAACTGAGATTTAAATACCAAGGAGATCAAGTTCAAATACCAATTCAGGGACGGGAGACAGGATTTGAGGTAGTGATCACAAAGGCAGAAGGTTGAAGCTGGGCAGAGACAGAATCGAAAGTAGAGCAGGACAGGCACAAAGTAGAAGATTCAGGGCAACTGCTATGAAGATAGTTCATTATTAATTCATTCTACCCCGCAAGGGCTATGCTGCTGTGATGCGTAACTCAGTGAGGGAAGGGCCGGCTTAAAAATCCTGGACAAAGTGGACATCAGTTGTCCAGACTTGGGGTTGGTGAGTTCCAAGGGAAGCTTGCAAAATGATGTGTGTTGTAGAGCCAAACAGACATGGAAAAGAGGTCCTCCCCCCCCCCCCCCCCCCCCATATCATGGCTCTTTCTGGCCCACCATGTCTACTTCAAGACCAGAATTGCCTTGAGACCAAAGTTGGGAGAGCACTTACTCAATGCGTCCTCAGATGTACTATCTGAAAATTGCAGAGTCCTAATCAGGGGCCTTCTCAGATCCAGACCGGTGCACCCATGGACTCTCAGCATCCCCACGTGCATGATCCTGGGCATCTCAAACTCAGTGTATTCAAGACTGGATTCACTCTCTTTTTCATTCAGTTTCTCCCATGGAGAGTAGGTATGAAGCACTAGCTTACTTCACTGCAGCCACCAAAACCAGAAATCTGGTAATACCCAAGAATCTTCCCCCTTTCCCTTTCTCTTAGGGGTTGTAGCCTGAGTAATTTGTATGACATCTCAGTGAACAAGATGAAGTCTATTTCCCTGGTTGGGAGGGAAAAAATCAGTAAAAGGTAAATCTGGGCAAGACTTTGATTCAAATGTCTTTCTTAGAAGGGAATCACGAGAAATAGTGATTAAAAACATGGGGAGAGATTTCTAGATCCCGAGCTCTCATCTGTAGGAGGAATTTGAGAACAAAGACCCTAAAAGCAGTTGACTCGTGTTGTTGATTCTGAAATACAGACGTCCCCTGGCAGGAAACCCTGTGGAGACGACAGACTAGACCATCCTGCCATTGCCAGTCCCACAGGGGGCTGAGCAACAACTGGAGGAAAGGAAGTTGTTTTATTGTATTGTAGTGTTTTGTGTTTGTCTTAAAGAAAATTCCTTCTTAATATTTATATCAACATCTTGAATAAAGCTGTCGAGTGCATATAAATTTGAAAGAGACAGCAACCATATGGATTCACGGAATTAGACTCTCAACAGATCTTGACAGGTGAAGTCAAGGGACAAATGACATACGGTAAAATTAATCATAGCAAAGGTAAAAGTGTGCCTTGAGGTCCAAAACACCACTTGCACAAGTTCAGAGTGGGGAGACACTGCTTAATAGGAGCCTGTACTTTTCACATTTGTTATTGATGTTATATGTCAATCAGGGCACACTAATCACCATAATTACGATTCTCGGGCTTCAGTATTTTTAAGATATCCTATGGAGAAAAAAGTGCAGAGGGATGACAGGGCTAGCTCAGTCAGTTGATCGCTTCTAGCAAGTCTTCAGACTTGCACGAATGTGTACCAGTAAGGGGATTATTTTAGATAATATTATCTCATTTTAACTAAGTTAGTATTCTCATTGAAAAATGGCTTAAATTTTTTTCTGCAAAAATGTAGCAGGTGAAAGAAAATAGCAAATAACCCTAATGAAAATGGCAGAGCAAACTTTTCCACTCTGAGTATAAACTTCATCAGCATGTTTAAAAAAACAAAACAGCCTTTTTATCAGTCATATTATGAGGTGATAATACAGTTAGAGCAGCAAGTAGTCCCTCCAAATTTAAAATGATCGAGAAGACCATTGGAAACATAGATTTGCATCTGCCTCCATTAATGACAAAATTCTCCCTAGTTGGCTAGCATACGAGGTCTTGTGATGTTAACTAGTAATAATATGAAGACTGGTGATTGGCAAGGCACTTAAAAGCTAAGCATCCAGAACAGGACAAATGCCAGCAGTTGACACATTCCACAAAATCCACTGATAATTACTTAAAAGCTCCTTCAAGGTTTTCCACTTTACAATTAAGAACAAAAGCCACAAATCTCCAGTTCTTCCTGCAATCGTGAAAAAAAAATGGTTGAAATAATTGTAAAACCAAAAAGACCAACAAAGAGACATTCCTTTGTCACCAAATTTTTTGGGGAAGTCACATAGAAAACATTTCTGAAGCTATGAAGAAACATGTATTAGGCCAGGTTACTCGTATTGGGTGCAAGTATAAATGTATTTATTAGATTCTATTTCAATAGTTACATTCTCAAATAACTGTTTTTTTTTGTGAAGCATTAAAAATCCTACTGAAAAATCCTCTCAAAGAATATCCCAATGATAAATGATTTCATAAATAAAAAAATATACGATTGAGTAACGATTGAATAACGATTGAAGTGGAACCACTGAATTTAGAAGAATAAAAGATATTCCTGCTGAGGAATACAAGGGAGGATTTCAGGAAAACCTGAGAGGGATGTCCATCTCTGTGGGGTTGACCCAACACGTCACTCTTTGGGGAGGTAGCGTAGCAAAGAAATTGATGCCGGAAGTGAATACCATACTACCTGATGTCACTGAAGTGGTTAGTTTTAACGAAAACCCTTAAATGGCAGAACTTTACAAGTTGTAATGAGATGGAGAGTCTGTTGAGATTGCATCATAACCCATTTTCTTCTACCCAATATTGCTTCAAAAATGTAAACCTGATAAAGTCATTTCCTGGTATAAAACCATACAGTTGCCTTCCATTGTCTTCCAGATCGATCTCAGTATGTCCCTTGCTTACCTTCTCAGACCCATCTCGTGCCATGATCCTCTGTCTGCGCTCCAGGCACCAGCCACCCAGTCACAATAAACTTCTTTTAATTCCATGACTGTGATTCCCTTCCCCTCTACAGGCATTGTTCTGAAGAACTCTCCCTACTTCAATCCATCTCAGAGTCTGCTTCCCAGGAAACGCAACTTTCAACAACGACAGGAGTGGTTTAAGAAAACAGATGCTCATAAGGGATTACAAAGCTGCCAACCACCTGCCAGTGAGCAGTGACAATGCTGAACATCAGAAGGAGAAGGGCTGCTGGTATGTAATGGGACAGAGAAGAATGTGGTGGCCTCCTGGTGATCCCCTTGAGGGCCTCCTGATATTCCCTTGCTCATCTTAATGATAAGTGGACAAACACAGCAGTCATGCCTAAGAAGGGCATGGCGATCAGGAGCTCAGCGGCCTCAGAAATGAGGATCTGGGTCATGCCAACAGGTAAGCCATTTACTCAGCAAAGATGGCGGCTAAGTTTGAAGTAATCCAACATGAGTAGTAGATTCTGAATATCAGTTGTGGCTTTAACTGCTTACAGCTGAGGCTGTAATTTATCCTGAGAACTTTCTTATTCATTTTCCCCAGGAAAAGTGGTATAACAGAACCTTGGAGGGACTCTTCCCAGAATTTACACAGAGAAGGGGCCCTGAGTTGCGCAAATGATGGACAATAATGGAAGCTGTGACGTGCCACCCTGGCCCCTTTAAGACTGAAGAACTTAATTCTTCAGTTATTGAGGGTGTTATTGGATGATGGTTCTCAGAAATTACCCTTGGCTGGAGAGTTCTGGCTTGCATAGAGTCACACCTCCTTCCCCAGGCCAGCCCAGATCCGATAACTGATAAGCGTATAGTATAAAGACCCAGACCCCTTGCTTTATCTCAAGACAACATTAAAAGGCCATCACAGCTTCACGGTCCCGAAGAGTTGGTCTAGTCATTGTTGAGACTCCATGGCAGCCCCTCTCCTTCCTCTATCCAGTGCTGCTTCTCATCTCCCCCTCATTGTGGGTCCTGGGACAGCTCCCTACGCAATTACTGCACGTGAATCTCCATCCCAGAGTCTGCTTCCTGCAGAACCCTCACGTCAACAGGAACATGATTGGGTCACCTAATAAAATTTGAATATGGGCTCTTGATTAGATAATAAAATTGTATCGGTGTTGAATTTCCTATCACTTCTTGGCCTTTTGGGTAAGATCAAGTGTAGTGTTGAATTTCCTGATTTTTGGCCACATACTGCATTTGTATAAGAGAATGTTCTTGGTTTTAGGAAACACTGAAGTGAATAGGGGTAATGGCATACGTAATCCTATACGATTTAGAAGAAATTGTACATGGACGGGTGGAGAAGCAGAGAGAAAAAGAAGAAAATAGGGCAAACTATAAACAAATGGTGAATTTGGGTAAAAGGTATAGGGGAGTTCTTTATATTTTTCTCATAACTTTTCTGTAAGTTTGAGTTTATATCAAAGTTAAAAAATTACAGAAATAAAATGACTAGACCTCATCCCTTTTTCAGTGACTCTGATTCAATTGCTAGGCTACCAGCAAAACTATTTTTAACTCCCCAGGGTTAACAATCATGGGTGTCATGGGTGGATTTTTTTTTTCCAGACAACCCACATTGGAGTGTCATTGGTGTCTTGGGAAAGGTCCACATTAAACAAGTAATTTCAATAAAGCATGATGCCTGTTAGGAGAGAGGAGGTACCAAGTATGAAGAGAAAACATGCAAAGAGGGCCTGACCTAGCTAACTGGGTCACGGAAGGTGTCCTTGCAAAAGTGACAGGTGACACCTGAAGGAGCACTTAAACCAGAGTATTGATGGGAAGAAGGGGAGTATTCCAAACAAGAACACATTGTGGGAAAGCCCCACAGGAAGAAAAAGTGATTACAGTCATGGGATTAAAAAAAGTTTATTGTGAATGGGTGGTTGGTGCCTGGAGTGCAGACAGAGGACCATGGGATGAGCTGCGTCTGAGAAGCTAAGCAAGGGACGTACTGGAATCTATCTGGCAGACAATGGGAGGCAGTCAAATGGTTTTATACAAGGGAGTAACTTGATCAGGTTTACATTTCTGAAGCATCACTCCGGCTACTCAGTGCAGAGTGAATTGGAGGGAAGCATGAACAGGAGCAGGAAGACCAGTCAGAAAGGTTGTGGCATTAGGGAGATGGCTTACACCAGAGTCGAGGAAATGAGAAGGCTGAGGTGTCAGTGGAATCCAGAGAGAAATTTAGAAGGTAGAATGAATAACACCTGCTACTGATTGGCTGTGAGAGATGGTGGGTGTGGGGAGGGAAGGGTGATTTTCAGAGTCTGGTTTGGACAACTAGTAAGGCAGGAATCACTAAGCTCCCTGGGAGCGTGGGCCTTGTTGTCTTGGGTCCTGTTATATTCCCAAAGCTCAGCCCCAGAACAGAGGTATTCAATGAGTATTTGTTGAATAAATAAAGGAGTAACGTTGGGAGGTAAGATGATGGGTTCAGTTTCGGATATGGAGAATTTTGATTGCCTGGGAGTCTCCTTTTGAAAGCTCACTCTGAGGATTGTATAATATTTCATTCAATTCTGAAGGGAACCAGTGAAAAGGTAATGCCTGTGTCCTAATTTTGAGACCTCGCATTTAGAAGACTGAAGTCCCTGTGAGACCTTGTGTAATCAATATCTCATCACTGTGGACCTAATTTGATTTTAAAATGACGTCGTGATGGAGTATTGACCTTAACGAGGGAGGAAATTGCCTGACTAGTGGTCATCCAAATTTCTCTATCCTGCTTTGACCATAATACATGTAATTGCCTGTCCCTTTTTTGTTTGTTTGTTTTTGAACTTGAGCCTAACCATGTGCATATCACATTAAGGTAGTCTGGTAAAAGTTAACTCCAAAAGCATTTTAAAGTGGACAAAAAGGACTAGCTAATGAATAGGAGAAGATGAAGAGTAGAGGGAAATCCAAGGATTTTTACTGCCATCCAGTGGTGGTACTCTTAGACAACAGAACAAAGCCCATGGTTAAGGTGATTTCCATGGCAAAGTCCCCAATTCTATTCATTCAAGTTTAGGGATTAACCTGCAATGATAATTTGCCATGAAAATTATATTATGTTTTCACAATTTTAACATCTAATAATAACTTCACTTGGCCCACTTGTGGTCTTGAAGATCATAAGCTTCTATAGCAACCATTTTACTTTAAGAGTGTACTCAGTGTGGGCAAAATCTGGCCGATTAAAGCTCTTGTCTTGATGACACACCGAACTCCAGCCCTAGCCCACCCCATATACATGAAAGTCAGACAACTAATTTCGTGAACTCATCCTAGAAAAAGTGCTACATACCTCATTGCTGAGTATCACTATGGTCACCTTCAAAGTACTCCCCTTGGGAAGCTGTGTACCAATGCCAGTGCCTAGGCCACCCTTCAAAGCAATTCAGGAGCAATTTTTTTGGAATGGCCATCAAAGCTGTCATCATCTCCAAAATCTGACAATTAAGTTTACAAACTTGCCACCGTGCCCTTATGTTGGCAGCACTGTGCAAACAACTTGGTGAGGTGTCATAACCTTTATGGAGATTGAGCTTCACTGATTCAACTTTCAGCCCCTACTAGACATTTCCAAGTTATTTTTTAATCTGTGCTCTTATAAATATGACTGCTTAGAGCCAATGGAAATAAAAAAGGGAATTGGCCAAACCCCAATTTAGTGATTTTAACCAAGCAAGAGCCTTTGCCAACCCACTATAGGAAAAAAACCCCAAAACAACAACAACAAAAGAAACCCAACCAAAAACCAAAAAATAACAAAAACAACACTCCCCCCCCCAAAGAAAAACACATTGTTATAATAAAATTTAGAATAAAAGAAAAAATTGGCTGAAGTATATCATGTAAGTTTTGTATAAAGTACTCTTTGGGCTCAATGAATACCATCCAGTCTACATGAAGCTTGTAAAAGTGTTAATATTTCCTACTTTAAAAACATACATATAGTGTTCTCTGTGTACTAATAATGTGGCCCGTTAACCAGGGTTAGACCTTTCTGTGCTGTAAATTCAAGGCCACCCACCAGCTTTTTCAAAGTCATAATCTCTGGCAGTGATGTCATTCCTTGACACTAGAAACAAACGCTACCAGATCTGTTTCCTTTTTCCTGCACGTCTCTAGTCCATTGTAGAGGAGCTCATGGGTAGGGGTTCAGGAGACCCCAAGGCTTTGTTTGTGCCCACTGGCCTGAGCTACAGGCTTCCAGGGACTGGCTCAGACCAAACAACACTTCCAGAAAATGCTGTTCAAGCTCTCCTTATGTAATCCATGAGAGTATGAAGACCAAAGCACATCACTGGCATCCATTAAAGGTCAATATATATTATATCTACTGGCAGATAAGACATGGCAGTTTCACAAGAAAATCTTGGGGTCAGGGGAATGTTGACGGAAAAGTTAAAATCGTTTTCATCTCACTTGTTTAAAAGAGATTTTAAGTGGTTCTGTAGATACAGTGTACTGTATACAGTACATGGAGTCCAGATGGAAATCATTGGTTATGGTTATGCAAGAATATTCTACTAACCCTGAAAAAATGTAAAGCCATATGGTTACAAAGAACTATATCAGCATTTGTGACTTTTGGTTCTGAGTAGGCTCCAGAACAAAACCAATATACTAGTAAATGACATCTCATATCCCACATGGAATCCCGTATAAATGGATATTAATAAAATCTTTCAACAAATACTGGAAACCAAAAGTAAATCACAATATGACATAAATTTAAATAATTTTTTACAAAAATGAATACAAATCAACTAGCAGAACAGAATACACAAGAACAGTTTCCTATACGGTAACCAAAGGAGTCAGTAACGTAAGAACTTGGCACAAAAACACACAGCAAGAAAATAAATGTGAAGGAACACTTATTTCACACTCATAGATGTGAGTATACCAAAGTAAATATTTCACTGAATATTAGTATACAGAAAACAATAGAAAAAAATAGATTCTAATACAAAGAGCTTGACCCTGAGATTATAACAATGCCTCCACCGGCTCACAGATGGACATGCACTTTGCTCTGAAGTTTGGTGGCGCTGTGCTCTGACACTAGGAGACCTCATTATGGCTACTTCTTGTTTTCTACTCCTCCTTCCCTTACCCACTCCCTCTCCACATTGTTGGTCCTTCCATCTTTAATATGGGTACATTGGGGATGGGGGTTGGGAGCACATCACATGTGAGGACATTGCAGTTGTCTCTTCTAGAATGCTTTGTAGACAAATTTTTCTGGAAATACAATATACTTGTGGCTTTATTTTTGTACCAAGGTATGCCATTGGAGTTATAGACTGTTTAAGAGAAGTCAACTTAAAACTTCCAGTAATTAGCTAACTTAGTTGCCTGCTTAAAGGGATGAATAATAAAAGATTTTATTATCTCAATCAATGGAAATGTTTTAATAATCCTAAGTGACCTGGGTTTCTTGGATGACCCATTGGGCATTCCTCCCAAACAGGGGCCATTTCAGGCAAGTTTCAGATTTAGATGTTTATTCTTGTGTGGCATGACATTTCTGTAGCCAACAAAACCAAAAGGAAATTTCTCTTTAGCTGCAAAATAATCCAATAAATTCAGCATTCATATTCATACTAAGCCTCCTAGCAAATTAGGACTAGGAAGGCACATTCTTCACCAGATAAAAGGCACATGTAAAAACACATATGTGTGCATCATATTAAATAGGGCAACAATAAAAGAATTTTCTTTAAAATCAAGATGCCTACTATCACCATGCTATAATTTAATATTGTAGAGGAGGTCTTAACTAGTTCAGTAGACAAGATTATTAAAAATATGAGGACTGGAAAGTGATAGATTCAGTATAAAATGGCCCCTGCTCCAACATAGCCCGGGAAACCAAAACTTAGCCTGGGAAACAATAACTTGGCTTGGGAGACTGAAACTTGCCCTAGCCCTTACCTTAGCCCGGTCCATCCTTGACCAATCAGTAGTGACCACCTATACTCCCCTCTGCATTTTGCCTAACAACCTATTCTCCCCTCTGCATTGTGCCTAGCAACCCTCCTACCTGTATAACTTCACTCCCAACGGTCATAGTTGCTGCTCTCCCATTGTGAGGCAGCCCGGCAGCTTCCCCAATAAAGCTTGTTACTGCTACCTGGTGTTTCGGCTCGTTTCTATCAGAAAGAAAGAAATGAAACTGTTATTATTCACAGGAGACACAATAAAATCTCAAAATAATCTAAGGACAAATTGTTCCATTAAGAAGATAATTTAGCATAGTTGTGATCATTTTGTGTATATTTCCATACATTAGAAACAAACCATTAAGTATAAAAGTTTTAAAAAGATATTTCCAAGAGCAACAAGATACTTAAGAATTAATCTACTAGAATATTTATAAAATCTTTATGAAGAAAATTATAAAATTTTATTAACTGTTGCCTTACAGCTGCTGACTTGTCTGTCCCCCACCCCCCATGCATTTCCCATGACATCCTAAGGCAGGAGCTAGGCGTGGAGGCCACGGGGGCATGGAATATCTAGGAGACAGAAGTGACCCTCTCTTGGGGGTACTGTTCCTCCTTCACTCACACACCTCACATCGCCCTGTATGGCCCCGGAGAATGGCTGGTTAGTCAATGACAGGTAAGGTTCCTCAAGGGAGGAACAACCTAAGACAGGCACAGTCACATAGGTGCCATCAGGAGAGAGCTTGGGCTCTACAGAGGGGAGGCACAACCTCTCATCCTCTCTGAGGTTAATCCCTTGCCTCCTGGCTGCCTTGCTTCCCATGTATAGCTCAGCCTGAGATCTGATGGGATGAGCTCAACCATTCTTTTTCCCCACCTTGATTTATAATATCAAACTAATCCTAATAAAATTGCAATAGAGTGTTTTTGGGCTTTGTTTTTGTTTGTTTTTACTTAACAAGCTGGTTCTAAAATGTAGATATGAAAGCAAAGGGCTTAAGAGAAAAAAGCCACAGACAGGAGAAAACCCATTGCAAAACATATTATCTGCTAAAAGACTGACATCCAAAATATACAAACAAATCTTAAAAATCAACAGTAAGAAAACCAACAACCCAATTAAAATAATAGACAGTAGATATAAAGATAACTCACTAAAGAAGAGATACAGATGACAAATAAGCACATGAAAAGATGTTCAACATCATATGTCATTAGTGAATTGCAAATAAAAATAATGAAATCCCAATGTACACCTATTAGAATGTTGAAAATCCAGAACAGTGACAACATCAAATTCTGGCACAGCAGGGGAGCAACCAGAACTCTCGTTCATCGTTACTGGGAATGCAAAATAGTTCAGCCACTTTGGAAGACAGTTTGGCAGTTTCTTACCAAATTTTACATATTCTTACTATACAGTTCAGCAGTTGTACTCCTTAGCATTTACCCAAACTAGTTAAAAACTTATGTTCACCCAAAAACCTGTACATGAAGATTTATTCATAGTTGTCAAATGTTGGAAGCAATCATGGCGTCCATGAGTAGGCGAATGGTTTACATTCTGGGAAAGGCAAAACTACAGAGACAGTGAAAATATCAGATTGCCAAAGTTTTGGGTGGAAAGAGGAAGTGATGAGTATGTGGAGCACAGGGGGTTTTGAAGGTATTGAAAGTATTCTGTATGAAACCGTAATGGGGGAGACATGTCATCATACATTTCTCAAAACTCATAGAACGCATAACAAGGGGTGAGGCCTAATGTAAGCTACAGACTTTAGTTAATAACAATGTATCAATAGTGCCTCCTCAGTTGTAACAGATGAACCCAATGAATGCAAGGCCCTTTCATAAGGGAAACTAGGGGCAGGGGTGGGAGGCAGTGGGTGTGGGAGTCCTCTGTCTTTTCCCTCAGTTTTTCAATAAACGTGTAACTGCTTGAAAATAAAGTCTATTAATTTTTTAAAAGTGAAGGGTGAACGTACCCCTAAAAAAATAAAAGGGGTAAGAAATTTACCTTACTGAAATGAAGGCTTAAGAAAAAGCTATAATAATGAAAACAGTATGATGCAACAGAACAGAGAGCTCAGAAACAGATCCATGCACAGGTGGAAACCTGATTTGTGATGGAGCTGTCACTGCAGATCACAGGGGGAAAGATAACTATTACATAAAATGATTGATTTCAGGTACATCCCTAAAATAATGCTTCCTAGTTTTTTCACATGATTGCAAAAAACTATTTCAAGGATATTTGATACACTGTGGTTAAAAGGTAGGGAATTTGAGGTCTCTAAGTAGAGTTTGATGTTAAAAAATTAAAATTCTTTTACATTATATAATCACTTTAAGAAAAATAAAATATGAAGTAGCACGTACAACGTTAAACACTGAAGAATTTTTCTAATACTTCCTAATAAAGTATTTTTTAAGTTTTATTGAGAAACATGAGCTTGTAGCTACAAACTATTTTTAACGTTTCTTTCTTTTAAATGATCACTTGCAGTTCCTGATCAAGACTTTTAATTTCATCTCTCAGATTCTTAACAGTCACCATTGGTGAAAAATTTACACAAATAGATGGCTAAAACTTTTAAATCTTCTAAAAACTGTTCAGAAACTTAAGATATTTGAAATTGTATTTAAAGAAACTCTTCCTTTTTTACACTCATGTTGCCAGTAGATTTAGAATCTAATTGATATTTTTCATGCCAAGCCACAAAATGTTGAAGCTCTAATTTGCAGAATGCCCATGTATTGTTGGAGAAGTTACCATCTGCTCTTCTGCATCTATGGAACATAGAAACACCCTGTTTTGCAGAGATTTTTCCAGATTGGCTAGGCTCCCAAATAGTTGTGTTAAGCCATTCTAAAGTATGGAATCATTTACATAATCACAGTTAACAGGATTAAAAAAACAGGCTAGAAAAGAGAAGACTTTTTTTTAAGGGGAGCGCGCGAACCCAGTCCCCCAACTACCACAAATTATGCCGTGGAGTTTCCCACATTGGGGGAAATCCTAGAGGTCAGCACATCCGGAGAGCAGTGGCTAAGCCTCGCCCTGGGAAAACCACCTTCGTGATCATGGTACCTCCCCTGCCAGGTAAGTATGAGAAGACATTTTGAGAAAAGCGAAATCAAATAATTAGATAGATTCTGACATACTCGTGTTAGGGAACTTGGACTTCACTTGCTGATGAGAAAACAGTTGCAAGCAATATAGAGACTCTTTTGGGGTCTTAAAGCTTGCTGTGGAAGAGCCAGAAATTAGGACCCAGGTAGGTGTTGTAAGATGCCAAGTCCCGCCCTCTTTAAGATCAGATGCGTGTTCTGTAGCAAATAGCAAGGGACAGGTGAAATGACTGTGATGTTGCTTTCTTTTCCTAGTGAAATTGAAGACCCATACAGTTCTAATAATTTTGTCTGCTCCCTAGGGCTTCTACCACACCCTCGCGCCCATCCCCCAGCCAAGATCAACTGGCTCCTCCTTGTTTCCATAACACTGCACTGAGTTCTAGCTTCCCTAGGACTGCTTTCCTCATTGAGGTACGGTTAGTTGGGCTCACATCTGTCTTCTGAGCTAGCTGTGGGTCAAACACTACAAGTTATTCACCTCCGCAGTCCCAGGGTCAAGTACAATGCTTGGGACAAATAAGCTCTCACACCCAACAGCTCACATATAGAATCTTTCCTTCATCACAGAGAGCTCTATTGGACAAGGACTGGTCTAGAACAGTAACGAAGAGAAGGCAGAGAAGGCTTTGAGGATGGGGGAAGCAGTGATTTCCCTCAGGAGTGTTTCTGCCCCACCGGTGAGGGCCATCCTACACTCTCAAAGATGAGTGAAAGCTGCTTAGAGAAATCCCAGTGCTGTGATGATTACCAATGTTTTATCCCACATTAGGGGGCTCTTCTCACTGAGCAGTGTCTGTTTTCCCAGACTTTAATTTATTCCTGCCCTTGGCAGATACCTTCCCTTATTCTATTTTTCTCATATTTGTGATTACCCATCATTTTGCTATTGATCTGAGACAGCCATCTTTGTTTTTTCCTTCTCACAGATTTGAGCAGTAAATCATAGGTGCTCTAGTACAGACAAATAAATCATTCTTATGTGAATGTTGCAGACAGTATTAGAGTCACAGTGTTTCAATGCTGCAAATTATTAGAACAATTCCTAACTTCATAATTATTTGTCCCAAGCAGGAACATGTAGTATTAACATGCCTAGTAACTGTTTTCTTGAACTGTTGACCCGAATCAAATGTTCATGACCCTCATTTCTTCAGCACATCAGAATTGTCCTTTCTGCCAATATTGGGACATTAGGATTTGTCAGGAGAATTCAAGTACATTTTAGAGTAAGAAAGTCCTTTGTGTGTGAGAATACTGAAGCTCAATTGTGGTATTATTTTCGACCTATAAACATTTTAGGAAAGAAATATAAATGATGCAATTGTGCACAACAACTTGGACAAGCTCATATTTAACAAGCGTTTGGTTTGCTGGATTTCTACTTAATGCTCATTTCAGTTAACATGGCAGATTTCAAGATGATAACATCAAATTACTTAAGGTTAAATCAGATGCCCACGTCTCCTATTTCTGGAGTGATGTTTGATTTTTATGACAAAAGAATAGAATCTTATTGATTGTTGGTATTTTAAGGTACAGAGACCTGTTCTGTGGGTGGACAGAGAGAGACCTGATTGTTACTCAGGCAGCTGGACAATACATGTGCTGGCATAATGGATTCCCTATAGTTAGCATAATGAATGGCTAGAATGCAATAGGAGCCTGTCTCTTCACGGCCAGTGAATTAGGACCACTGGCACAGAATCCCAGACCCACAGTGTGGAGGACAGCTGTGCATTAACAGCAGAACTGCAGCAACTACAAGACTCGTATGCAGTACCGAAACAGAATTTGTTTTTCAGGGCTGTGAAGCCAAATGTATGCAACAAAACTTACGCGAAAATATCAGAAATTATACTTAAAGATATATATTTTCATCACATATACCGACACCTCCTGCTTAATGTTAGTAATCTGTAAAAGTTAAGTGTTCTGTGGAAAAATGCTACAGGATTTAAATGCTTCGCCTCAAAGTTCCCTAACCAATTTCCTAAAATTACAACTAAAGCACAATGAAATCACGTTGGAATGTAAGATGCTTAAAATATCTCCTCTCAACCATCTGTGAGGTTCACAAAGTTGCTTTGTGTGCAGCAGTCTCTTCTCTTTCTTTATAATTGCTCTTCTCACTCATGCACTCCACGATTTTCAACACGTGCTCTATTTGTGGGGGGACTCACACAACACGAGGTAAACATAAGGGCTAGACAGATGTGGAAAGCATTGTGGAAATGCACTCAAGACAAGCATGTGAGCTGGTGGCTGGTCACACTGATGATGACACGGTGGGCCTCCCAGTGCCAGCGATATTGCAGTGCCATCCACTCTATTGAGAGTCTTCACGCCTTTCAAACACCTGTGCTAATTCCAACTCTTACCATATTTGGAATATTACTCAACACTTTCTCCAACACAGTATTTTGAGGATATAAATGTAAGTTCCTCCTATACATAAACATTAACTGAAAAAAATGAAGTGAGAAATATAGGTGCACTTTATGATGCCTGGGTCTTATTTTAGCTTTCTATTGCTGCTGCAATGAACTACCACAAATTTAGTGGCTAGCTCATTAGCAAACTTCATTTCATCAGCAACCTTAATTCCCACACACAACATACAATAACACATTCCTGTCTACTGCAGGTAGTAACAACCGGAAGCTTATCTTTCAAGCAAATGAAGAATTAAGTATGTTTATACATACATAGTTGTTTTTTTTTTTTTTAACTCACACGCTTCTATTAAGTAAAAAATGGACTCTGAAATTCAGTTTAAGTTATAAAACAATTGCATGACTCTTGATGTGGAACTTTGGAAGCTACCATTCATTCTTCCTGAGATACGTACCTATATTAGTTTGCTAAGGTTGGCATAACAAAGTATTGCAGATGGGGTGGCATCAATAACAAATGTATTTTTTTACAATTCTGGAGGCTTGCAGTTGGAGATCAAGGTGT
Organism: Lyroderma lyra; assembly: GCA_004026885.1. Classification (NCBI taxonomy): domain Eukaryota; kingdom Metazoa; phylum Chordata; class Mammalia; order Chiroptera; family Megadermatidae; genus Lyroderma; species Lyroderma lyra. The sequence continues at coordinate 160,547 of PVJL010002277.1, forward strand.
TGCATGGCTGGTTTCTTCTGAGGTCTCTCCTTGGCTATTTTCTCCCTGTGTTCTAACATGATCTTTCCTGTGTGTATGTCCTAATCTCTTCTTATAAGGACACCAAAAGTATCGGATTAGAGCCCACCCCAATGACCCCATGTAACCATAATTACCTCTTCAAAGACCCTCTCTTCAAATACAGTCACAGTCTGGGGTACTGAGGCGTAAGGTCTTCAACATGTGAATTTTGAGGGGACACAATTAAGTCCTTTATAGTATCTAACATATTTAACAATTAGCCTGTAAAATACTCTGTATTAACAGAGAATCATAGGTAAAAATACAGGTGGGGGAGATACAACTTGTACACGTGAACTCGTTGACAATTACCATCAGGTAGAAATTTTTTATTCACCAAATATTTATTGAGTACCTACCATGTACACAGGATTGTAATAAATGGGAGTGGGAGGGAATGACAGTGGGGTTGAATACAAAAATGAATTAGACAGACACAGTCCTCATGAAACATGCGTTCACAAGCAGACAGACTTCAGTTAACTATTACAAACGCTGCGATGGGAAAATCCAGTCTGCAAGGGAAATGTGAAACGATCCGGTGTGGGAAGCTCTCCCCAAAGGACGCCATACCTGAAGGATGGAGAGGGATGAGTCTGGTGAGGAAAGGGGTGGGGAAATGTGGGGAGAAAAGGAGCATTCTAGGTAGATACATCAACAAAGACCCGACCACGGGAAGTGCCAGGGGAGCTTCGGGAGCGACGGGAGGTGGAGGATAGGACAGAGAAGAGTGGTGCGGAATGAAGGTACAGCCTTAAAGTCACATCAAACATGGCTCAACTCTGTGGATCAGAGAGATAAACAGCCACATACAGTTTGGAAGTCAGGTAGAATTTTTTTTCTGGAAAAACAATGGTGGCATATTTTACTTTAACATTCTCAGACAATGGTAAATATGCTGGGACCATCACGTTTTCAAAATGTTGCTGGGCTTACTATGCACATGACGGTACTAGTGTAAGTTCACTGGTTCTTCCGTTTCAGTGGAGGACAGGAATTCAATTGAAACCTACTAGCAGCTTGGCTAAGAATGGACATTACAATCAGACAATACACTGTAAATATAAAGCACTTTTCTCCAAATGCGTATAAAAGTTTTGAAACAAAATCACTGCCTGCTCCACAGGACAGACGAGTTGGATTTTTAAAATGTTCCAGACCAGGAGTAGCACAACCCTGTGTAACAATACTTACAATACAGTTTAACAATATTTTATCAAAGACTTGTGCACTTGAGATTTAAAAAAAAAAATCTGAAGAAAAACAGTAGCAAGGAACTGCACAACCAAAAAACAAAAAAAAAGAAAATTATATAAAATATTTCCACCACTATTTAAATGCCTAATTTAATCAAGCAATAGTTTAAAATAACAGCACTGTTCCGCCTCTTTTCCACTGAATTTTACATATGAACAGACTATATATACTGGTTTTTCAGAGAAATGTCCATTTGGTCTGTCATACCAGTCAGGCTCACGCTGAATCATTTCATTCTCTTCTGAGGATACGCCACTGCACGATGTTTCCGTATCTCCAACATTCGGGGTTCGGTGCAATGTCTCAAGTATAATACATTTCTCTCTTTTCCTTTACACAGTGCAGAGGATATGGGCTTAGGTTATGTAGATTCTCGGTTACTCCAGGTCACTGTCTTTTTCTAAATTCAAGGCGGTATTCAATGGAGTGCAGTAGTTCGGCTTGTCCGAAGGTACGTAGCCCGGCAGGCACAGACACGTGTAGGAACCTTCCGTGTTGATGCACTTGGCATTCTTGCAAAGAGACATCCGGTTGTTCAACTCGTCACATTCGTTTACATCTGCAACAAGCCAAACCAGGCAGGTAAACAAGCTTTTCCATACTCCGTGAGGAAATGGAAGCCACACCTTCCCTGAGGCCTCAAGGCACCTGGCCTGACCACGGCCTGGCTGTTCGCAGCTCTCCCCTCCGTAACCTGTACCGCTGTCCCCATTACTGTTTCAATCACACGCAAGATAAGAAAGATCTTCGAGATCTCACAAAGGTAGGTTATCAGGGAGGTTTAAGAATTCCTTGCCCTGTTATTTAACACAACGTGAACAATGTGTCAGCCTGACATTGTAGAATCAAACCCCAAGAAAGCTGGAAGGACGACCCTACTTCTAAATGCCTGCCCACAGGTACAGAAGAGCGGCTGGATTCATCAAGAGGGATATAGTTAAGGACCAAACCAGTGAGCAGTGGGGCCTCGGAGGAGCCCCTCGTAAGGTTTATGTTACCTTCTCAGGTTTCTTTCCACAGGAGGGAAAGGCTCTCATACACTTGAAACACCTGTCATAACCCAGGTTACCTACTTTCCAGGCCCACCACAGACTGAGACTAACAAAGCTAAGGCCTGGAGAGCAACTGCTACAGGAAGCAGAAGAGCCACTAAAAACAGAAAAAAAAAAAACCCCTTTAAGTTAAGGGCCTTTTAGCACGGAGGCCAACAAGACCTGGAAGATCATTCCATGACAACATGGAGAAGGATAAATGTATGTTTACTGTTCTTTTAAAAATAAGAGGGAAGGCAACCAGAGAGAGTTTTAGGAGGAACTTTTCGCCTGAAATGATTACCGCGGAAACTGTATCTTTTTCAGACATCTACATTCCCTTCTCCTTGTGTTGGGTATTCAGGGAAAACATTACTTGGCACATTAGTCAAGAGTTAAATTTAAAAGAGTCAAGGTTAATTCCCTGGAACATTCTGGCCTTTCCTCCATAGGTACCACTATACGAATTCTTAAATGAGATATCCACTCAATTTTTTTTTAATTGTGGTACAATATACAGAACATAAATCTGACCATTTTAACCATTTTTAAGTGGCCAGTCCAGTGGCATTAAGTACACTCGCACTGTGGTGTGACCATCAGCCCATCTTTAGAATTTTCCTCATCTCTTCCAACTGAAACTCTGCACAACTGTCTTAAGTGGACTTGACGTATGAGATCTGATCACAGGGGATCTCAGGGAAAGACTCATTTCCTTTAAGACACACATTATTCTTACCGACACATGTCATCTTGGCCATATCCAAGTGGTACCCATCAAAGCAGTCGCAGGTGTAGCCCTCCTGCACCCTCACACAGCGGCCGTTTTCACATCCGTTGAGGATGCCACATTCCTCAGCCTGCAGCTCCTCAAAGCTATTTAAATAACCTGGAAATGAAAGGCCAGAAGCCACGTTAGGAATGCTCACCCTCTTATACTGCTTTTTAAAAACTGTATGCTTATGAAGCTTATGGTTCAGACAAATTTCAGACACCTTAAGGTTAGCATTAAAATTTAAGTGGATATCGAATATATCTGCAACACCCTATTAAGCATCAAAGACTAAAACCTGATATAGGTTTTACTGATTTAAGCCCCAGAGCTTGAATTCTGAGGCTCTGTATTAAAGACACTGAAAACGATACAGCAAATATGGTTTTTGTTTTTTGCCTTTTCATCATTAAAAGTTCTTTATCTGAAATTCCAAAAGTTGGAACACCTCTCAGGATGGAACCAATCATGAACTTATCAGAGTTCAGGAGACATTTGCTCAGAAGACCTGGGGGAGCTGGACACGGCACTGCTCCCTTGGAATTCCCAGGAGAGTGGCAGCCAGGCCGCCTGGCCCTGTCAGGGCTGTTTGTTTGCTCTGGCTGTGTCTAAGCCCAACCAAAGGGCCCTTGGGGGATCAAAGGATCAAGGCAGTAAAAGGGACTCAAAACATCCTGATAAATGAGGACAGCACATCATACGTGTGTTTAGAAAAACCAAAAGTCTTTTTGGAAGGAAACAAAGGAGCTCTTGTTTGGCTCTCTGTATAGTTTAGCTATCATTAAACTGATTCAGAGCTAGAGTTTAGTAATATAAAAACAATTTAAGCAGGCATCAAAAGTGTTCAGCTTTCTTTCCAGACAAGGAACTTGTAAATATGAAGCTATGGTGACCCAAACACATTGTTGATGTGGCCTTTTCATCCCCTCCCCACCTTCTGAACCTCACCACCTAGCATTAGCTTCAAAAAGAGAAGGAAAAAAAATAAGAAAAGAAAGAAAAATAAATAAAAATGTGGCCAGAACCTTCTCTTGCATTTGAAGCAATTCTCCAATGGAACTGCAGGGGGCAGCACAATATCATTGCTTACTCAGGTAAGGGCTAATTCAGTGATTTAAAAATTTCAGTAATACATCCAAGACAGGCCCCTTTAAAAATGTTAAAAGGAAAAAAAAATATTAAAAGGTCATCAAGAATAAGTCAGCGGATCCCCAAAGCCAGTCTGAGAAATACTGACTGAAGAAAATGGAGTCTTAATCTATGAAAATATTTTCAAATTCCAGGTATCACAGCAAAGTCATTTTGGCTTTGTAACTAGAAAAATGATCTTTATTCCAGAAATTAACACATGAAATTCAATTTGAAATTCCTACACAAACATCAAGGACACTCCCCCAAATACACAGGACTCTACAACAGGGGTCAGGACAGGGCAGCCCTGCTCCAATCTGGCCTGCTGCCTTATTTCTGCAGATGAAGTTCTACTGGAGCACAGCCACACCCACTCACTGATGTATTGTCTGTGGCCGTTTTGGCAAGACCACAGCTGAGTCAAGCAGCTGCGACAGGCACAATATGGCTGCAAGTCTACAAGTTTTATGATCTGGTCCTTTATCAGAACAAGTTGGTTTCTGCTCTAGGAGATTCTGGTTTTATAAATACTACCCTCACTGAAGGTACCCCCAGTACCAACTCAACGTTGTTAAACAAGAAGCCAGCAAGGGACGGGGAATCGTAAAGGTGATGAGGAAACGCAGCCTGCCCTCCGTGTTACCGTCCACCCAATGCGATCATTCCTTTGGCAGGGCTAGAAAGCGCGTGCTCCTGGTCGAGAAGGAGCTATTTTTCATAACGTGTGAAATTTAAAGGCCATTCCATCGTCAAAGCAGGAGGTCTTGGAGCTGCATCTCAGCTTCCTATGTTGCTAAATGAGAAACCGATGTGACACTAACATGTTTCTCTCTTAGCATTTGTAGCGAATTAGAAGAGTTTTAAGTCAATGTCAGCATTACAAAAACAGATGCATAAGCCAGAAGATTTCATCATGAAAATTCCGGGAATCTCAGCCGTACTGCCATAGAGGCTACACATACAAGCTTACGGGACTGTCAGAGCCGCACAGAGACTTTACCTACTATTATTTTGCATTTATGTGGCAGGCAAGCCGGGCTTTCTTTCATCTCTAATATTTCTTCTTCCTTTCTCTCACTTTCTTTTGGGTAAATCGATTTATAACATATGAGGTCAGACAATTAATTTCATGAACTTATCCTAGGAAGAGTGTTAGATACCTCCTTGCTGACTATAACTACCGTCACCTTCGAAGTCCTCCCCTTGGGAAGCTGTGCACCGATGCCAGCGCCTAGTCCACCCTTCAAAGCAATTTTGGAACTCTTTTTCTGGAATGGTATCATCAGAGGACAGTTAAGTTCACGAATTTGACACCTTCTGAGTTGTTTGGACAGCGCTGCCAATATAAGCGCATCGTGGCAAGTTCGTGAACTTAACTGTCAGATTTTGGGGACGATGACAGCTCTGATGGTCATTCTGGAAAAAGAGTTCTAAAACTGCTTTGAAGGGTGGACTAGGCACTGGTGTCAGAGCACAGCTTCTCGAGGGGACTGTAGTGATATCCAGCAATGAGGTATGTAGCACTTTTTCTAGGAAGAGTTTGAGACTAACTGTCTGACCTCGTATACACAGGAGCACAGAAATCACAGGTGCCCAGCCGTGTAGCTATCAGTCACCTAGGCACGTTACGTGAAGTTGTGCATGGTTGTGCGTTGCTGATTACAAGACAGCGTCCCTGCCAGTGAGATGAATAAATTGATCTCAGGGATCTCAAACCTGAGCCACCTGAAAATGTGCATTTCTAACCTGTTCCCTGGGACTTTGAGAACCACTGACAGATCGTTAACCACAGTTTAGTTTCAAAGTAACTGCAAAATGTCGCTTACGGTCCTGAATGAAGTAGGGATCAGCTTCTGGAGCATACTGTTCACTGAAGTCGACCAAAGCGTCCCGGCCGTACGGCCGCCGGCGTCCTGTGAGCGGGATGTTACACAGCTGGGCGTAGTCATCTGAGGAGGAAACGAGGAGGAACGTGACACACCGCCCACACCCAGTGGGGAGAGTCGGGGATCGCCAGGGCACTGCCCACCACGTGCCCCACCCCCACACCGCGGGGCCTGGAGCGTGTCTCAGTATTCTGAGAGAGAGAGAGAGAGAGAGAGAGAGAGAGAGAGAGAGAGGAGAGACAGACAGAGACAGACAGACACGATGTTATCTCTCTGGGGATCCGATAGAGAGACAACCACTACCTGAGGATGCTATCATATACAAGGTACTGTCTGAATTTAGTGGCTACTATTACAACTCTATACTCAAGACCTGGTCCTTATGGATAGTAATGAAGATGATAATGATGATGATTATCGTCGTGTAGTACTGGTAACAGTAACAGCTAGCAGTGGTATAAGGCTTCCTCTGTGTCACGTACTGCTATAAGCACTCGACGCACATGAAAACACTAAAGCACACACACTACTGTACGAAGAGGCATTATTATCACCTCCATTTTACTGGTGAGGAAACAGAAGCAAAGAGTGGTGAGGTGACAGCTGGTCGGCGGCAGCACCAGATCTGAACTCAGTAATGAAGCTCCAGCTTGGCACACCTGACATTCCGCCTCTCCTACAACTACCTCAGCTCCTTTGCAATTCTTGTCTTAAGCTCGTGGGCGCCCTGGATCGATTGCTCTGTAGCTACTGCTTTCCGAGGCCATATTCCCATCCAAGCTGGGTCAGCCCCACGGCCTTCTGACTTCTAAACTCTCTGTTAGTCCTCGCGGGTCCCACTGAGCACGCGGGGTCTTCGTCTGGGGTGACAGCTTTCAAGGCATTCCATGGTCCCAGGCTCTTGTCTGCTTTTAGGAGTGGAGTTATTTAGAAGGAGTACAGACAAAAGGAAGGGCTTCACGATCTGAATTCATGTTTTACAGAAATACGCTGCCCAAGAATTCATCTAGCAGATGGTGGAAATCTGGGGGCTCCTCGGACTTCCAACAGCTCTGCCAGAACTGTGAGATGCAGGCCTTTAGGCCCCAGAACTGGGTGGACACTCTCCGGCCAGTCGCACAGGCAATAGCCACTTGCCTGGACCGCAGATGGGGAGAGCTGTCCTGTATTTTGTTTCCTCTGTAACACACAAAGCTAAAGAAATGCACTAAGGCGACAGCATGAAGGCTCGAGGCTTTCTTTCAACCCCTCACTTAAAGGAGCCCAAGGTGCATGCCACACACATGCACACGCACACCTCTCCTCGAATTGCACCAACAAAGTGTAAGGCCAGAAGAGACCATGCACCACGGGATACAACTATCGTTGCCCCTTCCTAAAATTCTCTTGGTGCAGAAGCCCTCCAGGAACAACACGCAGACCCCCACACAGCCCGATCTTTGGCTTGAAACCATTTCATGAAACATATTAATTTCATTAAAGAAACAGCTGAACCTGGAAAAAGATCCTTGACAAAAACACACACACAAACAAAAATAAAACCAAAACCCCCACAATTTCCAACAAGGAGAACACACATGGCTGTCGGTTCTGCTTCAAGTTCAGGAGAGGAGAATTAAAGTTTTCCCTGCAAAAAAATTCTTAATTCTCAAGATTGCTGAGATGTGTACAAATTTCAAGAGCTGAGGTCATTTTCCCTCATGACTTTTTAAAAGTATTTGTCGTTCATCTGAAGGGAAGACTTGTTCAATATTGTAGCCAAGCAACCATCATGATCAAGAGTAGATACGAAAAATAAATTAATTCATGTTCTTACTTTGTAAAACTAAATCCAGAGATGGCTCAGCACGCTCCTTTCCCACATGAGGCTCCTGGGACGCCTCACTGAGACTCAAGTCAAGGTCGTGGGGCTGACGAGTGAGGGCCGTCCCAGGGCTGGCTGACCTTCCCAGCCGTGCCCTCCCCGGGACCAGGCCTCCCTCACCACGGACGGAGCCGGTCTCCACCCTCCAGGCCCTCACCGTCCAGCATTGCAAAAGGAAAGGTCTGAATGGTAGAGGAGTGAAGAGGAGGAACAGACTTCTGCTCCTGTGAAATGCTTCCGGGAAGCTTCCTGGAAAAGGTGGCACTTGACCCGAAATTAAACAGATGAGCAGAATTTACAGAACAGGGTACTCTGGATTGATTTTTCAAAAGAGCTTTCCCAAAGGCATTAAGAAAGCCAACTGCAAGCTGGGTCTGGGGTGTCCCCGAGGAAGGCTTCTGACGTGACACGGGCTGGTGCAGGGGGCCAGAGGTGAAGAATGGGGGTGGGGGCTTCTGGGCCTTGTTGCCTCTCCTCTGCCCTGCCCTCTCCCCGGCCATGCATTTCTCTTACAATTCTAGGACTCACTGTCTTTTGCTGCTTTACTTTCTCTAACACACTAACATTCCAAGCTTCAAGACAGCTTTGGTCAGTTATCAAAACATCGTTTCTGCATTAAATGTACTCGCTTTTGTATCTGAAGATGTGCTACAGTCCCGTCATCACCAGGACATGCATTTTCACTTATTTTTTTTCAGGGAGCACGGATGGATCCATCCTAATCCATCCATGCTGACTCTCCTGTCGTGCACATCTGCTCTCATTCTTGGCCAGGGTCAAGGGTGAAGTGAGGATGGGGTAATGGAAAGAATGAGGGTTGTAGTGGCAGAAGATGGGGCTCAAGTCCTAATTGTACCATTTGCTTTCCAGCTTGGCAGACTGGGGCCTCAGTTTCCACATCTGTTACACGGGGATAATCTGCCTACCCCAGTGTTACTGACATACAGCAAATGAGTTAACGTTATGGAACTGTTTATAAATTTTGAAGCACCAAGGAAGTGAAGGTTATATCTTTTTCTCCTCAGAGGTAAAATCACGAAGTCCCTGCTGAACATGTGGAAATATTACTAAATGAGGATTTTCAAAGACAGTATCAGAATGACCGATAAAAATGTTAGTGTCAGCCAAACTTAAAGTTAATTGTCTATGGGCAAAGGACTGTGAGTCAATGAAAGCAATGAAAGCACGGTCTCCAGATGTCTTCGGATGCTGTTGCAAGTTTGGAATTTTGTAATAGATGGAGGAAAACTCCAAGGAAGCAGACAGGGGACAAAGTCTTCACCTCAGACACAGGGCTTCAAGTCACTGACCGTCTTGGCAAATGCAATTAGTCGCTCGAATGGTGACTAAGTATGAGCAATAGCACACTGAAGGGTAGATCAGCAGAACTCCAAGTTGTCGTGTTCAACAATTCTTAGTATGTGCCTGAATCCATTAGAAACAGGAGTTGGTTTTCCGGGGAGCAACCCGGCCATCACAGTATTTTATAAAGTGTCTTAGGCAAGGTATCCTCTTCAGGATCCGGCCGCAAGCATACTTCTACCACGTCTGAGTATCTGAGCAAACCCCAGGCCACCAGCAGACCCCACTGCAGCTCGGAGCTGCTTGGTCCTGGTCATCTCTGGGGCTGGGTCACGGCTCCAGTCCAGCTTGGAGACAGTGAACTATGGTTGGCTGAGGGTACGGAGCCCGGCAACAGCAGAGCCCTGAACTATGCGCACAATTTCCTATGAGATTCTCCTGGCTATCACTCCATCGAGCTCAACACGTGGAGATGAACGCAGATACTCTGTCCCTAGAGTCTCTTTGCTTCTCCAAAAGCACACCAATAACGACTGAGCACCTCGGTGCCTGGGGCTCACAGGAAGGAGCTTTGCTTAGCAGGCCTTGTACTTTGGGAGGCAAATATTACACCATTTCTGAGACATCATACAATATATCCTCCCAGGATCTAGCCAAATATGAATGCGAAGCAAACAGGACATGGACATACTCGCACCTCAATGTCCCCTCCCCACCACAATCCTGACCGCCCCAAGTACAAACGCGAAGCTCTTGCTCAAAGCTATGAAAGACGTCCACGGGGTGGCATGGGACACCGTCACTAAACGGTCTAAACAAGGTCCAGGCCATCGATCACACTCCTTCCCTGGGCATGGCAGATTCACATAACAGATGGTGCTTTGATTTTAATTTTAAATTGAACTAAAAACACAACAAAAAAAGTTTAAAAATCACCCCCTGGAGCCAGCGGGTCTGGGGCCCCTGCTGTCAGCAGCGATGGGAAGCACATTACTGGAGCCTGGCAGGCAACCTCCATCCCTGATGACAGACACATCTGCAGGGCTGGTCTGGACAGTCACATGTGACCATGCCACTCTGGCATGTGAGGAAACTGGGAGGTGAAGTCTTCCTTCTGCCTGAGGCAGATTAGATTCAGCTGCCTCTGGAAACGAAGAAGGGGGCTGCGTTTCGTTCCAAATCATCAGGGCTGGGGACGGAGCGCTCGCAAGTGTGAACGTCTCCCAGCACAGGAGGCACAAGGGCCGGTTCTCATGCCCTAGGGCAGCGGTTCTCAACCTGCGGGTCACGACCCCTTTGGGGCCCGAACGACCCTTTCACAGGGGTCGCCTAAGACCATCGGAAAGCACATATCAGATATTTACATGACGATTCATAACAGTAGCAAAATTACAGTTATGAAGTAGCAACGAAAATAATGTTATGGGGTCACCACGACGTGAGGAGCTGTATTACAGGGTCACAGCATCAGGAAGGCTGAGAACCCCTGCCTAGAACGACAAAATGGCTCTTACTGTGCTCAGGCATGTGGACCAGGTGTTTTTCTTACAGGCCGCCATGTGTTATGAACGGGCGATGGGGCTTGGAAAACATATGCACACAAAACCAGGAAACGGAGAAAGGACACAGGGAGAATGGAATGAATGTGGACTCCGGGGCCCGCTGAGCCAGCAGGATAAGAGGTATTTTCTGGACTGAAGTGAGCAGCATCTATGGAATTAGAAAAATGTTGATTATTTACAGAACACTCCCCCCAGGACTGATGATACAGCAAGGACTGTGGAAGAGAAGATTCCCCCGGCATACACACGCCGTGGAACTGGGCGCCGCTGTGCCCACCAGTCCGCTCACGCGCCTCCTCAGACAACACACTCGGACCCACGGTCCCGGCTGAACAGCAGCAATCCTGCTTCCTGACACCGAACCTTACTGGGCTGTGGGAGAATGCTAGGCCTACCAAAAAAGGATGGGCCTGGATTCAAAAGCCCTGGGTTCCAGTCTTGCTTCTCCACTTCCTAGTTCCTTGGACTGGGCACATATTTTTGCAGCCCATGTATTGAACAGGATTATGGTACTCTGCCTGCGTGGTAGTAAAGGCAAGTAAGTCGTCATTTCTTTCAGAGAATGACTCATTCACTCGTTTCACCAGAGGCTGAGAATATTACAGGCCGGGGTGGGGGTGGGGGGGGCGGGAGCGCAGTTTGAGAAAGAAAATGGCAATAACGACAATAACGGTGTCAGGGCAACAGCTCATGGGGACCACGGAAGAGCTAACGACTAGAGTCAGCCAGGCAGAGCGAGCAGGCTGCCCCTCGGAGGTGAGGTCTACAGGAAGGAGGCCAACCAGGTGAAGAGGAGGAAAGGTAACTCAGAGGGGGGCACAGGCCTACGCCACAGCCAACCACGGTCTGAAAGTATTAAAAGGAAAATTCTAAAAGCAAGTTCCTAAGTTTTAAACTGCACACCGTTCTGAGGAGCGTGATGAAATCCTGTGCCGTCCTGTTCCATCCGCCTGGGATGTGAGTCATCACTTTGTCCAGGTATCCACGCGGGATCCACTCCCCACACTCTAGTCCCTTAGGGCCATCTCAGTTATCAGATGGACTGTCACGGTATCACAGTACTGGTGGTTCAAGTCACCCTTATTTTACTTTACGATGGCCCCAAAGTGCAAGAGTAGTGATGATGGCAATTCAGATATGCCACAGAGAAGGCGCAGAGTGCTCCCTTTAAGTGAAAAGGTGAGCACAGTACGGTAAGATACTGAGAGACCACATTCACAGAACATTTATTAAAGTGCATTATTGTTATAATTGTTCTATTTTATTAGTTACGGTTGTCAATCTCTTACTGTGCCTAATTTATAAATTAAACTTTATCATAGGTATGTGTGTACAGGAAAAGACAGAGTGCAGAACCATCTATGTTTTCAGGCACCCACTGGGCGTCTGGGAATGCACCACCCTGTGGATAAGGGCAGACTACTGCATAGTAGATAAGAAAGCATTAGGAAAAGTAAAGTAGTGAATACTGGCTAGTCTAAATTCCTGCTAAAAAAGAGTTGGAAAAAGGAAAGTTAACGGACACGTACTAGGAAGCCTCGATGCGCCTTGTGCTGTGTACTCCTGCACGTACTTCTTCATTTAAATCTCAGAACAACCAGACAAAATAACTGTGATCAGGTCCTTTTGTTTCCAATAAGAAAATTAAGGTTTATAGTGTAAAGTCTTAGTTTAGGTGAAGGATTTGAACCTAAATTGGTCTGTCTGCAAAACCATGTTCTTTCCACGCCATAGCTGTCCTAAGAAAGTTATTAAGCATGCTCCTGTAGACCGCGTCAGGTCAGTATTTGGTTCAGCAATAAGCATTTGTGACTCACATTCCAGGGAGAATTATAAATGTGAAGGCTGATGAGCTCAGCTCTATCAGGGTCAGCTCCATCAGTAGCAGGATTTATGTTTGTTGAATCTGCTCGATTTACGAGGTGAAAGAGATCAAATTGCTTAACATTCAATTAAATTGTACTTGTTGAGAACAGGGAAGTAATGAAATCTAACATCTTGGTGGGGCTTATGTTCTGTGGGACTTCTGTAAAAATGCTAATGCTCTGAGGAAACTCAGGGGCCACAAACGAATCAAGGCCCCCCTCCGCAACCTTCCCTGGATGCTGCCCTCCCCTCCAAGTCCAGCCGCTCCCAGCATTTCCCAGCTGACTGTTATTTATTAGCCGGGCTCTCACCGAACAGACGGACATACTGGGTCCGAATGTCAAAACATGGAGGTTCCCTTTGCTGTCTGAAACCCAGGTTCAAAACGTATGTACCTGTGATAGTGCTAAATTATGCCAGATGTGAAAAACTTAAAATAATGGCAACACGAATTTCTTATGAAAAATTACAAAAAAAGGTTTTCTCCGATTTCTAAATATCCAGGGTTTTGGAAATAATACCATTAAGTCTTACATTTGGGAAATCTCAGAGGAAATTAGATATAAGATTGACCTCGAATATGTGATAAGAGACACAGCTGAACAATGAACAGAGAGGCAAACAGGAGGAGAGGTCAATGTGGTAATTTTTTAAACTGATCTACTTCATACTTTTTCTATCTGCAGGGACAGATAAACCGTTTCGTTTCCTCCTCTCCTGCTCTTGAAGTAGCTCTGAGGTGACAATCTGAGAATTCAACAATTAGGAAAAATAAGTAGGTATGTGGAATACACAAGAAATACATTTTGTTTTCTCTCTTATTTGATTTTTCGCATTAAGCAAGTTAAGATTTACTTTAAAATAGAAGCTAAGGGTATAGGGGAGGGGGCATAATACATGCATGTACTAAACGCCACCGTACTGTTCACATAACAACGCTTCATTTTATGTTATGTGACTGTCACTGCAATAAAAAAAAGTCACGATAAACAAAAAATAAAGGTGAAAACTTTATTTTATATATTAAGTCTGGAAATTCATCAAACTTTTCTGTTTTTAGTAAAATGAGGAAACCAGACTAGTTGATCTTAAGGTGCTTTATAGTTTACATATTCTATGATTCCAAATAAAAAACGTTTGACTAGGCGGCAGCAAAATCTGGGTGAGATTAATCTGTCGTGGAAACTTGTGGCTGTGATGTGAGGTAATCACCACTAGGTGACGCTGTTGCCTCCAGGTGCTGCTCACCTGGGTGTTTTCAGAATGGCTGACAACCATGGAATTGAACACACTGATTTGGACAGTCTCTCATTTGTTTTTTTCTTCTGAGGAAACTGAGGTCAGAGAAATTTAATGACATTCCAAAGGTTATCATTAGGAATGATGATAAATTATTAGGATAAATTCTCAAAATACAACATTTACTTTTATGAAAAACAATAACTTATTAAACTATGAGGGCAAAGAGGAATGTGTTTTAAAGTATATCATTTTAATGTTGCTTATTTTTTTAAAGTCCTGAAGCAGAGAAAGCTATATTAATATTTCTCCAAAACTCTAGGTTAATATTCAGCGGTACAGATCCCAAGGTTATAAGACAAAGACATACTGCTGAATCCACTATCATTATTTGAAGAGCAACCTCTAGGTAGTTGATGTAATAGTAAAGTAACACGACACATAGTTAATCTGATCATTCATAAATGTCTTCCATTCCAAGAAAGAGCAAAGCAAAACTGAACTATTTTAAGACCCCTATGTTTTATTTATCATTTTCTCCTATATTGCTATTTATCATAATCTGAAAGGACTCTTGATAGCATTCCCCCAGATCTGTTCAGAATCACACACAGTTCTAGCAGCTCTTCCTTCCGGCAGTGATTTCTTTGGCTGTCTTTTGCCGGTGCTCGTAGGTTAACATGGGAATGGTTTTTTCTAGGGTTGAGCAGGGCACCACCAGCACGACTGTTCACACTGCCCTGCTTGCCACAGAAACTTGAAGTTCAGAAGGACACATAAAGAAGGCATCATTGTGTGTGTAGCTTCGCAGTGAGCTAATTTTTGGTAATTTGCTTCTTTCTTAAGACTGGCTGCTGACGGTGAGCAAAACAATGATCTCCCTATAGCTTCTGCTCCTCAGAGGTTTGTGTCAACACAGACAAGAAACTGGTTGCTTTCTAAGCACCTTCTAGATGCTTTCCTCCCAATTACAAGAGGCACAAACTGCTGCATGGAGGGAGAGGAGATAAATTTCCCGCACCCCTTCTTGCTGGCCTCAAGGGCTCTGGCCCTGAAGTCCACATTTAAAAGATGTGGGCAGCCAGCAGCTCTGTTCTAGTCATAGCTATCTTACAAGGTTAATAAGAGAGGGTCAAAATAAGTACAACATATTTGAATTCAAAGCCTCAAATATGAAACAGGGCTTTGAGCAATTATGCACAGTAATTTTCTCATCACCCCACTCATCACAGTTCATGTTTCTTAGAGCACAGCTCAGCTATTCCTATCACTGAAGAGAAAAAAAATCCTAACAGCAACAAAATTTGAAATATGTGAAAATAAAATTCCCACTGAAAAGCTAATCACCTAGTAAAAGATAAGTCCAAAAAGATGTTTCTAGAAAACTGAATGCCTATGCATAATGCCTGATTTCAAGGGAGAAAAATTAAACTGCTAAAAAAAAATTTTTTTTGTGATACATTAGATCACTTGTTAATTAAAAAATAAAAGTGTTGCTTTTGTGAGCAGGTTCTTCATGTCCCTACTTTGGCTCTAAATTAGAAAGATTCCAACAGGACATCAGTGCAGTTATAGTCATAATGAAATTTAGTCTCTAATCAGAGTATTTCATATAACAGAGCATGGCCAGAGAAATACTTCCTTAGCCCATCAATGCAGTATAGCATTTAGGAAAATAAACACTGATAAAACTGACACCCCAAGGTTCAAGCTGTCAGTTCTCATGTGACACAAACTGGAAATCGTTTCTTCGATCATCCCACATTTTTAACTGTTCTCTGATCGCCGTTGAGGCCATTGAGACAATAGCTTCGGCCAATTCTCAAACAGAGAGTTAATGTTTGGGTTTGCAGCCGAGCAAGGTCCCTGGTCCTTGGCTGGCCTTCCAAACGCTGGCTCACCCTGACCCCAGGGAATTGGGACCTACAGCTCCTTCCAAGACAGAACTCCAAGTGCTGTCTCCAGCAGCTTAGCAGGAAATGGAGTCAGTGTTTCCCTCTATCGAGACTGGTTTTTGTTTTCCTTTTCCTTTTTAACTTTCCCCACTCTAAGGCAAACCATGTTTCCTTTTGGCCTAATGTGTTTCTAATCAGTGACCACAATACCAACATAACCTAAGTGTGACTTAACTTGCCCACTGCTTTCTCTTCCCCTCATGAACCTGCCAAAGACAAGGTTGTTTCAAAAACTCACATTGTAACTTCATTTCTGGCATTTCCCTGGTCTTCCTTTTTGTACCTGGCTCCTGTGTCGTCATTCCTGTTGACCTATCCCCTCTCACATGTCTGTATCTCTTCCACAGTTGGGGTTAGAGGCCCTGCCCTGCCCTAACAGTCCTGTCCAGTGTTAGGTGTCTGACCTCCTCGTGGCCCTCCCTTCTCCGGGTATGTCTGAGAAGAAGGAACCACACTGAGCTCCAAACTGAAAATTAAGGTCCTTCCTTCAGTGTGTGTGTTTGTATAGGATGGTAGTGGGGGCTGGAGAAGGTCCACAAAATGCAAATATTTTCTTTATTTGGCTCTAAACCTTTTTCTAAATCTCAGTGGTGATGGCTAATTTCATGTGTTACCATGGCTAGGCCATGGGGTGCCCAGATGTAGTTTGGTCAAACATTATTTTGGGGTGTTTCTGTGAGGGTGTTTTTTGATGATATTAACATTTAAATTGGTGGACTGGAGTAAAAAGCAAATTGCCCCCCATAATGTGGAAGGGTCTCATTCATCAGAAGGCCAGAACAGAACCGAAAGACTGACCCTCCTTTGAGTAAGAGACATTTCTCCAGCCCACTGCCGGCTGACAGCCTTCGGACTTCAGCTGTGACACTGGCTCTTACTGCCTGGAAGCCTTTGAACTAGAACCTCAGCTCTTTCTGGGCCTCCCACACCCTCAGCTCACCTCGCAGAGACTGAACTTATCAGCTTCTATAATCACATGAGCCAGTTCCTTATAATGAATGACTCAGTCCACCAACCTCTCTCCTACTCGTTCTGTTTTTCTGGAGAACCCTGACGAATACACCTGTCTACATGACAGGGACAAGGAAGTTTGCCATCAGTCTGAGTCATCAGTGTGGTAGGGAATCTCAAAGGGGTGAGCATATCCCTTTTGGAGAAGACACTTGATTCTTAAGGGGAGTCACATGAAGTTGGAGAAAAGCCTTTATTTATTAATTTTATCTGTGCTATTATTTCATAGAGAGTCACTGCACTAGAAAACCCTATGACTCTAAACACTCTCCCAACCCCCACTGTCTTTGATTCCCTCTTTCTTTCAAAGACATTTCCAGCAGTGTATGATAACAAGGTTGTGGTGGGGGATAATCACTAGCTCAACTCATTTCCTAGAATAGGATTTGATTTATAATCATCGCCAATACCTACAAAGCATTTACTACATAACAAGCGTCTCACCTATGTCACCACATTTAACCCTCAAATGATCCTGAGGCAGGTGTTGTTATGACCATATGACTGCAATATGATCCTAACCTAAACTGGACTTGCCTATTGCCATTTTACAAATGAAGAAACCAATGCAACGATCACCTAACATCACAAAGCTCTATGTGGATAATTCACTATCAAATTTATTTTGCAATAATCCTTTTATAGTAAGATAAGTATTTTCATCCATTTGGATGGGGAGTAAGAGGAAATTTTCTAAATAAATAGAAAAATCTGTTCAATAAGAAACACTATAAATGACCTACTTGCCATCTCAAATGGTATCCAAGTCAATATACTTTTATGGATACCAAGAATTCAATCCCAATGGAACTGGGCCATTTACTACTGAGACACTGTGTACACAGTTTACACATTCTGTGCATAGGCATGATAGCCACTCAATTTAGGAGGCCTTTTATATCATTTGGTTTTAATTTTCCACTATAGTTTATTAACAACTATACTTTCTTTAATCATAGTCTTCAGGATCTATGATCAAAATGATAAATGCTTTCATACTCGGAGAGTATAAATGACCATAACCTCACAAAAGAGTTCTCAACATTGGCTAAAGAGAACTCAAGTAACGTGTCCAGTACAATCGACAGAAGTAGTGCCAAAAGCAGAACGAGATCCCTGGGCTGCCTAAACCGAAGGCGGTGACCACGCACTGCATCTCACATGCAGGATGTTCCAGAACATTTTTTGGAAATGTATTTCTTGGAAAAGCCATGACTGCTGACAAAAACCCTGACTGCTGAAAGGCCTTTTGCAACCACTGCCCAGTTACAATACATTTTTAAGTTTAGTCCATGAGTTAAGTTCCCGTCTTCCTTCACACCTCCAAGCGTATTATGGAACTCCCTACCCTGAGATTTCGGGAACCTGTAAGAGCTATATCCATGGAAATGGAAGAAATCACTAGCTCAATGGCTCAACGGCAGATTTCAAGTTCTTCTACTTTTGTAAAACTTTATGAAAAAATTGGAGGTAGATTAGCTCTTAGGAAATATTCACAAATTCTGTGTAACAGCAAATGATACATTTATTAAATAAGGGTATCATTTACACATTTAAATAAGACAATATGTAGGAATAAACTATTCTAATTTAGCAATGCAACATAATTGTATGGTATGCTAGCTTCACTGAATTAAATGTTAAATTTCATGTAAATACAAACTGTAAAGCTGTTTCAAAATTTGTTGCTAGTACACAGTAGGTGTTCAGTCCATGAACGAAGAAATATGTAAACAATTTAGCTAAAATTAACTAAACAGGTAAACTATAAATAATTTAGATTACATTCCAGACATGGCTTTTACTCTCAAATGCACCTTGCATGTAATAGCCTTTAGTATGTTGCTCTTTGCCTTGTTTAAAAATGAGATTTGGATATAATTCTGTATTAGGATCTATAGATGTGGCTCCTTTAAAAAAGGGTCATACAGTGTTTTCCACTGTATGGATACACCAAAAATTATCAACCAATTTCCTACTGCAAGAACTGATTTCAAAATGTTCTTATGCTGTAGTGATTATATTTTTCTTCCTGGCAGTCAAGGACAAGGATAATCTGTATTCCCAGCACTAGAATTTCTGAATCAAATGTATCTATATATCTACATCTTCAAACTGTTCTCTCAGCAACATGGAGAGGGCCCATGTCTCTGCATTCTAAACAATGCTTGTGTTTCACAAAACTTTTTAAATAGTTGCCGATTTCTTTTGTGGCACTTCAGTTTCTTTGGAGATTTTTTTTAAACACTTCCCATCTTTCTATGACTGACTTCCATCAGTAACTTAGGTTAAAACACCTGTGATGCAGTACATGATACCACCAAGAGGTGGCGCCCTCCGAACACACTAAGTGTCCCATAGATAACACTTAACTTCCAAGTGTTAGATCAAGTCCAATTTATGTACAATAAGTCTAATTAATTACATAATCTATTTAACATAAGTGTAATTATTTTAACAAGATCCTGGGTACTTTAGAGTGCACTGTTCAAATGTGTCTAATTTTCTTTCCCTTGTAGGTGAACAGGTTTTACTTGCCTGAGATGGCATCATACGAGTATATCATCCATAGGTATGTTTTCCAGAAAGCTTAAGTAGATACTTTTAAGAGTATCAATAAATAAAAACATTAAAAATTCATTTTCGATAACTGCTAGGATTACTAATTTTATTCACCGAGAATTATTGATTTGCTCTAATGTATTAATTCATCAAATGTGTATTATCTATTATGCCCACCAGGGTGCTAGACTCTGATGCAGAGTTGAGACACTGCCACTCATTTTGCTAAGCTTACTCCCTAGTTCTAAAGATGTAGTTTTTCTCTTCTCTACGCATACGGCACATGAGAAAATTTTTTAAAATCTCACCTTTTCCACTTAGTGATTTTTATATTCTAAGGAATCTATTTATCTGAGATGCCCTTTGAGACCTTGGGGCAAAAGGGACTGGAGTGGCACTGACGTGGTTAAGGTGCACGGATGCTAAGCCAGGACGCCTGGGTTTGAATTTGCCACTTACTGGTGGTGTGTGACCATGGCAGGCAACAATCTTCTGTGCCTCAGTTTCTCCTCCAGGAAAAGGTGGCAATTACATACCTCCATCGTAGGATGACTTCTAGAATATCTTAATAGATGGAAAGCATTTTGCACAGCGCCTGGCACTGTGCTATGTGCATGCCAGATGTCCTATTTCACTACAGTGCAGCCACAGAAAAACCAATAAACTTCATATCTACCAAGGACTTCAAAGTTTTGATAGTCCTCTGATGTTCTTCTAGCATGGCACTGGAAAGCCCCAGAAAGATCAAGTCATAACCACCTTCTCTTATTCATGATATGGATATAATGGTTTGCTTTTCCCAACTTGGTTTTCCAAACAGCTTTTTCTCTCAAAATCTGGCACGCTCTCATGATAAAGAGCTCAAAGTTGAGGGTCCTCCCAAAGCATTTCAGTCCTTTCCCCCCAAATATTTTAAGAGTGGGCAGGATCAGAGGATATTTAAAGGGACAGGAGAGGACAAGGAGGCAGGGGCAGGAATGAGGGAACCAAAGTCTCCAGAAGCTGAGGAGGGGAGGCTGTCCGGACAAGACCACTGCAACGAAGTGTTCACTGTTGTATCTGGAGTGCCACCCCCCATGGTCTGGAACCTTCTCCTAAGGCCTGGTCTAGCCTCTAAGACTTTACTTGAGGATTGAAATGAAGTTCTAAGCAGCCCCCACAGTGTCCTGAACAATATATGTATACAACCATGTAATTCTCCTCATGTACAATTACCCTCACACCATCCATCACCCCCCACTCATTTCCCCTGCATGTGTACAATCCACACGAACTTCAGAGAGCACTATTTAAGGAGCCACTCCCAACTCCTCCAACTAGCAGCACTTGTAATGTAGGTGCTGCCTTCGTAAGAATTAGTGCCCGTGACCTATTGGACCAGAAGTGTGAAAGCCCGCTCCGGAGCCAAAAACTTCACTTTACACTGCACTTTAATGCTCAAAGCTGATGACAAGTGCTGCGATTTATTCCTCAGATCCCTCCAGCACTGTTTCCATCAGTACCTAATTGTTCCCCAAAGCAGGGCTAAGGAGCCTGGAAGTGTCCGACAGGCTGGGACTGATCCAGAGCTTATGCTGACAGACAATGTGGCCCTTCTCAACTATCAAGGTATCCATGAACAGCATATTTCAAAAGTTCAGTGACAGAAATTATAAGCGAACCAGTTTTAAAATTCACACATTCTTTGCTTCCTCTTTGAAAAAGTAGTAAGAGCATTAAAGTAGCAACAGCATTAAAATCAAGTTGGATGCTGTTGGATGTTTCCAGAACCTTGCTCATGTGCTCCGTAGACCAGAACAGTTGCCTCGCCTTGGGACCTGCTAGGAATTACGAATTCTGCCCACCTCCCTTCACCTGGGAACAAGAATCTGTTTTCTGCTAAGATCTCCAGGTAATTTGACATGCCCATTAATGTTTATGAAGCAACAGTCCAGAAGATAAAGTTTTATATGAGGACAGTTATTTCTGCATCTGTCTCCCCTTAATTCACGCTCAAATATTATTAGGTAATTTGTATTTTGTAAGATCCTTGCATTTCAGATACATTTGAAAATGCATTTGATCTGAGTCACTTTGCAGGAGTAGCAATAGCTGCTAACACCTGAATGCCTCATGTGGCAAGCCCTATTCTAAGTGTTCATGTATTAACTGATTGGAGTTGTCAAAACAACCCCGTGAGGCAGGTGACACTATTTTCACATGAGGAAACTGAGGTACACAGAGACCAAATAACAAGGTCTTGCAGATCCGAAGTCGCCAAAGCAAGATTTAAACCCAGGCAACCTGGTTCCTGAGCCCTGTGTTAACCTCTGCACTCCAGCGCCCCTGCGTCTCCACGCTGCAGGAGAAATGTGCTCGAGGGGACCTGGATTCCTACAGGTACAACTAGGCCATCAGGTGCTCAGCAAGGCAGGTGCCAGCCAGTCACGGGACCTCTGGTGAAATGGCTCCACTTTGCTGTGGACTTCCCTCCAGATTCCTCATAGATGATCCCAAAGTCCAGTTCTGGGCCCATCTTTTTAGGGGCATAAAAGAAATGCTCTCCTGGGCTGCCTAATTCCTGTACTCGGACAAATAGGTAGAACAGGGTTTTTTTTTTTAATTTCTATTTTTTAATTTTTTAATTACAGTTGACATTTAATATGTTCATTTCAGGTAGAGAGCCTAATGGTTAGGGATTTATAAAACTTACAAAGTGATCCCCCGATAGGTGCAGTCCACAGTGGAGCAGAGCTCTTCAACATGTGCCCCCTGGGCCCTTCAGAGGGCGCGAGAGGTTGTTCTCCCAACCAGTACCCCCAGCATCTCTGATGTCAATGAATTTTTTTTGCGGGGGTGGGGGTGGGGTGGGTCGGTAGCTCCCTGGCTGGGTATTGAACCCAGGCCTCAGTGTTGAGAGCCCTGAAGCCTGGCCACTACACCACCAGGGACTTCCCCATGATGTCAATGAATTTATGTACTGGAAGTTAAAATAATAATTCAGTTGACAAAGACTATAATTGCTTTAAAAAAAAGACTGAAAACCTGATTTTGAGGATTTGGTTGACTTCCTTTCTGGAGACTTATCGTTAAGTGCTCTGCATATAGAAGCTAGGGAAAGGGTAGCAATGATGCTTAATTTAAAAAAAAAATTTGGCCATGTGGTACTACTTTTTTTTCCTAATACTCCTTACTCTCCTAAAATATTATACAGTATATATTTGTTCAAATTTACATTTAAAAGTTGTTTTGTAAAATCTCAGTTAAAAAATAACTGGAGCAACATTCTAAAATTCACTTCTAACAGCAAAATACTTAACTATGCTTTGAAAAACTTCATCAGTTACATTTGATTTTCCAAGGCACTGGCTTGTCAGATTGACATGTGGTAAATACTTAATGTCACAGGATCAGGATGGGGACAGAATGAAATGACAGTGCACGAAGAGCCTTTCCTAAAGGAGTTTCCATAGCAATAAGCATAACGTAATCCAACATGAGGGTTGTAAAAGCAGAGTACGTACAAAGTGTTTACAAATCAATAAGAAAAAGACACAGAGTCCAACAACAACAATAGACAAAAAAAATGGGCACAGGATCTGATAAACCATTCACTGACCAAGCAACACAAATCATACAAGCATGGAAAAGATGCTCACATTCTCTATAGAAATAAGGGAGACACGGGTAAGATACCCTTCTCACTCATCTGATAAGAATAACTTTGAAGACTGCATGGTAGAAAGGTGTGAGGGACAAGTCGCTTCAAACACTGCCAATGTGAGTGTACATTTGTACAAGGTTTGGGGACAGTAATAGAGTAAATTTAAAGTGCACACTCTTCCTGACAGTGTTTCCACTTGCAGGAATTTTCTTACTATGGTTTGCCTGCAGGCACATGTAGGATACACATGTGAGGGTTCAATGCAGCATTGCTGACAACAGGAAAATCAAGAGTGAGGCAGGGTGAGGCAGGACGGTGGGAGTCGGGGACGGGTCCCCCAAATGTCCAGTGTTGGCTATGAGTAAATAAAACATGGTGCATCCAAAAAAAAAAAAACCAGAGTCTGTGCAGTCATTTATCTTTCACCAAGTCTAAGATACCACGGACTGTAAAATGCATCCTGACATACTAGATGTTAAAATGTGGCAAAACGGCCTGTGGCCACTGTCAGATGCTGTCAGCTAGAAGACAGCCCAATTTTGAAAATGAGGAGCAAAACAAAAACCAGAGTGCACCTTAGATGGATATTAAACATTCCCTTAAATACAACTATGTAACAATAATTAATGTGTAGGGAAAAGGGCGTGGAGGATGATAAATAAACCAACCGTTAGGAGTGAACGTCTGCTAAGGAATGGAGTTCAACGGTGATGGGGAAGGTGGAGGGGACGTACCATTTTTGATGAATTCTCTGGAAGGAATATTATTTATGAAAAAAATAATTAATTACAAAGTGCTGTGCAAGTAAAGCAGACGGGAGGTATTACAGGACTGAGACGGGAGGGCTCGAGCCCTGTGCACTCACTTCCTGTGCACTCACTATGGTGTCTGCCTCCAGCGACAGAGGCAACGGTAATGCTACTAATGACACCGCCCCCTGGTCCCTTCTCTACCTACATCCTCCCAGTGCTCACAACACAGACACCACTGTTTTTACAGATGAGCGAGGCTTTTACAGATGGGTGAGGTTATTTTTCCCGAGTCACACAGCTGCTGTGAGCAGTTGTGGAGTCCTGACCCAGCCTGTCTTGTCCCAGAACCTGCCCTCTTTCCATTTTTGGGCTACTGCCCTTCTCATCTACTTCTTTATGTATTTGCTCTTTACCCTTTGCTATTCTTTCCCCATTTATGACATTTCCAATGTTTTTTTCTTTGTCATTAATGCTACATTGGTTTTATGTTATTTCCAAGCTGGAAAGTTCATGTATGAAGTAGCTTGAAAGTTGCATTCTCATCCAACGAACTAACAATTTATGCATTTCCTCTTTCTGGGCAATTCTTCCCCTCTTGACCATGCTGAGAATTTGTTCATTATAAACTCACTCACTTTATCCACATAAAGCATATTTCTAGCTTTAACAAACTGATTTTATAATAAAAGAAAAAGGGATACCAAACACTTTGGGGTGCTTTCCTTTGGTAAGGAGACGTAGCTACAGTGGTGAGCCGAGAAATAAGCAATCAGTGCACAACCCAGCAGTCCCCAAGGAGCCTGGCCTAGGACCCCGAGTCAGCCCCTCCTGGTCTTTCCCAACTCAAGGAGGGGGGATGAAACTGAACGCTTAGCCTGGTGCCCTCACTCCATCTGACCAGAAGTGTAACCCCAGACCTAAAACTTGAAAGGAGAATTTTTCAAGTACGTTTCCACTTGCTTTCTACTCTCTTCTTAACCCCTTTCTGTACTTTCTCCCTACGAGGTTCACATAAATATTTTAAGTGTTTTTTTACAGTCTCTAATTGTTTTATAGTCTTTAATACTTTTTGCTCTAAGTAGAAACTGTTAGTAATGAGGATTGTAGAAAAAGAAAAGCAGCATTGGGAAATGTTCTAAAGACCTCTGCCACCAATTGTCAAGTTGCACTGTGTTTCCTCGGGCCAATGATCATTCTTGGGGGAATGGACTGAGGGTTTCAAAAATGAATGGCAGGGTCTGGATTGGAGGTGAAGCAGATGTTTACACAATCCTGCTCTTCCCTTCGCTACACACATACACCTCTGGCAAACGTAAGCTGTCAGGAGTGGAGGTGAAGATACATAAGTAAGAGAACTGTCAGGGTCCCAAGGAGGTGAGAGCAACTTAACCCGAATGACCTCTGGCAGCAGGACCTGGGTAAGGGCTCACCTGAGTCTTTCATGGGACACAGGGCACACTGCATCCCCCAGGCCTCGCCATACAAACAGCAGCACTCAGTGTACGTCGTCTGCTTGCCAACCAGAGGCCGGCTACACACGTACTCGTCACTCAGATGCTCCCAGCACAGATCTTGGTAGACATCGGTTTCTTCGATTTGTTCTGAAAGGGAAGATGAGGCTCCGTGACAAATGCACTGTTATTCCTATTTCCTAAACACTGTGGTGGAAGCCAGCAAGTCTCAGAGTTTCCATCCCTATTGCTAAGACTGACTTCCAAGGAAAAGTCTGAAACCAGCCTGGTCTTTTCATAGATCCAACCTCTGTCATCTCCGACTGGGTGTCATTCCATCAGCTGCAATTCAACCTGCCCGTCATGTTCCAATTACACCCTTCCCGCCACAGCGTCCATCGGTACCTACAAACCCCCACTATCCTGCCTGTACTTCACCATCCAGATGGACTTCTTCCTTCTATCTTTGCTCTCCCACATTCACTCCTCCGTCAAATTCTCCCATTTTTTTCTGTATCACATTCTTCAGATTCAGCCTTTCTCACCCATTTCACCCGCCAAAACCTTGTATTAGTGACCATGAGTCACCCTAGATTCTTCAATCCTAACGTCTCTACCTCTCAAATGATTTCATCCAGTCCAGTCTCCGGATGTGATCATGGACTGATCACTTATGCCGGTCCCCAGGGACACATCTCCTTGCTGGGGAAGGACCAGGACTCCTCACAGTGGACTTCAGGGCTCTCCACCTCCTTGCTGAACATCACCCTCTGTTCTGCATCCCCTTGTGCAATCTAGGGTACCTAATTATCTTCCCCTGGACTCACATCTTCCTCAGCTGCCTTGGAGGGTTACGTGTGATTAACTCTTGGGCATGGGACAGCTCTGCCATGGGCTCTGCCACCCCCTATTCTGTTGTCCATTAAATGAGCATATTCAGGGCATTAAATCACCCCCACACTGATGATGTGCACCTTAGGAGGTTCTCAGCATCTCCTTTTACTTATTTCAAAATGCCCAAGAAATCAATTTTTCTCTCATAGCTCACATTTCAGTTAAAAGGAAAACCTTATGACATGTATTTGGACACAGACTTGCATTTCACATCCCTGCATACCGTGTGATTCAGATGGCCGGATACACCTTTTTTCTGAAGCATCAAGGACCATTGGATGGGTACAGAAGCAGTTGTAAGAACCTTCAGTATTAACGCACTGGCCATCAATACAACTGTTGGGGTCTTGACACTCATCCATATCTTCAGAGAAAAAAATTAGCAAAGAAAGTCAGCAGCCAGTGGTACCTCATACACTTATCAAACTTCACACACTGCTAAATTTAGATGCGATTCCAAGGGCTGCCATGTTGTAATTAACTAGACATCATCCAAAAGAGAACAACTCTGAATACAAAACTGTGAAGTCACATTGATTGGAAAACTAACATTGCAGGGCTGCAGTTGATAGTAAATGAGGAAAGAAAACATTCAAGAACAGGATATGCTTAGAAGTTTAAGATAAAATACTGCTTTATGATAGTTTTAAAGTTATTTCCTTTTGCTGTGTTTCTGTCTAGTGTACATGGTTTTCTGCTTAAGCATTGAAGTCTGGGTCAGTATTTAAAAATGACTTTCACTTGCATGGTGTGAGTGATGAAACAGGAGTTTCCCCAGACCAGAAGTGACCTGAATTATAATTCCGCACTGAATATTAATTCTTCGTTTGAAATCTATTCAAATAGTAGTATGGAGTTTTGTTTATTTTTATTTTTTATTTTCTTAATTCTTGCTCGAGAAACATAGTCATTACAGATCTTTTAAGAGGTGATTTAGATGCAAAGAAACTGTTTTGACTCCACAGCATTTACTTTTTTTTCTATCTGCATATTTTCACAGCACACTGTATCCTCTTACAACTTACCAAAACACTGCAACTTGACGGGATCGTAGTAGGTCCCTTGCTTACAGTAGCATTCATAACCAGGCTGAGTGTTCAAACAGAAGCCATTTTTGCAGATTTCTTGCCCAAAGAGTAGGCATTCATCTGCATCTGTGGGGAGAAAAATGAAGCAACACGAAGAGGGGTTAGCTGTGGTCTTTTAGTTAAAAAGAAGAATCTAACCAATATTGGGCTTCATATTAGATGCTATAATATTCATTAACTCCAAGGTATCTTAAAGACACAGCAACATAAAATTCTTAAAATCAGGACTAATTCACAGATGTAGACATATAATGAGGTTTATCTGTGATATTTAAAGGGCAAGACCCCAAATAGCATTAGAGAAGTTTGCTAGAAAAATTCATTTACAGAATTCAGTATACTCTCAAAAAGTGTTAGCTGTTGCTTTATTGCTATTATCATAATCAGTTGTCACATTTTAGAGTTCATGTCATCTAGTTCTCATTTAAAAAACTGAAGATTCCACATACAAATTGCTCAGTTATACAGCTGGAAAATGGCAAAACTAAGTTACAAAACAGGGCTGTTTGGATCTAAATCTAATGTTCTTCCAACCATTTACAGTGCTGCTAAGATAGAAGAAGGAGGAATTTATTTTTCTGTACAACAGGGGATGACTTTGTAGTGAAATCAGGACTTGGTTCCATGATACAGAGTGAGCTTTAACCACATCCCTGCAACAATATAATATATGGTATTTGTGAACTTGAAGAATCATTAAACACCTATCACCGAGTCTTGTTATTTAATTGGACTAAAGCATAGATGTATTTAAAAATCCCATATGGAATTTCTTATCCAGCTACTGAATTATACTGTATTATTAAAACACTAGATTTCCCAAAAAAAGGATGAACAATAAAAAATAGTTTTAGTCTGTTTTCCATTCACTTAGCAGTTTTCAATATTAAATTTTACAGAAAGGAAAGATCACTTTGTATATAAAAGGATTTAATATCTCTATCGTGGAAATGTCAAAAGTGAGGAAATATTCATACATATGGTTTAAATTTCAACAAAATGAAAGGGCTGAACATTTATTTTACAACTATAGACTAAAAGCATTAAATATATAAAACATATCTACTTTTGCTTTCTTCTTTTTCATTTGTTATGAATCTTGGTTCTAGAAATAGTAGGATGAATTCTAAAAAAATAGCAAGGACTTTAGCTCTGTTGATGGACCATGAAAGACCAACACGATGACCGTCAAATTTACATGGTCCTAACATATGATTTCTAATAATCTTCTGGAATAAAAGAATAAATTTATTAAGTGTAGAATTTTGAGCTAGGTACTTTTAGCTATATTATTTCATTTAATCCTCACAAATTCTGAGACAGTATTCCTATCCCAGAGGTAGACATGGAGAAAGTTAAGTGAATCCTACTATCAGACAGTCTTATGTATTCTAAGTCCCATGCCATGCACAGCACCACCCAGAGTCCACAGGGCTTCCTTCCAAGGATAGAATTAAAGGTGTTTAATCAGCTTCCATGGCTCCAAAGAACTTTTGTTCTGTTTAATGCAAACCACACTTTTACTTGAATGTTTACTAGGCATTCATGTTGCAAATGCATTATTTGTTGATTCTGACCTTTATAGTTCTCGCCACCAACATCGTAGGAGGATTCGCCAGTGGGGACAAAACCTTTCCCTCTAGGACACATTTCGGTAAATTCAGCTGATTTCAGGAGAGACAAGAAAAAAAAAGAAGTTGAAAAAGGAATAAAAAATCAACATCTTCCATGAATGTGTAATTTAAATTCAGTTTTACTTTCTCATCCTCAGTAACTGTAAGGCAAATAAGTGCCATCTAATCCAAGCACATAAATTCAGCACAATCTGAAAAACGATGGATTAGGTGCAGATAAGTCGAATATATTTAAGAGCTTACTTATAATTTTTAAAAATCCTTCCTAGTTCACTCATATTTTATTTACCCATGTTTTACTCGAAATTATGATCTATTTCTCCTTAACAGTGGTCTCTAGTATTTTAAAGGTTTAGTAAGAATCCACCAAGCAAACCTTAGCTTAAACATGCAATCTCTCATTATGAGTAATGATGTGTCATTGTTAGCAAACAAAGATTGGTTTTAATTTTAAAATGAGATAGAACTGAATTATCTTTCTGCCAAAATATTATGTAGCACTTCACTGTCACAGTATTCGGTGATGAACAGAGCTTGAAGGCTTCACAGTGGGGTGAGGGTGATGCTTCCAGATCTGAATGGAACTCCACAGTAGGTACTCTCACCTCAATTCAAATATGGCAGCTACCAGTAAATGTCACCATTTCAAAGCTTCAGTGTAGTAACCAAAATGAGGGCATTCCAAGACCCATGGGCACCACACGACCAAACATGAGAGTGACTCTGCCACTTAATTGACTCTTACCAGTCCCCAAGACAGGGCAGGGGAAGATCTCACAGTTATCACCCCACCCAGCACCAGAGGTACAGCAGCATTCTTGTTTGGTGACGTTGGGGGCCAGCACATTATCACAGAGACTGGCATCGTTGAGATTATAGTAGCATTCTTTCTTTTCTTCTCTGGGTTGCTCTACCTCTACATCTGAACAGAACGGAGAAAGTAAAAAGAATGTTGTTAAGAAACATCCTTGTGTCAAAACAGAGTAGAGGACACAGTGATAAGAAAGACCGATGGGTCAGAAGCATCTCATTCACAAAAAGCCACTGTCCACTTTCAGCGGTGGATTCTTCCATTGCAAGATAAAAATGCACTCGAATGTTTTAATTTTTGGTGGATTTCTAACACACTCTAAGAGTGTAAACCTGTTGAAATAATTAATTTCCTTTTACATTAACCAGTTACTTTATTCTTATAAATGTGGCTGTAAGTAGTGTCCATATCTGCTTTCTTGCCAGACACAGGACCATTCTTTACTGAGATGTAACACCTACTTAAATCAATGGAAGTTTTCTGCAACACTTGACCGGAGATGTGGGGCCACATGTAATACTTAACCCTTAGGTGGTTATCTGAACCAACCATGTCCCCAATCTTCTCTGAATATAACGAAGCAGAAGATGGTAAACAGAAAAAATACTGTAGCAACCGGGAGTCTATAACTTTTTGTTACTAAAAATCTAAGTACTTAAATTGCTGCAATTATATGACTTTGAATGAAACAGTGAGTGTCAGATAAGCCTCAGGGTAGAATTGCAAGGCTAGGTTCTAGTCCTGACTCAAGTGTATCCTAGAGCAAAATATGATCTAATAGACTCAGTTTAACTCTCTGTGATAAAAGACAAATAACGTGACATCATAGAATACCAATGATGAGAACAAAATCCACCTACGTTTAGATAATACTAAAAATGATTCAATCCCATCAGATGTGAAGTCTATGACCAAGTTTGTGCTTTTAGAAAATGATCATTATTTTAAAAATGATCACTATTAGACTTGGCAAGTAATCTAATCCCTTCCCTACCATATGCTATGAAATTCAAATTATGGCCTATGATCTAGGTAGAATTTATTAAGAAGCTGCCTACCGCCATGACGACTACTTAGATTAATTTGAATGAAATGTTTTCATGAGAACTGTTTCCAGATTCTTGGATGAAAAAAAAACCCAAAACCTGTAGGGTCAAAGGGAAAACATTTGCCAGTGAGGATAAGACTTTAATGTCAACACTTACCTTTTTTTTTTTTTAAGTTGTTCGATTGGAAAATATAAGGAGTCATTTTCACAATACTTCCTCTATATTTATTTTGGCAGCATTGGGTTGACTGTGGAAACTTGATTACTACACCGAATAGCAAAGGTGTTTCTAAAGTACATAAATGCTCTCAGAAAAGCTACTGCCCTTTCTTTCCTCTTACAGCATTAGAAACAAGCAAAGTAGCAAACCACCTTTAACATATGCATTATTCTTAGAACACAGAGTAGCTTCGAGAATGGAAAAGATCCCTTGCACACTCGACTCTGGCTAATTCTCAGATTACTCTGTCTGACAGATTTCAGCTTGGATTCTTGTTAGTGTTAATGGCTGATGACAAATTCAACCCTAGAGTAAGTGACCAGGAGGAAACCTGAAACGCTGATTCCTATGCAGCAGTTTACGAAGCGGTCTTCCGTCATTTCCTCGGGCGTGAAGCTGGGTAAAACCCGCCACTTCCCCATCTCACCCAGCCGTTCGCATGCCTAGAGCCTAGGAACGCTTCGCCCACGCCCAGGGCACAGGTCACCACCAGCTCACCCCTGTCAGGAGGGGCTCCACAGTCACACACATGGCATCATTGGGGAACACCGAGGGCAAGTATTTTAAATCATTACATCAATCAAATTTGTGAATAAACTGACACCCTATTACTATTAACAACTCTGCTCAATTTTATTTTATTCAGTTGGCCTAAAAATGCAGACAGCTATTAATGAATGTAAAATGGAAATATAAATCGAGGGAGCAACACATCTAGTTTTGCCAATCGAGTGCTAAAAAAGGGCTCAATAGCTGTTAGCTTTTCCTTGTGCACCAAGTTGCAGGTATTAGCACGGTGTTTGTTACAAAATGGAACGCTACACAGTAGGACATCACTGGAGACTGCTATATGCATACGTCATCAGAAACCACAGGCTTCTGCCTGAGTCAAAGCATGTCAAAAATTATATACATGTAATTTTCATTAATATAAATTATACATATATATTAAACACCGTTTTCTACAACGTTCTTTATACTTATAGCATAGAAACAAAACAAAATTATCTTCGCTGTTTTTCCTTTTTCTTTGCAAGGAAATTCGCAGGTTATTACATAAGGGAAACAATCAATAATATCATTGTATTATTCTGGTTTTACATTGGTTATTTCAAGTTTTGCTCTTATTTTCTTTCCAAGCAGTTTTGAAAGTCCAATGTTTACACAGCTGAAATTGAGGGTTAGTCAGGCCCTCATCCGTGTTTGGAAAGAGAAGCAAATTCTTTTTTAAAAATTGGTCCCCAAAGGTCATTCTTTGAAAAACTACAATTTCCCTATCTTTCTAACCTTTAAATAATTAACTTCCTAGATCATTTTTTTCCGTGGGGAGAACACTCTGATCAGTAAATACATGTAATGTGATTTCTTCATAAAAACCTCTGTATGAGTTTAGGTCACTGCTGCCAAGGGAGAAAATGCTCCTATTGGAAAATAATTTTTTTTTTAAATCAATGGTTATAGAAAGTGCCAAGCATTAAAAAGAATGACTTTTTTCCTTAAATACTTTACGAAAAAGATTAGCTGTACGGCTATCTCGTGCCACAGAATTCCAAGAAACATACTACTTCTCCTCCAGCATTTTCAGATTTAATTTTTCAATTTGTAATAAGAAGCTGGCTTCACATCCATATATAAATGGCAACTGGTGTATTTTCATCCTGGGGGTAGGCCTGGTGATAAGAAGTTGAGTTTTTGGACCTTTTGCATGTGTGTTTTCTTGGAAGGAGCTTCTACAAAAGCCTTTTCACAGACTTCACAGAGAAACTCCCCAACACAGATGGTGCAGGTTACAGAGCACCCTCAGTATCCAGAAGAGAACACTTAGGTTGGGTCCAATGCCCCCATGCCTTATGCTTCCCCAGACTTCTAAGGAGCTCAGCTTCCTAGCATCTCAGCTAGCAGGACTTTGTTTCGCTTTGTATTTTTTCTTTTCTTTTTTCTCTTTGAGGCCAATGGGGAGGGAGCAGCAGGTAACTGCTCAAGTGTGGAGTTCAACTGCAATGCCACCTACAAACCATCGGGCACCCTAGCTCTGAACAGAAGGGAGTGCAATGGAGCTGTAGGTGCTGCTCGTCGAGTCCCTAGAAGCTTCTAAAAGCTCCTTTTCTCTGGGTTGGTCAGACAGAAGAGAGTGTGGGCATTCACTTAAAGGATTGCTCCCTCCTTTAGTCTTCCCCCAGGTCCGTCTAATCTTAGGTTTGTGGTGGTGAGGAACTCTGGAACATTTTTTTGGTTAAAGTTGATGAGCATTCTAAATGGACCTTTGTCTTTAATTTTACTTTCCATTTGCAAAGTGTCTGCAGGCCTTAATGAGCTACTTCTATACCCTCTGGGACTGTCAGGATTATGCCAATGACCAAAACTTAACATCACAAACAACCGCCTGTGCTAGTCCTGAGAAGACATCAATTTATTGAACTCTGGGAGTGTGGTCATGCTCAATGAATTACATTCAGTAGAATTACTCGGGAAGCTTTGGTCCCCTCTTTATTTTTAAAATCACCACAGGCACTCATGTTTTCTACCAATTCATGTTTTTATGAGAAAAGGAATTCTAGTGTAACATTCCAAGGAGAAATAAAAGAAAACTTGGAAATGCATGTATTTCTTTTTTTCCTTCGTTTTCTCATTCAAGGCCTTGGAAGATGAGATGTGTGCGTGTGTGTTTTAAGTGGAATTCAGGAAAAAGCCATTTGGTGAGTTTCAGAAAAGTACAGACAACAGGAACTGACTGGATACGATGGCATGCAAATAAAGAGAGACCATAGAAAGGTGGTAATTTCAGATGGCAAAAGATGTCAAATAAGTCAAAATAAAGGTTAGAAAGTGAAATACGTGCATAAGAGAAAAATACTTGGGACGGAAGATTCCTCCACATGGTTCCCATCCTGAAAGAGGTTCATCGGGTGGGAGTTGGGCTGCTGTGGTGCAGGGAGAGCAGGTCCCAGGCACCTAACCCACACTGTGGAAGGAGGGGCTGGGCGAGGTAATCACAGAAGGCTGCCTGGGAGAGTTGATATTTGATACCAGTTCTTGAAATGAGA
Source organism: Lyroderma lyra (assembly GCA_004026885.1). Lineage (NCBI taxonomy): Eukaryota > Metazoa > Chordata > Mammalia > Chiroptera > Megadermatidae > Lyroderma > Lyroderma lyra. The sequence continues at coordinate 194,630 of PVJL010002277.1, forward strand.
AACAAAACAAAACAAACAAAAAACCTGGCCAGCAAATAAGGTGTGATAGGGGTGAAGAGGAGTAAAAAGTGCAACTGTACTTAGTTCTGTGTGGGTGCAGGGAGGTGAGAGCACACCCAGCCTGCAGCCGTGACTGGGAGAGCCTGAGGATGGGGGCAGGGACTCGGCAACATGTGATCCTGTGACACCGTATTTCCAACTTCGGTGCGGGCCTCAGGGCCTCATCCATAAAAGGCAGACTGATGGTAGTTGGTTTTTCTCCTGGTGAAGGAGTTGTACTAGAATGGGAGAAGTGAACCTGGGATACGTTGGGGAGAAGGCGAGAAGAGGAAGTCTGTGATTTATGGAGAGATTACTAGAAACTCGAAAAGTCAGGATAAGAAAAGTGGGCAGATATAGGAGAAGGAAGAGACTCCTGTAAGCAGAACAAAGCACTTGCGGAGAAAGGATATTTGGAGAGACACAGTGGGATGGGTGGTGACAGGAAGCACCTTTGGAGATGGAGCAGTGAGCAGATGCCACAGCAACACAAGCCCTATCACACACACGCGTGTATCGCGACGGTCTGTGAAGGTGACTGAGAATAAAGCCACATTGGAAGAGACGTGGAAAATGTCTGGAAATGTTTAAAGGGAAATGTACAAACCATTCCTCTCAAGGCCTTATTTATAGCAAATTATAGGATCCAAAATGCATTTCTAACACAAAAGTGTGGGTGCCTCTTGCAGTATTAAGATAAAATGGTGTGTGTGTGTATATAGTTTGAGTCTGTCACTTTGATCAATTGATATATAAATTCATTCAACTTATATGTCAGTTTCTTTAAATACCAACATCTCTTTATTAAAAACTCAGATATTATTTTAGACACTATACTTAACAAGCAGAAAAATGATAAAAATAAAAGCATGGTTTGGTAACTAGTAAACTCCTCTCACTGTCCTCTTTAAATGTAGGGAGAAACCTGACACAACTTTTTTTTAAAAAAAACCAAGTTGAGCATATTTTCTTCAGCTTTGCTTACATTTATGGTATAGATCCATTACAAATATACAAAAAGACCTTGGGAGTTTTATGGCATTTTACTGTGTTTGCATTATAAATAATGTGGTCTCACTGTCTTTAATTTTTTTCCTACCAAAGGTCTTTTTTTCCAATCAGAAATTATATTTTAAAAAAACTCTTCATGTTAATTGATTTCACAGGTTAACTAAACACATTAGAAAGAAAACACCCTACTCTGCCAAATATAACAGTTGAATGGTATTATGTGGTTTCCTGCCTTAAAAAAATGTGCGCATATATAAAACTTTGGTAGTGGACCTCTCTAGAAAGAAAGAACCAGAATGCTGTGTGATTTCACTTGTCAGAACCATGATTTCCCCATGTCCCCTGATAGCGAAATACACTTTTTCCTTTTGCACCACTTGTAACTTAACCAAAGCACACAGAGAAGGCTCCCCCTGCATGGAATTCCTTTATTGTGCTCTCAGGGGGCTCTTCTTTCATCCATATGTGCCCAATTTTCTTATCCTGAGTTTTCCAGTGAAGTGTGGCCTCTTTAAAACTTTGATAACATGGATAACTATGTTTATTCTACAGAACTAGCTGGGAATGAGATGGTGGGGTATAGAAGAGACACATCCTCTAACACGGACAGGCAATTTTATCCAACAGTTACTTTAGCGTCTGCCATAGGTCAGGCACTGTGCAAAGCAGTGGGCTGGGTCACCGGGGATGCAAAGAGGAAGAAGACGAAGTATAAATGGTCATGTTGCCCTAATGGAGCTGGACTGCATGCTGCAGGCAGTAGGGCTCAGCTGAAAGTTTTAAGAAGGATTTAAAACCTGATTTACATTTCAAAAACAAACTGCGGCGGCTGTGTGGAGAACTGATTGATGGGAGAGAAAGGAAGACAAGTCAGGAAGCTCCAGCTTTCATGCAGTGGGGTCCAGGTAAGAGATGCTGAAGGGCTGGGCCAGAGCTGTGGTGGCAGAGGGACAGAGAGATGTGAAAGGCCCCAAGAGGGAACTGGCAGGATGTCGCGAGGGCTGGGATGCATGGCGAGAAAAATGAAAGTATGACTTCAGGAGTCCAGTACTGATGTTTGGCAATGAATGAATGAACACAGGGACAGTAACAGGTTGGAGAGGGAATGGTAATGGGTTTGGTTTTGGATCATTTCGGGCAGAGACACAGGACACCCAGGGAGAAGGGTCTAGTAACTGACAGCTGGGAATAGGAGGGTGGTGCTCAGGACAGGGGTGGACGTGGAAGGTATTTACCTAACAGTCTGCATACCCTATAAATAATAGCTGACTCAGAGAAGAGGATAAAATGTCCCAGAAGAATACAGAATAAAAAAGAGGGCTGAAAATGCAACTCCATGGGTCATCATGATCTAAGAAATGGGCATGAGAAAAAGAGAATGAGGCAGAAAGAGACCACTCCAGGAGGGAACAAGATGCAGGGAGAAGGAATGTCTTGAAAAGGGGAGAGAAGATGAGAAACCATTGTCATTGTGTCTGAAGATGGAGTCTGTGACCAGCCCAATGGCTTTAGCACGCGGACGCTCCCTGATGACCAAAGAGAAAGGACTTTCGGGCAGATGAAGCGTCTGAGGCTGAGCTCAGTGCCCTGAAGGTCAAGTGGGAGCCCGGTTTGTCGCGATCCGGGGAGGATGGATGTACCTTCCAAGAATCTGGAGGTCAACATGGTGATGGAGAATGTCCCTGGATTCCTTTTTTGATGTATTTTTGTATTTGCCATTTTTCTAGGAAGAACTGTGTATTATTTAACAAGGAGGACCAAACAAAGACATAACGTGAGAATGAAGCCCATTTCCAGAAGAATTTTGTGCAGTGAGGTCCTCGGCCTTGAGAAGTAGAAGGGAAGTGGGTGCTGGTGCCAATCTGCCACGCAGTTAGCCAGATGACTCCCAGGATAACACTGAGAGCTTCCCCTGGGCCTTGGCTTCCTGGCCTGTAAATAAGGAAGCTGGGCTGGCAGACCACGAAGGTGGTGTGGAGATGTCCGGGGTCCTGCTTGTGATGTGAGGATGAGCTCTCAAATAAATGAGAAAAAAATGATAGTTAAGGAAACCCTATAATGAATGGTGTAAAAATATAATTATTTTAGAATGTAATTAATCACTCCACTTTATGTTTCATAATTTCTGATGTTGTTCATTTGCTTCTCTTAAAGAGAGGAACACCTATATTGATTATAAGACAGTAGACCCGCCACTAACCAGCACCCATGGGGATTGGTAGATAGTGGATGAATGTAAGAATTGAATTTTTTTGCTGGTTGCTTGTGATCCAGTTAACGTAGAGTCTACTACGTATCTGTTCTCATGTTCTTTTCATTCTACTGTCTGTTTTAAGAAACAAAATTCAGTTACTAGCACAGAGTCTCCTCTGTGTACTAATCAAGGCAGAGAACACATTGTGTGGGTAGAGCTTGAAGGCTGCAGTGGCCAAGACTAAGTATTTACGGCTTCCTTTAGAGTGCCCAATGACATAAAGTTTTTATTGAGCAATTACAGGTCCAGAGAAAATAAAAGCATCAGGCTGCATTTCATATCCATACACTCTTCCATGTGATGAGCGGTCTGGTATGGACATTTTTTTAGTTATTTCTGCTTCAGGTGCGTTTAGACAACATACAGCGATGTAAAGTAGTGGCCACAGGCCCAGTCAGTGAAAAACATTAGACCGGACCTAAGAAAAATTAGGTAGGAACCAAGTAGTAGTTTAGAAATAAAAATCCTAGAACATTAAAGTTCAGAAGTACCTTAAAGGCCACCTGGGACAATGCCCCAATGGAGGTAGGTGCCCTTTTGCCAGTAGGTACCCCACCTATTCTTGGGATACCTCTAGAGAACACCCACAATTTCATGAGGCAGGTATTTGCTGACTAGCTCTAGTTATTGAGAAGTTCTTCAGCATACTGACCTGAAACCTGCCTTCATAACATCCACCTGCTAGGCCCAGTTCTGTCCTCTGTATGAAACCACTTCAGATTATTAAGCTACTGCTCCTCCCTGGAATGTCCGCTGTCCTCAGGAAATCTTACAGACAAGTAAAAATGTTATAGCCTGTACTGAAAGTTTATCTCTTCTTTCCTGATTATTTTTCAGGAAGGATGAGATCTGTTAGTCCACCATGCATATAATGAAATTAATTTGAATCCTTGTTAAGAACTTTAACTTGTTACAAAATGTTCTGTTCTGTGTAACAGCAGATTCTTTGGCTGGGGTATGACACAAACTCTTTTAACTAGCCTCCAATGAACCAACTTGTTGGATTAAGTAATGCTCTCTGGGAAACATCCTGGCCAATGCCCACAACAGATAGCCTGTTTGCAGCCTAGTCTTGGGCAGACCCTCACACTTCTGATCGTGTATGCTGAATAGTATGCCAACCAAGACTCAGCCATATTTACTCTCAAACATTCTGTGCCAGTGTATCGATTACTGTAATTACATAATTAAATAGTAATATAAACCCATAAAATCAATGTGGATAGAAGAGTTGTTTCTAGAACAAGTTAAAACTGTATAAAGACTACAACTCATTCAGTGAAAAGAATGCTATCAAATACAGGTGGACAAGACAACTGTAAAAAACTGAGAAAAACTGCAATAATCTAGAGAGATTTTGCACTCACTCATTTTTGCAAAGCCCTTTAAAAATTCTTCCTTGGAGTTCCCTGGTGGTGTAGTGGCTTAAGGCTTTGTCACTGGCACTGTCAGCGACTGCGGCCTGGGTTCGATTCCCGGCCAGGGAACTACCCATATACAAAAAAAAAAAATTCTTCCTCCCTTTAATGTTGGCAGTGTGGATAATGCATCATAGATATGGTTCATGTAAGACAAAACAGGCAGAACTCTTAACAATAAACTTCTACTCAAAGAAAGAACTTGGCCTGTCTTCAAAGATTGATGAATGAATGTGCATTTGTATGATTTAGGCTAAACTTTAATTATTTAAAGGGTGCATTATCCTTTTATGATTTGCAGATTTAATCGCCTTTTTCAAACAACTGATCAATTATTGGCTCTGTGAAGTCAAGAAGGTGATTCCTGTTGCATTCAACAGCTGACCTCTCAGGACACTACGATAAAGATGACATCCTAGATCAGTGGTTCTCAACCTCCCTAATGCCGTGACCCTTTAATACAGTTCCTCATGTTGTGGTGACCCCCATAACATTATTTTCGTTGCTACTTCATAACTGTAATTTTGCTACTGTTATGCATCGTAATGTAAATATCTGATATGTGTTTTCCGATGGTCTTAGGTGACCCCTGTGAAAGGGTGGTTCAACCCCCAAAGGGGTTGTGACCCAGGTTGAGAACCACTGTCCTAGATAATCTTAAGACGCCATGTAAGCCAGGTTTGCTAAGAACTATACAAATTGAGATACGATAGAAGTAAGAGATGCTAGGAACAATACAAATTAATAAGCTTCACTGGTTACTGTTTAGTCAGATTATACTGACATGAACCAATAAAACAATTGGGTATGTAGAGAATTTACAAGTCAGTAAATTATGGGGCAAATATACGAGAAACTCAGAAGTAAAAGGACGAGATAAAATGTTAAGAAGGAGAAACTACGTATTCATTGGCAGACAAGCTTTTTGAAGCTGACTATTAAAAATAATGTTCTCTAAAAAAGAGAGTAGTTAGGAAATTCTGACTGGAAGAACTTTCCAGAAAGAAAGTCAGTCAATGAGACAGCAAGGAGACTGAGAAAAAAAGCAAAGGTACTTGGTTACAGAAAGATAAAAAAAAAAAATAGGAGATGAGAATCAAGGCTTACAGAGAGTTTGTGTAAAGTGTTGGGAAGCAGTTTATAGTGAGCTAGTCCAGTTTGCCAGAAATGGTTCAGATGGTCTCACGAGCCCATTAAGGCATTGTTAAATCTCTAAACGATGTAATGACCAAACGTGAGAATCCCAGACATACACCGGAACTGAAGCTCTGTGACCTGAATGAACCATTTCTTGACATCATTAAAACATTCTAGCAAGAAAATGTTTGTAGTTATAAGGTCCACCACTTCAGAAGAGCTCACAAAAGGATGAGAAATAGGTATTTCTTATGTGTTTGGATTATAGATTACTTTTAAAATACTTTATATAGTACTTTGCCATTAACAAAAGGCTTTTGTATGTATGATTTTTAAACAAATTTATAAAACTCTGTGAGGTCAACATAAGCTTTCTATTTGATAGGTGAGAAAATCCAAACTCAGATATTAAATGATATGCCCAAGCTTACACAGCTGGAAAGAAGTTAGCAGATCAGAACCCTGGTCATTCCAATTTAAAGTATTATAAAAAGTTTAGAAAGTAAAGGAGAAAACTAAAGTTTTCACTAATTCCCATAATCTTTTTATGTATTATCTCCTTTCCTCCCTTCACAGACTGTGATTATCGGAATACCTTATTTTTTCATTTGACACTGTATCACGTGCATTTATTACGACCACCTGATCTTATGGTAGGTCAAATAATGATGATACAAAATATTATGATACGTGAATTATTTCAGTAAAAATACTACTATGAGTGAGGTGCTATTCTATAGAACCAAAGATAAATAAGAAAAGGACAGTTACTTAACCAACCCTGTTACTGGCCAGCCAGGTTTTGGACTTTTGGTTTGTGTTTGCCGTGACAGGTACCACTAAGATGAAAAGTCTTTTTTCCATGGCTCACATGTTGCAGAGGTGGTCATTTGGACAAAGCCTAACCCCTCCCTCCAATAATACTCAGTTTCCTCCCCCCTTTTACTGTCTGTTCATTTAAATCTGCACCTTTCATCTTTCTGTATTTAGTAACTGGGAAGAAAAATGTGTGTGGGTGAAAATATGAGGGCTGTCTGAAAAAAATCCAGCCAAAAATGCTTCTATTTTTCATACTACATGGTTGGATATTTTCCACACAGCCCCTGTACGTATTTTTATATTTTATTCCCCATTATAATATTTGTAAAGATAGTTATTTTACACAAGTGTAAACAAGTGTACCCCACTGCAGAACAGTAAAAGCTATCTTAGAAGCATGAATCAAATCCACTGAGCTTGTGTAAGGAAGTAAAATACTGTATGTATCATTTTATTTGGCTCTTGAAGAACTATTTAGTCTTCTGCTTTCCTTAAAATATGATCAAGCTATAGCAACATGGCACAAACTAAAAGGGAGATCTGGAAGTTGATTAATTTATCTGGAAAAGCATCCATTCTCCATTTCAATTCGTGCCATGACGACACGGCCTAAAATCAAATTTTAAATGAACGCAAAAACAGCCACTCTCTGGGCCAAATTCTGGAAAAACGTCGTAAGAATTCCAAGTGGAAGTCTTTGTAGATCCTGAGAGGCTTATATATTGCCCTTAATTTAGAGAAGTGTCAGGATACATTTCTCTAAGGGCCCAAAAAGAAGGATTATGCAACTGAATGAGATGATGCCATGCAAAACTGAGCAATGGCTCTCTGACTTTGGAGCAATTCCCAGTAAATGTTCTCCTCACTTTGGATCCTGTCCCAGAACTCATGGCACCTCTGGGCTGGAAAGCACGTTAGAGGCCATCTAGCCCCAAGAGGCATCACCCACATCCTAATTCCACTGATGCGGCAGGCTCGGGAGGATCACAGATGCTTCCAGAGACGGCACTGTGTTAGAACATTTGGTTAGTTCTTACCTTGTTCCCAGAGTGTTTGGCCCACACCTGAGCAGGTAGAGATCCCTGAGAAGAGCCGCACCCCCACCTGTGCCCTACACGAAGTCACTGTGACCTACCTTCGGGGGCTCGGGAGCGACACTGCCCAGTCATGGGGCTGTACTCCTGGTTTTCGTCAGCGCACACACACAGGAAGGACCCTTCCACATTTTCACAGAAGGCTTCTCCACACACGCCACTGAGCAGCTCACATTCGTTCACGTCTGCAAAAGGGAGCACAGATCAAGTCAGACATGTGCCTCACTTCTGACAGTTCTATTTTACCAGCTGTGCCAAGGCTGGTCGTACTCGGCGAAAACAGGGGGATCCCCAGTGAACACTCCACCCCATCTGCTATTCTGGGGGACGGGGTTCCTAAAAGTGGGGCTGTGTGCTTTGGTTTCTATGAAAGAACCATGAAAACACAAGGCAAAGGATCCAAATTCCAGTTCTGACTTGAAGAAACACCCCAGAATTGCACTACCAGCATCCTATGCACCCTCTGTTTCATTTTCCCTTCCCTGACTTTTTGACATAACGAGGGCTTAAATAATCCAACACTCTTACTCTCAGTACTCAATTCAAGGAAAAATTAGCCACCTTAGCACTTTTGAAACCCTAGCCTCCTTTAACTTCATTAAAAAAAAAAAAAGGTCTTAAATCCTCTCAAATGTCTGAAAATACAGTTCTCTAACAGCCAAAATATTCATAATTTAACAACCAGAATTCAGGTTATGTAATCCCTTTGAGAAATGACGGCAAGACCCCTGCAACTACTCACTGGGTGCCATTCATCACTCGCGTGAAAGAAATTGGGCCCATAATTTCGCAGTGATTTCACTACGCCTTGAAAAGTTCTGTTGGTGTTCCAGTGTAACTGCTATTTCACTAAATGTTTTTCTTCTGACCTTAAATATACATCACTAAAAGTCAGTCAAGGAATCTAGATGAGTACCGTATTTTCCGCACTATAAGGCGCACCTAAGAGCCTTAAATTTTCTCAAAAATCGGCCATGCGCCTGGTAATCCGGTGCGCCTTATGTGTGCACTGAGTTCCAAAATCTGCAAAAATGTTGTTGTGCGACTTTGGTTAAGCGCTCCACTTGATTGACATTTCCTGCTGACACAGGAACGTAATACATCCACTACGTACGCTGACAGCAATAAACCAATCAGAGAGCATTACGTAATGCGTACAGTACGTACGCTTACCTCCGCCACGCCTCCGATAGGTATACTACCGGTATACTGCAAAACAACATTTGCTTGTCTAAGGACCCCCGAAAATGGCACCAGTGAAGAGACACGGATTTGTGGGAGAAGACTGATTAAAAAATAATGTGAGTGTATTGTTAAATAGTAGAATAAAGTGCAACTAAACTCACTGATTTGCTTCCGTTACCTTTTTTGTAGACCCTATGTTTTAGCAGGCACCTTTTAATCCGGTGCGCCTTATGGTGCAGAAAATACGGTACTTTATTTGACATCATGCAAGTGCACAGCCCTCAAGAAAGGCTAACTTTTATGTTTGACGATGCCCAATACTACTACTTAGCTTTTCTCTTCTAAGAAATTTTATTAATGAGTGCCCAGATCAGCAGAGCACCTGACTTGATACCTGAAATGCTCATGCATTCGGCATTAAATGCACAAAAACATCGGCTTTCACGAGCACACTCTGAGATGGTTTATACAAAGTTAAAAGTCTGAGCAATTAATCCAAATCGTTAAAAAAAAAAATCCTATTTTCACCCGCTATACCCAGTTAAGTGAACAAAACGTTTATGTTACCTTGACTTATTTGAATAATTACTCAGTTTTCCATTTCATTCTGTATACAAACAGATAGAAACCCCATGAGCTGGGTTTCGCTTGTGAAAAGATATTCTAACATGAAGGCAAGAGCTGGTATATTTAATCTACCCAGACAGTCATAATGCAGATCAGAAAAACTGATTTTAGAAATTTGCCAGTTCGATTTTAGGTAAACATCAAATGAAACTTCCACCTTTCTGACGAGATTGGGCATGTTCAGGGTGGTATGGCCGTAGACTACTTTCACCTTTCTAACTGGCACTGTTTACATGGCTACTGAAATCTCATCCATCAGACTGCATTCATGAAATCAAAACTATCTTCTAGTTTAGGGCTAAGGGGCCTGGGGCAACAATAAGAGGGAAGCAGCCCAATGCCTGCCTCAGGGAGCTGACAGTCAAGTCAGGAGAATTTAATCAGATCATCTCAAAGGCCATGGTAAGTGCTAAGCGCAGGGAGGACAGAGCACTGTGAAAGCAGAAGACATTGGGCCTTAAGAGCAGAGGTGAGTCAGGGAAGTGATACTGGAGCCAAGCCCCACCTGAAGGGTAAGGAGTGGACGTGGCAGGGAGGCAGCCAGGGGTCCTAGCAGAGAACACAGTGTGGACGAAGGTTGGTATCAGGGCTGAATCATCTCCAAATCCTTCAGAACACCAGTGTGGCAAAGTGCACACAAGAGGTGCTCAGTTAATATTTTTGAAAGAGTAAATAAATAGACATAAGGACACCTGTTGAGTTCATTAAAACGATGACTGCTCTTCTCTAAAGGTGGCATTTTGTGTGCCAAAACGAAACATGGACATGGGTTCAGAGAGCTCATGTGGCTGGTGAGAAATGAACCCTAACCATGTGTGAAGTCGGTGGTTCACCAGCTCATGTCTCAACAGGTAACAGATAAACACGATTTACCGAGCACCTCACCACAGGCGAAACAGGCCCACAGAGGAGAAAGTTCTCCACCACATGGAGCTCTGTGTCTCTTGGGGAAGGCAGCTGCAGGCGGTACACATGATTACATTATTCCAAAGGTTCTAAGTCCTATAAGAGAATTTGCTCGAGATATACTGGAAGCAGGCGGAGGGATCAGAGCTCAGAGGTGGAGCGGGGACAGTGTCTGGCAGGAGACGACATCTAATCCCCAGCTTCAGGAACGAGTGGGTGAGACCAGGTTCAGGGAAGGGGAGGCCGGGAGAACACGCTCAGGAGGAGCAACCGACAGCCGAAGGATCGCAGTTACGTGAGCAACTGCCAACAGTTTCATGCTGCTGGAACACAGGAGTGAGGCAAGAAATGGGGAGGGTGAGAAGACAAAGTAGGGGTCAGGTCACAGGACCTATTTACTCAAAATATTTAGTGAATGTCAGATGAGTCTTTCCACTTTTAGTTTAGTGCGAAGACAAGTGAAGCAGGAATTGGAACCAGTGATTAGGAGAGTGTTGGCGCAAAGGTGGTTACTGTACAAGCGTTTTTATCATTAAAATTCCAAATACGTAGATTATGTTTTCCCAGGTTAATGTGGAGGGGAAAGGAATTCATGCTTTCACTGCCAACTTCCAACCTGAAAAATCACTGGCTCCTCCTCAAGAGCCACTGGCCATGAAATGAACAGAGTTATTTTTCTTAATTAAGAAGAATAAAGAAGGCAGCTTGCTATCTGAGAAGTTTTTTTGGATTTTTTGTTATTATGTTTTTTAATCTGAGAAGTTTTGAATCTAACAACCTTTCGTGTCTGTCCCATTTAATTGCTCTAAATTGCAAGTGTGTTTCTTAATGCATGAAAATGAAAGAAATCACAGCTTGTCAGAAAACGAAATGCAAAATCTCTTTATACGATGAGCCTGTGCTGGGCCATATTCTAGGACCTCTGATACTATTCAAGATTCTTCTCAGCTCCATCCATCTCAGAACAGAGTGAAGGAAGAAGGTTGCACCAGGCAAAGCACTGCTTTCCGGGTGACATTCTTGGCAACGGAAACTCTTGCCCACACCTCTCCTGAAAGGCACTGCTGCTCAAGGAGGTGCCCCGTGAAGACAGACAAGCTCCACCACACGCCAGACTCTGTTTCCTGTGCAGGAGGGACTGAAGAGTTCTGCGTACTCAGCTGAGAGTTTAAACAGATGTTCTGCCTCATATACGTTTCAATTCAAAGTCCTATTTCCACATTTCTTCATGTCCCTAGACATTTTAGAAGCCATAGGATATTTGTGTACATTCCCATATTGTGTGACAAAAATCAAATCATGGCGAAATTCTGTCCAAATGATCTTCACTTGCAATGTCTCCTGTTGTTGATAACTTGGATTTCTTTTCCATGGGGAGAGAGGAAACGTGTTGCAGAAAAAAAAATCTAAAAACTCACCCACACACCCTTGCCCATCCTGTGGCGCCTGAAAGCCCTGATAACAGAGGCAGCGGAAGGAGCCAGCCGTATTGTCACAAAACCCGTGACTGTCACAAACAGTGTTGTTTACACATTCATCAACATCTGCAAAAAAGACACAAAACACAGACCGACAAACACCAGATATTAATGGATAGACAGGTGCTCAACACACCCCAATTAGGATGAGATGATCATGTTTACATGGAATGAGCTTGAAAACATTTTACACAGAAATAAAATGTTTTGATGAAAATGTCTTAAGACAAAACGCTGGGTTCTGTGAGAAAACACCGACTTCTCTGGAACGGAAATGACTCCTGCAGTCGCCACGGTCAGTAGTTCCTAGCGCTGCTAACTCTGTTTCTAAGGAGAGTACTGTACATTCCGACCCGGGAAATATGCGAAGGGACTGTCACCTGTTTGTGGTGGTGATAAATGCGAACAGTTCTATTTGTAGAGCTGGGGGCTGAAGGAAGCACTTGCTTGCCTGGGCAATGGTTCTCAGCTCCAGAGAGGACCCTGATCAAGTCTGAAGAGCGTTCCCATTAAGTGGGAGGGCGTGCCAGAGGGCACCGGAAAGAGGAGTGAGCAGAGAGGAGGGGGAGGGGAGAAGGGGAGGGGAGAGGAGCAGAGGGGAGGGCGAGGGG
>PVJL010002278.1:0-74950 GCA_004026885.1 Lyroderma lyra
CAGGTTCATGAAGTCTTCCTTGAGTCCTAGGTCTATAAGTTTAGTACCTATGTCTTCTTCTATACAGTTTATTGTTGCAGGTCTTATATGAAGGTTTTTAATCCATTTTGAGTTAATTTTTGTATATGGAGAGAGTTCATAGCTCAGGTTCATTCTTTTGCATGTTTTTCCAGTTTTCCCAGCACCACCTACTAAAGAGGCTGTCTTTTTCCCCATTGTATGTTTTTTGCTCCTTTATCGAAAATTATTTGTCCATATATTTGTGGGTTTATTTCTGGGTTTTCAGTTCTAGTTCATTGGTCTCTATTTCTGTTCTTCTGCCAGTACCAAGCTGTTTTGACTATTGATGCTTTGTAATATAAATAGAAGTCAGGGAGTGTAATGCCACCAGCCTTATTCTTTTTATGTAGTATTGCTTTGGCAATTCGAGGTCAATAAAGGGTTGTTTTTAAGGTGCTTAGTTTGTGGTAATTTGCTAAGCAACAATGGATAACTAATCTATAAACGCAGAATTCACACTTCTGTGCTTTAACCTTTTGTGGACCAGAGACTTTCTAGAGCCTCTAATACAAACTTGCCATAGACTGAGTTTACACCCTGCTTATGGCTACTAATTCTCTAGCTATTATTAATTATATTTATGGTTTATTGAGCCTATAAATATTATGACTTATTTGTATGTTAAGAAGCAATCTTTTGGGAAAGTATTTTTTTACATAAATACTTTTTTTTGCCTAACATTTCACATCTGAGATGTCTACGTTGACAAGTTTATCTCTAGATCATTTTATTTTCACTGTTGTACACTATTTCAGATTATGAATATACTCCAATTTATCCACCATTCTTCTATTGATGAGAATAGTTGTTTCTTATTTTTAACTATTACAAACAATATTGCAGTATAGTTATACATTTTGTACAAGGATGCACATCACACATGTGACCACATGTGACAGTTTTCTCTAACATATTTACTAGCTTTTCCTTATGGCATCTACCAGAGAATGGAATTGTTATGTAAACAGGGTATGTCATCTTCCAACTGTATTGGATGTTGTGTTTGACATACTTGTAGCTGCCCAAAGTATTTTGAATGCCCCCTCCCAGATAGCTGTTACTTTTCCCCATTATAACCCCTACATCTTCAAGGCACTATAGTATCTCATTTTATCCTTTGTTTAGAATTCAGTTCTCACTTGAATTTCTGCAGTATCTTGCTTTCTGGTTCCACTCTGCTCTCCTTCCCCACCTTTTCATAATTAATTCCTAAGTATCCTAATTTAAGAATTATACCCTCTATAAAGTTTTACCGGGGGGGCTCCCTGGTGGTGTTGTGGCTAGGCTTTGGTGCTCTTACCACCGCAGCCTGGGTTTGATCCCGCTCAGGGAAACAACAACAACAACAACAACAACAACAACAAAATTTTTTTTTACCAGATTCCCTTGGGCTTTTCAAGTGTCATTTCTTTTTGTTTACCTGTCATAGGCCTTATTTACCCTAATATAAAACTACTAGGGAGTGAGCTGGGAAAATATAATAATAAAGATCCTTGAGGTCTGGGAAATATCTTCATCTCCATCACCATCTGTAGTACAAGAGTATTTCCCAGAAAAGCTATAGTAAATTCTTTTTTTTTTTTTTTTTTTTTTTGGTTGATTCTCTGAGTGGAGATTGAACCCAGGCTAGCCACTACACCATCAAGAAATCCCCTATAGGAGTTCCCTGATGGTGTAGTGGCTTAAGGCTTCGACGCTGGCGCTGTCAGCACTGCGGCCTGGGTTCAATTCCCAGTCAGGGAGCTACCCACATACCAAAAAGCCAAAAAAAAGAAAGAAAAAAAAAAAAAGAAAATCCCCTATAGGAAATTCTTAACACACAGAACCTAATGTGGTGGATTGATATTTATTTTACTGATGAGGAAAGACAAGATAAGAAACCGGTTGCTTTGATTTATAATCTTATTTTCTCCTCAGTGATTGGAAACATCAAAAGTATTAGACAAACCCTCCAACTTCTCTTGCAGTTTACGTGCAGACATGTGATATGGGTTTTGCTAATCAGATGCATCTATTAAAGACTTCAAAAAGACAGCACCATGAGGACAGGATTGTTATGCAGAATTATGTAAATGAGGGTGACAGTGCTTAGCCAAACTAAGAACTTTTATAAAGGTCTTAGCTATAGTATACTGTGTTCAGTGTCCCCATTGGTAATGATGATGATTGTCCAATGATGAAGGACTGCTTCTATGAGCAGTCCAGGAATGTAATTTGGGTATTTTTCCTGACTTTACAGGTCTGTTTCTCCAGCCTTTCAGACTTTAAGACATCATATTCTTTCATAAATTCATATTCTGTTTCATCTATAGAATGAATTCCAGTATTTGCAACTAAGAAATCTAACTATAACAGTTCTTCTGAACCCTTCTTATGTGAAGGCATACAAGAAAATGATAATTATATGACACACTGGGATAAGCATGAGGCTGCTTGTAGCTGGAGGCAACCAGCTCCAGTTATTGATTTCCCTTAGTCTTACCTGGCCACTGTGAAGAGATCAGTTTTAAGAGCATACCTGTCACACAATCATTGATCACCATGTGCAACAATGCACTTGATACTGCCAAATTACTCTCAACTTATACTCCCTTTAGTAGGACATGAAAGGTCATGCCGATTCACATCTTCTCTAATTTGTGATATCACTGGACTTTAAAAACTGTTTTAATCTTATTGGCATAAATTTATATTATATTGTCCTTAAATTAGCAGTTTTCTGTTACTATCGACAATCTTCTAATTTGGATTTCCTCATTTTTTAATTACTGGCTTCATAATATTGAGAGGGAAAGTATTTAACTTAAATTTTAACATAACTGAAGCCCAAAGAAGTTCAAGGTATTAAGTATTATAGTAATAACAATTAAAATACATAGGTACAGGTTTTTAATAAAAACGTTACATAATGCTAGTTCCCTAAAAGGTGAAAACATTAGGTAAATTGTGAACTACAAATTCTTATGGCTAATTTGTGTATCCTCCACATAAAAGTTATCTGAACAAAAGATGGTTATTATGTTTTAGTTCTCAATTCTTTTCTTTAAAATAAATACAGTGGATTCTCAGTTAACCAGCACCCATGGGGATTGGTAAGATGCCGGAACTCAAGCAACAATTTCAAGCAATCAGCAAAAAAAATTTTGCCAGTTGCTTGAGAGTATCAGTTGCTTGACTTCCAGTTAACAGAGAGTCTACGGGATTTCTATTTCATCATTTTTATTTTATTTAAACGTATGATGTGATTAACATCAATAAAACGTTCTTTCTTCACATTTCCAATCAACTGGGGAGAAAATAAGATTATGAATTAAAACTGCTTTCTAATCTTGTCTTTGAGCTAAACTTCTCTTAGCTTTAGCTTCCTCATCAGTAAAATAAGTATCAATCCACCACATTGGGTTTTATATTTTAAGAATTCACTACAACTTCTCTGTGAAATACTCTGTAATACAGATGATGAATGACAAGAGATAAAAGACATTTCCCAGACCTCAAGGAGCGTGATTACTGTTTTCCCACCTGATTCCTTAGTAGTTATATTAGGGCAAATAAGTCCTATGACAGGTAAACAAAAAGAAATGGCACTTGAAAAGCCCAAAGGAAACTGGTAAAACTTTACAGAGGGTGTAATTCTTAAAAGTAGAATACTAGGAATTAATTACAAAAAGGTAGGGAAGGAGATCAGAGTGGAACCAGAAAGCAAGATACTACAGAAATTCAAGTGAGAACTGAATCCTAAACAAAGGATAAAATGAAATACTATAGTGCTTTCAGAAGGAAAAAAATACTCTATTAGTATTGACAAAACCTACCATAACAGCTGACTACAGAGACGGTAGAAGGAAAATAAGTTGTTAAAAATGGGCCCACATAGTGAAGTTAAGAGACATGCAAAATCTTGAGCCATTCAATCAAATTTAGAGACTATTTTTTCCCATGTATTTTCTTGTCTGCATTTACTTGTATTTTGAACTGCCACCTTCCCCCAAAAGTGATACAAAGTCCTAAAACAAACAGACCAAACTTACTTTAAACATACGTTAAATTTTTTAAAGCCATTAAAAGTAGAGGTCAATGGCACATAATCATTGTTCAAAGTAATTCCCAATTTAGTTTATCTGGACTATCCTGAAATATTTGCCCTACAAGAAATTCTTCCCCAAGTAACAGATATCTGTTACTAAACTTAGTTGTTTTCATAAGAATAAATTTAGCTTACATAAAATAAGAGAGTTAAATAATTCATATCCCCCCTCAATAAAACAAACAATCCTTTTATATGAAGTCTTCAACAAAATTATATTCCCAAATGCTTTTGCCTTTTCACCATGTTAGAAGATACTTCTTAAAGACATATTATCACACCATTGCAAAAAAAGGCCTATAAGAACAGAACTGGGGGTGGGGGTGGGGGGGGACTTTAGATTTTAAGTCAGCTAAGACAATAAACTGTTGCAAAAAATGCCTGTCTCTAGTTAAACCCACTGAAACATAAAATATCCACAAAAACAAATGCAAAACCAATAAACACCTATGTAACTAGCCAATAGAAAACAGAAAAGCACATACATATCTAAGAAAAACTCCAGCTAACTACTGATTGAACACTACATTCAAAATGTTTTTTAAATAAGTAAAAAGGAAGAAGCAGAGCGCTCTGGAAAGATTGTCATAAAAAAATTTAACATTAAAATTGATGAGTCTATATTGGTATAAATAAATGAGACTGAATAAACAAATGGAGAAAATCCAAATCCCTGGTGCAGAAGAATTCCAAATATCTTATGCAGATATGCCAACCTCAACACAGTGTATCCTAACTCCGTACTCATTAAGTATGGGCTACCCCATACTTTGGACTTCCTTCCAAAGCGTACAACATGAAAAGGTCTGTGAAAAATCATGTTAATAATATGTAGCCCTGATACAATGAGATGAGAATGGCTCTTTTCTCTGTGGTTTTCCTCCCATGAACATAGAACCCAAGATTAATCATAAAATATCAGACAAATACCAACTGAGGAGGCATTAATACAAAATACCTGACCAGTACTCAAAATTTTCAAGATCATTAAAAACAAAGAAAGTCTGCGACACTGTCTCAGCCAGGTGAATCCTAAGGAGACATGATCACTAAGTAATGTGACTTCCTAGAGACCAGGTTGGCATCACTCAATTGGCATCACTAGATGGGATCATGGAACAGAAAAAAGTAGAAAATCTGAATAAAGAATGAAACGTGTGCGTACAGAGTATTATACTCTGTCTATAGTTTCAAACTTCACTGAACTCTCTGTACTATGTTTCCAATTTTTCTGCAAATCTAAAACTTATCTAAGAAGTTTTTAAAAATTGACACAATTGAATTGGTAGCAATGAAGTAGAAATGCTTTTAGAAAAATATCTTAAAATAGATGGTAATTTCAGGTTGAAAGAGTTAGAAAATAAATGTATGAAAGTAGTAAAAACAGTATAGGAGACAGAACAATACAGTACTATGGAAAACAAAATCAAGAACGTTATATTATTTAGTAACCAAACTACCAACAACAACAATAAAAGCATTTTCTCTGGCTTAAGCAACATTTTTTCCACAATTTCAAAGAAGCTCAAAAGCTTTTCAGTTTTTCAAGCGTTTTTTTAGCTCTAAAATACTTTAAGTGTTTATTTTCTAAAGAATAAAACTCTACAGCTAGTAGAAAGACAAAGAAATATGACACTATTGAATTGAAATTTAAATTACTTCAAGCATCTAATTTTAGAGAGGGACCTGGAAGAATATTCATTATCTTCAGAGACCAGGTTGGCATCACTCAATTACTACAAAAACTTAGTTAAATTAACATATTCTTTTGAAATTTTAAGTCTCAAAAAGTAAAAGTGTGGGGTAAGGAGGGTGACATCCACCAAAATAAAAAACAAAAAAAATCCAAAATAGAACTCTCTCTCACATCTTATGAAAAGTACGTACCATATGAATTATAGATTTAACTGTTTAAAAACAATAAAACTATTACTTCTCAGCCTTTTGGTTAAGATCAAGTGTATCAATAATAAAATTTTGTCAGAATTCAGTTGAATTAATTTTAACAACATAAAGATTAAGTAAAAATGACATCAAATACAGAATCTCTATAGCATGTGAAAACTGAGGGCTCACATGTTTTGTTTGGCTCAATATTTTATTTTTCTTTAAACTCAATTATATTTAATTTTAATATAAATTATGTAAAATACTTCCCAAAAGTATCTAAAATATTCCACTGTACAACATATAACTGTGATTAAGGCACAAAGTTTATTTACACTTTAATAATTATATACTACACTGTTCTATAATTCATTTTTACAACCCTATAGTTTTTGTATTCTGAATTACTTATGTTTTCTGATTATTTGGCATAATGTTCAAACACACTTCATGCACACTGACCTCCTCTCCCAACACCACTTACAAGACTTATTAAATAATTAGGAAAAAAAAATTAAGATATTATTTGAAGGTTTGATCTACTTCAAGACGACAGAAGAATCAGTTTCTTATGCTAAAATACAAGAGTGAAGACTTAATTTACCTGTAAAGCTTATTATGCCTGTTCAGGTACCACAGAAAAAACTACAGCAGACGCTGTTAACCGGAACTCAAGCAACCAGCACTTAAAATTTTCCTGCCGGTTGCTTGAGATTTTGCTGTTTGCTTCAGTTCCAGTTAACAGTCTATTTACATTTATCCAACATCTACCAATCCCCATGGGTGTCAGTTAACTGAAAGCCTACTGTAATATGAATCTGTAGCAATGTGATTGGTGGGTTGGTTTCTCTGTTCCACTGCTCTCATAATCTTTTATTATCACATTGTCTTCTTCCATGTTTTCCTGCACTGAAAAGGGCTGCAGCTGGCCAGCATCAGTTCACTCCCACTATTCTGACTCAAAGGAAGAGACCAAGTTTCAGGTTCAGCAGTTTGAGTGGGTTCATCCTCTGCAGACTGCCCTCCATTAAGCAGGCCTTCATCTCCACTCTCTGGGTGTATTATTCCATGCTCCCTGTCAATCAGGGCTTCCATTTTTAATCTTGCAAAGTGTCACTTCAGAGGAAACCTTCCAATTATCTTGGATAAAAGAAATCTGAGCTTGATTTCTCATTGGAATGATTAGCAAAGCAAGGTATGGCAACAGCTGAGTTTGGAGGCACAAAGGTCAGAAAAAAACTGCTTTTGCTGCCAGACAATTTTCCCAATACTTTTTGTTAGAAACCACCAGCGTTTGTCAAGAGTCAAAAACTTGATCCTCATCCTTGGCAACGACCACTCTTTGTTGGAATGAATGTTTATCACACCTCTCATAGTTACAGATGTACTTCTGTATTTTTCTGTGTATAAGATGCTCCCATGTATATAAAACAACCCCTGCTTTCTAACCCAGTATTAAGAAATCATTATCAACCAGTTACTCACGTGTATAAGATGACTTCTCATTTTGTCTAACAATTTTAGACAAAAGTATTGTTCTATACACAGAAAAATATGGCATATTCCCTGAGTAAAGAGTGTGTATTCCAGCCACCACTGAGGATATCCGCAAAATTCAGAAATTCACTGGCTCTCTACTTCCCTAAAGAAATATATGCCGTTTTGGTGGTGATATTCTCCTGGCATGTGTGACATTTCTACTACTTCCTCTGGTTGAGCAAGTAATGCATCCTGTTCATACTGTGATGAATGTGAGCACAACTGAAGTGAGTCCAATTCTGTTAAACACGCTCTTTTGCAATATACTATCATATTTTCCCCAAAGCTCTGAAGAAAAACATCTTTTCCACCAATAGTTTGGATCTCTTGATTTTCAAAAACCTTATCAGGTTTTTTTTCTTTGTTATGATCTTGACAGCGCAGCATCTGATTTTTTTTTTTTATTGGGGTGACATCTGTTAGCAAGGATTACACAGGTTTCAGGCACACAATTCCACAGTGCATTGTCAAGTTGATGTATAATAAGTTCACCACCTAATGTGACCCCTCTTTCCATCACCTTATATTTAGCTTCCCCCACTCCTCTCCTACCCCCTCCCCAGCATCTGATTTTTAATAAAGATATTTCTTTTTTTCTTAGGCATAAATTGTTTCCTCCTTTTGAAGAAGAAAACTGAAGGCTACTTATTGCACGTCTGATATCACCAGAACATCCTTGACAGAGCAACTCTAAACAAGTTTTATCAGGGACAGTATTATTTCCTCCATTCTTATTAGTTTCTTTTTTTATTTTTACACTTTATTTATTCTGACATTCAGTATTATTTTGTATTTCAAGTATATAGCATAATGGTTACACATTTATGTAATTTAAGAAGTGATCCCCGTGATTAATCTAGTACCCACCTGGCACTATGCATCGTTATTACCATATTATTGACTATATTCTCTATGTTTTACTTTCCATCCCCATGACCATTTTTATTAACTTCCTTTGTCACTATTCGATTAAGAGATTTCATCATAACTGTTAGTGCCACACGGTTGAAACTAATGTTTTGATACAGCACATTTTTCCTGAATTTCTTTGGGAAACGTAACCTTTGATTATTCTCTCAACTGTCATAGAGATTATAAGTATTAGACGACATCGACCAATCTGTACTTATTTCCTTAAAACTTCATGTAAAGTATGAGAATCTTGCTAAAACTGGTTAGGTAAATCTTCAACACAATTTATCTTCTTATGAGTTCTCAGATCATCTCCAAGCATTTATAGTGTTATATTCTGTTGCTCTTAATAGGAACTCTTTAACAACTGCTATCTAAGACTGATAGGGAAATACAGCCACTCCTTGCTTAACAACCTACCCAGTTAACAACCATTGTGACTTAAAACCAGTTCTCCAGCAGGGAGAATGCCCCTTTCTCAGTCTTTGTCTTTTTCCCACAGCTGGTTAGTATTCCCTACATGAAGCATTCACAATCATGTAAGACTACACATTTCATTTGGAAGTGTGGTGTCATGTAACATCTACTGACAAATACATACCCTATGGCACCACAAATCGACCTTTAAACTCATCATTTAATGACCAACTTGCTTCATAATGCAGTCTAGGAACATAATTTGGTCATTAAGTGAGGAGTGCCTGTATATGGAAGCTTGATTCAAGATTAAATATCTCCTTGAAATCATCTTTTTGGATGTCCAATAAAACTGGATTAATCCACTCTCGTACGTGAATATCATGCTCCTTTGATAGTATTTTTACAGTTGTTTCTCCACATCCAAAAGGCCGTTACTAATAAAATAGACCCATCCTGTTTTGGTCACCTTTCCAAGACCTTCAGCTTTTAACCAGGTATCAACTTCTGCAATTTTGTTTTTATGCACAGCAAGTTCATGCTGAATTTCTAGTTTATATTTATTCACCCATGGCATATTTTCAGACAGATATTCTTTTGAATTTTCTAGACCACAGATATGTTCTGAGGAAGATGGCTTCCTCTTTTTCTAGCTGGAAATCTGCTACTTTCTAATGAGGAAGACATTTTTTTTCTTCTATGACTTGAGTTATTCACACCTAATGATATGGCAGTAATAGGAGAAATATTTGTATTCTCTGAAAAATCATCAAATGATGGTCTACCCAGTCTGTTCTTTGTGGAAGATATTTTTCATCGAAGAGAAGTTTTTGATATTATAAACTCTAATAGCACCCACTTGTAGTATCCAACCTGTAGAGCATTAAAGTATAATTCACCTGCTTTAAAAAGCATGTACAGCTACAGCGGCCTTACTTGCAGGGAGCTGCATGTCCTGAGGAGCAAAGAAATCCAGGTAGAAGGGCAGTCACCTGGTCTCATCCAGGCTCAGGGACAACTTAGCTCACTGTCTTTAAAGGTTTGCCCCCAAAAAACTAATATAAGCTGCTACCACTAAAAGGTGAGAGACATTAGATAAAAATACTAACTTTAGCTTCTACTGAACAATGGCAATTTCTCAAAATACTAGGCCTACATTCACATATGAAAACAGTCCACCTGTGCTCCAGCTCACCAGAGTCCAAACCACCCACAAATTCAGGCTAAATTTCACTTTATGTTTCCCGCTTAGTTTCCATAAGCATTTGACTTACACAAAGGAAAAATTTACAGATTTAACTAAAGTGTCTATAAAGAAAGAAAAAAACTCAAACTTTAGCCAACCAGGAAATAACAGGCAAACAAACCGGAATAAACACACTGGCAGGAATCCCTGAATACATTTAACTTTACAACTAAGACTAAAGCAAATGTGGGGATTAGACTGAAAGAACACAATATCAGCATTATAACATTTGTAATTATCAGAATATATAACTAACAAAGAATGAAAGTAAGAGGTGGGAAAAAGATAAAGAATAAGTTAACTGATAGGGGGAGAAAATACTATTTAAATAAAATAGCAGAAGTGAAAGCTGACATTAAATGATAGCTAATGTTATTCCCAGCAAGATTAATATGGTGTGACTATGACCGTCCATTACAGTCCACAGTACCTAGTCCTTATCACCTGAATTGAGATTTTTACACTTTAGGATCACATGGTCCAACAAAAGAGGTCTCACATTAAAGCAAAAATTCTTCAAGCTTTACCATTTGATTTAGAAATAGAATGAGCATGTTGTAAATCAACCTTTTGTTAGCATTATATGTTAACAAAAGGTTGACTTATAACATGCTCATTCTATTTCTAAATCTGCTAATGATCTACTATATAATGTAAATCAGCTAGACAGTCATTTGAAAAGAAAATTAACTAACCGTCAAAACCTCAATAAATTACTCCAAGAAGCATACGTAAAATCGAAGATATAAGAAATTAAAAATTGGGACATGACTTACAATCTTTTTTTTACAATGCAAATGGGAAAATCAGTACTTACTATGAAGGCAATTAATAAAGGTCACTATTTTTAAAAAAGGATTAAGCAGTGTAATCAAGGTTAAGATAATCTATTACAAACAAAATAGAGATAATAATGAAAAATTTAAAGTCCCAAGCAGTACATAAAATAGATAAAATGTTTACAGCCACAAAATGAGAAAGAAAATTACTCTTCTATTTACACACCTGGATACCAGCATGTATCAAGACACGTAATATGAAAAATAGAGGCATTTATAGCTGGATTTTTTCCGGACAGCTCTCGTACATTGCTAAGTATATAAGAATAAGTAGGAAAGACACTCTTCTCCCTCCCCCCAAAAAAGCCACAGAAACAAAAGTAACCAAAATTTAAAAGATGAGAAATGGGGGGGGGCAGGAGGGAATACTGTATTATATACAAGAGAAAACACCACTTTCTTATCATACTTTTTTTTTTAATGCACAAAATATTATGTTTCACGAGCATAAGACAAAATCTTCACAATAGGGTTTCTCTTAGGGTAAAAAGATCTAGACATGTTTTTAAGTGATGGGAAAATCGTGGACAGAAAGAAGAGAAAAATGCCAAGCTGAGAAGCACTGAATGAAGTGAAATCAAGGAGGGAAGGAAAGGAGATAAAATAGCAAAGGGAGGAGAAAGAAAAAAGAAGTAGGTAGGAGGGGAAAGAGAGTGGAAGGAAAAGTGAAAGAAAACAAAATTCTTAATTGGCTTTTATTTTCTTTTTAGAGACCGTTACCTTCTTGAAGACCAGGATGTATCACCTGCTTGTGCCGCAAGGCCTTCAAATCTTCTATCAATTCCTTTTCCAAATGGGAAATTCTTGCTCTGCAACCTACACAGAAAACAAACAATGATTAAAATAAGTTAGTATATACTACAGAAAAATGAACATTGCATCTTCCACTTCTAGAAGTCAAACCCTAATAACATCTCTTTTTATGCCATTACATAATACCTGGGTCATTGGTGGTTGATGCCTGAAGACTAGAGGGTTCTTCTGTTGTCCCATCAACTGCATGAATGGCTAGAGCTTCCTACATTAAAAAAAAAAAAAGAAAAATTTAATTCAACTCACTTCTAAGTTTAAAAGTAAACCAGGAGCACTTTTTCTCTTGATACTTTTTGATATTTTCTAAATACTCTACATTAACATCACTTTAATAATCAAAAGGGGAAAAAAGAAAACAAAAAATCTGAATATATTCAGCTAACTGATCTAAAACAATATTTATGCTAATATGTGTAATGATTTCTTAAAGCCTATTCCAAGCTTGTACAATCCTCGGCCCACAGGCCTCATGGGCCCAGAACAGCTTTGAATGTCGCCCACCTATCATCAGCTATCATTATTATTAGTGTATTTTATGTGAGGCCCAAGACAATTCTTCTTCCAATGTGGTCTAGGGAAGCCTATTTGTAAAGACAGTTTATTCAGCAATTAACGAGAAGGGTAGGAAAGACAGGGTAGAAAGAAGTCAACCTCCGTGTAGCCAATTCAAGACCATACAAGGGCTGTCTGGAAAAAAATCCAGCCACTGTCAATGTAACGAGAATAGTTACATGGCTGGATACTTTCCAGACAGCCCTCATAGACTAGGCCTCTATAAAAATCTAAAAGAAAATCTAGTTGAAGAAATGGAGTAAAATAAACTATTGATGCGTAAGATAGCATAATAAATAAGAATATTAATATGCGGTTCTCCAATGGTACTCTGCTATTGCTGATTTTAAAAAATCAGGGAATGGGGTGTCCCTAAATTTAGTAAATTTTCATATGTTTATGCCTTTTTGAAGTCTATAATAAAAATTTCAATAAGTTCTGAAGATTTTCAAAATTCCAGATACACACAGTACAAAAAAATCATGAACTAAGATCAAAGCAGATGTAATTTTTCAAACAAAGTTATCTTAAGTGATGTATTAACTAAACAACATTTTGGAGACAACTGGCTTCCCATATGCACACCCTTACATAATGAATGCATTCACAAAAATTAGATTCTAAGTTAGTTATCTGCTAGTTTACAACTCAAGAATGACTATTTGGTCTTAGAAACAATGCTGAAATGACAATCTCACCTTTGATTCAAAGGAAACAAACAGAACACCATCTACATCTTCGAGATCAGGCTTCACATCTGGAAAGGTACTCCCAGGGCCCATAGGAGTGTTCCTTGTAGAAGTTAAAGATTTTCCAGTGTTTTTAGGTGGTCGCCCTGCCTTAGAGAGTTTCAATTTTCGTGGCCTTCCTCTTTTTCCAGTGACATTTGGAGGAGCATTCTGATTAGCATTCAAAGTCTTGGAGGCTGCTGAAATCTTAAGCATAGTTGCTCTCTTTCTGCCCAAGTCCTCTTTTCCTAAAAATGAGTCCCCCGCTGAACTCTTTGAACTGTCCAGTATTCTTTCTGTGTTAATGCTGTCAGAGATATCAGGATATTTCCACTGAGGTTCTTTAAGTAAGGGATATTTTTGTATTAGTCTGAAATCTGGTGAATGTTTAAGACCATTTTCTGATTCCTTGCCTAAACAGAAGCCAGTCTCATTGGAATTTTCAATGTACACAGGCAAATAGTCGAATTCTGTCAACATAGATTTATCCTTCCGAGATGTAGAAAGCATGTTATTAGGAAGCTCAGAAATCTTCACTGTGCTTCTGGTGACAGCACAGGGCTCCAGACAGACTACTGGCATCTTTCCAGCATCTAATTTAAACACTTTACCTTTGGCAACACCTGATGGGCTATTTGGTAGCCATTTGGAAGACAGATGGTCAGCTTCTAGGTTATCAACTTTATTGTGCCTCTTTAGCTGCCTCTCTAGTATAGGATCATCATCACTGTTTGAGTACACATCTGTTTCCTCATCTGTCTCTTCCTGTTTCACAGTGACCCCTTCTGGGAACTCACCAAGTTCATAGTCATATTCATCTAGAGGCTCCTCTTTAATGACAACATTGAAGGTTCCATTAGGATCTAATGGTGATGCTACATGGGACCCATCTTCAAAATTGTTGGTAATAAGTCTGGAGAGACAGGAGAGGGAGGGTTAAAAAGGACAGAACTTTACATAAATAAGATTCAGGAGGAAAAAAAAAAAATCAAGATTTTTGGAAACCAAGTAACACATCAGATTTCATGAGCCATGCCTCAAGAAACACTCTGTATAACATAAACATTTTAAAAGCAGTTTAACATCACACTTTTACATTTTCTGCTAGTTTCTCACAAAAAATACAGAAGACTCTCAGTTACCAGCAACCATGGGGATTGGTAGATGCCAGATAAATGTAAGGAGACTCTCTATTAACCAGAACTCAAGCAACCAGCACCTTCAAGCAACTGGGACTCTCAAGCAAAATACTTTTACCAGTTGCCTGAGTTCGGTTAACAGTCTACTGTATATATAAAATAAAGAACAAAGTTTTAACAAGTGACCCTCTATCACTAAATCAAAAGCAAGATACGTTATAATACTTATTTTTCTAATGGTATTTTTCAAATGAACTCAATTTTGAAAGTTAGCTAGCACCAACCCAAAATCAAACTCTAGAAATCTACACACTGATTAACAACAATTGCCAATAAAAACATCAATTATAATTAAGAATTGTAATGAACACCAAAGAAAGTCTTATTTTAAAATTAAGACAAAATTCATACAACATAAAGCATAACACTTTAACAATTTAAAAATATACAACCCAGTAGTAGGTTTTTTAGTATATATACAATGTCGCTGCCAGCTGATTTTTTTTACTTTAAAATTAAAAAAGTCACTTTTTTTCAATATAAAGAACCTACCATTAAATTCTTCCAAAATAAAAACATAGGGTAATTGAAGGTAAGTACACACAACCCAGGTAGATTCAGTATTTATAATTCTTCAAAAAATAAAATCATTTTTTTAGTTTCCCTATCCTCCCAGCTGACCATTAAAAGCACATAAACTGTACCAATGTATTATATCTTGAGGATGTGTTAGAACTACTCACTAATCCAATTATTAAAGTCGCTTTCTTTGTAAGGCTTTAATCTATTTCAGGTATGCACAAGCAACAATTACATCAATGCATAATTACTTGTTCCTGGTACAACTTACTTAAGATCTTTTTATCTTACTCAAAAATATTTCAAAGGACTTTCACTTCCAGTTGGAACGTGGGAAATTAAAGACCATTACTTCTGCCATAACAATCTGAAAATACTAGATAAATTAAAAGCTCTATTTCTCTTTAAAGCCACTGAAGACCTCTGGACACCAATAAGTCTAAATTAAGTGAATTGCAGAGAGGAACCAGCCTTCTCTAGGTGACCTCAGATTGCTACTTTATTCAACTGTGAGTAGCATTTACACTGCCTAAAGCTAAAGTGAACAGGGAAAAAATCAGTTATAAGCAAGGGGTTCTTTGCTGGGACATAGAGAAACCAGTTAAACTTTTAATGCCTGAGTCTGGGTAGACTAGAATATGAAAGACCTCAAACAGAAAACTAGTCCTCACTCCCACCAATTATCCTTCAGGGGACTTATGCAAGATAAGCAGCAGTGATATAGCAAGACTGGTATGAAGACAGAGTTTGTAATCTCCCAGTGCTTAGGTCCCAAGGTCCTGTGGGAGAAGAGTACAATCCCACCCTTAACACATCTGAAATGGGAAGTAAGCTGCAATTTACTAAAGTGAATTGCAAGACTGAAGGACAGAGTGGTAAAGGGGGAAAAAAGCATGCCAGAGACCTGTGAGACAACATCAAATAATCCAATACAGGTAACTGCACTTTCAAAAAAGCAGGAGAAAAAAAAAAAAAAGGAGAAAATGAACCAAAACATTCCAAAAGTGAAAGATTTTAACCCACAGATATAAGTTTGGCAAACTTCAAGGAGAACAAATACAAAGAAAGTCATACCTAGGCACACAAAGATCAGGCTGATGAAAATTAAAGAACCAGAGAAAAAAGACACATTACACCAGAGGAACAACAATGAGAACAGACTGACTATTCATTGGAATGACAGAGTTTCCTGATGGTGTAGTGGCTTAAGGCTTCAGCGCAGGCGCTATCAATGCTGTGACCTGGGTTCGATTCCCAGCCAGGGAACTACCCACATTAAAAAAAAAAAAAAAAAAGGTAATGACATCCATCATAAAGTACTGAAAGCGTTAACTTAATGTTCTAGGATCTACCAAAAGAAGCCTTCAAAACTGAAGACATTTTCAGACACCTGAGAGAATTTAATTCAGAATGTACAGGAAATACTACCTCCTAAAATCAGAAACAAGACAAGGATGTTAGCTCTCACCACTTCCACTCAACTGTACAAGAGGTTGTACTGTGATTAGTCAACAAATATAAAAGACACACCTAGTTGAAAATGAAGAAGTAAAATTCCCCATACTTGATGAAGTGATCTTGTACATAGAAAATTCTAAGGCATCTACTAAAGAACTACTGGAACTAATAAATGAGTTTCGAAGATTGCAGGATCCAAAACCAATACACACAAAAAATTATATTAATATTTCTGCACACTAAGAATAAATGTCAAAAATGAAATAAGAAAATTTTACTTGCAATAGTATCAAGAATAAAATATTTAGGAAAAAACTTAACCAAAGAAGTGTAATGCTTGTACACATAAAACTACAAAGCATTGTTCGAAAGAAATGAAAGATGGCCTACATAAAAAGACAAATACCACATGTTACACATTAGACTTAACATTGGTAAGACAGCAATATTCCCTGAGAATGATCTGCAGATTCAACACAATCCACACCAACCCACCTGGGATTTTTGTGGAAAAAGCAAGTTGATCCTGCAATTCATACGGAAATGCAAGAGACTCCAAAATAACCCCCCCAAAAATCTTGAAAAATAAAAATGAAGTTCTCCGAGGACTCGTTTCCTAATTTCAAAGCTTATTACAAAGCTACAGTAATCAAACGTGTTATACTGGCATAAAGCTAAACATACAGATCAACTGAACAGAATTTAGAGTCCACTAATAAACACCCACATATTTATCAATTGATTTTCAATTGCCAACGGTGCCAAACACAATTCAGTGGGAAAAGAATGGGCTTATCACCATTCAAAACTGTTTCTACACAAAAACTTGTATATAAATGTTCATAGCATCACCCCAATAAGTCTAACAATAAAAAATGAATTAAAAAAAATAAATAAATGTTCACAGCAACATTATTCGTAATAGCCAAAAAGCAGAAACAACCTTAATGTCTACCAACTGAGGACAAACAAAATGTGGTATTATCCACACAAAAGAATATTATTCAGCAATAAAAGCAATGAAATACAGATACATGCTACAATATGAATTATCCCTGAAAACATTATACATTAAGTAAAAGAAAACAAAAACAAAAGATCATATAAGGGCTGCCAAAAAAGTATCCAGCCATGTAACATGAAAAATAGAGGCATTTATGGCTGCATTTTTTCCGGACAGCCCTCCTATCACATAATTCCATTTATATAAAATGTCCAAAACAGGCAAATCCACAGAGACAAAAAGGAGACTGGTGGTTCATGTAATTGAGGTGGAGCTGAAAAATGATGGAGGGACAATGGGGAGTGAGTAGGAGGGTACAGGGTTTTTTGGAGGGTAATGAAAATGTCCTAAAGATGACTGTGGTCATAACTGTAAAATTCTGTGAATATACTAAAAACCATTTAACTGTATACTTTAAAATGATTAATTTTATGGCAGTGAATTACAGCTCAATTTTTTAAAAGTATAAAAGAAATTCTAAAGTAAGGTTTTTGAACTGACAGGAAATGAACCAATATGAAAATGAATCTAAGAACAAATGAAAAGACCCAGGAAAAAGTAAATACATGAGCAAATATAAAAGACTGTTTTTCTTGTATTTCTTTAAGTGACTACTGACTATTTAAAGCAAATAATGGTTTGGGAGTTTATAATATATATAAGGATATGAACTATAACAACATTAGCTATTCATGAACTGTTATAATATTAATTCAATTCTACTTGAGAAATTTACTACTATAACTACTACTACTGCTACAAATTGAATTGTGTCCCTCCCAAATTCTTATCTTGAAGCCATTAACTGTCAATGTCACAGTACCTGGAGATAGTGTCTTGAGAAGGTAATTAAAGTTAAATGAGGTCATAAAGGTGGGGAATTTCTCCCTCTCTTAAGTGAGGACACGGCTAAGCAAGAACTGTGTCCAATTGAGGATGAGAGCTCTCAATAGAATCTGAACCCTGCCAAAACCATTATCTTGAACTTTCCAGCCTCCACAATGTCCATGAAAACTGGTGCTTAACCAGATTAAAAAAAAAAAGAAATCTACCCAAGAAAGGGAATGTGGAGTACAAATGAAAATAGAAGAGCTCTTGGAAATTAAACTCTTGATAGCTAAAATAAATATTTCACTAAGTTAGAAGCTAAATAATAAAATTTCAACATAAAGGAAAGCAAAGAGATAACAACAGAAAATAAAAGACTGATTTATGAGATAATCAATTCAGGAGCTATAGAACATCCAACTATATGGAAACGAGAACAAAAAAAGTGAAAAAATTAGAGAATATGAAAAATGTTCCTAAAACCAAAAATCATGAACTTCTTGATTGAAAAAAAACAGAGCACAATGATGAGAAGAACCACACCAAGATTCATCATTGTAAAATCACATAATATGAAGATCAACAAAAGCTTAGCCTTCAAATGACCAGGAATAAAAATGGCATCAAATTCTCAACAAGAAATTGAAACACACACACATTTTTAGCACAGTACTCTACCCCTAACCAAATAATTTATAAAGTATGAGAGCATAATAAAGCTATTTTTCAACATGCAAGAAAAAAACGAGGGGTTGGGAGAGGTGAAGCGGGGACTACTATTTTCATCAGAAGTGATTCTATTTAAGCATTCTAAAATTTTAGGGCTCATATATATTTTCTGAAGAAATTACTGAAAGATGTACAGGGGGACCCAAAAAAACCTGGTATTTTTAAAAATTGTGTATTTATTCTTACATATTTAAACTTCTGTCACCTTCAAAGTACTCTCCATTTGATGCAAAACACCTATCAAGACTTTTTTCCACAGCTCAGAACAGTTTTTGAACTTGATTTTGATGCCTTTTAGTGCTTCTGCCATTTTTTATTTCACCTCTTCCACATCAGCAAACCATTTTCCTTTAAGGACTTTTTTCATCCAGGGCAAGATCAGGTGAATAGATAGAGTGGGGCATAGAGGTCATGTCGTTTTTGGTCAAAACTGTATACTCAGTACCATATGGGTAGGTCTGTTGGTAAGCCGCGTGTAAATCACCTATTGTGAAATGACAGGTGAACATGCTGAGTCTCCAAAAACAAAAATTCACTGAAGCCAAATGAAGCCTCCACAACACCTGCTGGTACTGATGCAGATGGGTTCTTGGAACCTAGCGGAGGAAGCCTGTACTACAAAAGGCCTCCCTCAGAAGATAATTCTGGGTTTTTTTGGGTCTTGGGTCTCCCCTCGTACTTGACAAAAAAAAAAAAAAGAGAACAAAAAGCAAGACAGCTTAAAATACAAGAAATAGGAGGACCTGCATAAGAAAAAGGTAAATGTAAACCTAGCAGGATGACAGCAAAGTGAAACTCTAAGAAGGCAGCTTGGTAAAGTTTTAGAGAACCACCAGTCTGATTGGCAAAGGAGAATAAAGAGCAACTGAAGGAATTATGCAGAAACAACAAAATTTACTTTCGTTAGAGATATGTGGGCATATGTGTATGAATGAAGTGAGTGGTTTCAAGTTTAAAGAACTGGAGAATTAGCACCAGGTACACAGAAAACCAAGAAAAAGAAATAATTATTGAAAAGCAAAGTTATATGAGAAAATGTTTGTGGTATACTATTGGCTCAGCAGTTTATATCATAACATTAAAAAATGATACTTATTTTTGCAATATACTGAAAAGAGAATAAAAACAGCTGAAAGGCTTGGATAACACGTCAATTTGTTAATTAGCTGGCATTAAGCATATGAATTAGACAGGCAAATATCACAAGAAACTCTTAGAAGTGGAAAAACAAATTTCCTGTAGGAAGAAAATTAGGTGTGAACAGGAATGAAACAAGGGAGTACTCTTTTTCATCATGTGGTTTTATCTCGACTTTTAACCCTACCAGACCTGAGGCCCTGAACCTAACTGTTCCCTGTACCTGGGCTCCTGAGCATTAAAGAGAAAAAACCAACATGATATAGAAAAATGTTATAGTTACATGCAAACAATTGGTTAGAATAAGATGGAACTTTGAGTCATTTCTTTTCTCTCTCTCTCTCTCTCTCTCTCTAGTTTCCTTTTAAAAAATTAAGTTTGACAAGGCCAAAAGTGGAGGAAAGGACACTGCATAATTACTAGGATATAATAAACCGACAAAATAATGAACACATCAAAGAAGGTAAGAACCAATAATGACTAAGTTTAGACAACGGCCTTACCACAGAAGTGGAATAGGGTAGGACCATATAGGTGAAATCTAAAAATCAGGAAGTTCCCATTACAAAGCTGTATTAATTAATGTAGTTTTGGCCTAAGAGTATATACTGATAGGAAGGGGGGGAGTGTCCAAAAAGAGACTCTCATACATATGATCACCTGAGGAGTCCCAATAGTCAATAAGTATATTAAAAAGTGCTCAACTTTACTAATCATTAAAAAATGCAAATTAAAACTATGGTGTTCCCACTTTCACCACTGCTATTCAACAGAGTACTGGAAGTTACAGCTAGAGCAGCAAGAAAAAGAAATAATAGGCACTGAAATTGGAAAAAGAGATAAAGCTACCTCTATTCGTAGATGGCATATTCATAGACGACATGATCTTTTATGTAGAACACTAAAGAGTACATATACACAAAACCTATCAGTTAATAAACAAATCCAGCAAAGCTACAGAAATACAAAGTCAGTATATAAGAATCAGTTATATTTTATACACTGAGCAATGTGCAATATGAAACACAAAAATTCCTTTCAAAAAGGAAATTAAGAAAACCATTTAACTTGCAATAGCATCAAAAAGAATAAAATACATAGGAATACATTTTGCCAACGAGGCAAAAAGACTTATATTGAAAACTATACAGTATTACTAAAAGAAATTAAGGAACTAAATAAATGGAAGACATCTTACGTCCATGAATTGGAAAACGTTATACTGTTAACACTACCCAAAGCAATATAGATTCAGTGTAATCCTTATCAAAATCCCAATGGTGATTTTTGCAGAAGGGGCAAAACTAATATTAAAATTCATATGGAATTTCAAGAGATTCCAGATAACCAAAACAATCATGAAAAATAAGAATGAAGTTGGCAGACTCACACTTCCCAATAAAACTTACATTAACGCTTTCACTGCATTTAACCAACTTCAAGTTTCTTTTTTCAAAGTGTCCAAAAGCCACATGAAACAAAAAGTTGACATTTTGATTTTATGTATTTAATAACATTTTGAGCTGCTTTGTGTATAAATGACATTATTTTTATTTTATACTTTTGTTATATGGTAATAAATTTACTATTATGTTGAATTTTAGCAAAAAATACTCAAAACATACTAAGTGGCATCAATTACAT
This sequence comes from Lyroderma lyra, assembly GCA_004026885.1. Taxonomy (NCBI): domain Eukaryota; kingdom Metazoa; phylum Chordata; class Mammalia; order Chiroptera; family Megadermatidae; genus Lyroderma; species Lyroderma lyra. The sequence continues at coordinate 21,598 of PVJL010002278.1, forward strand.
TTAAGCACAGATAAATTAGAATCTAATGGCACTGATGACATAAAAAGTACAAAATGTTACACAACATGGTATATAAAACATCTCTGTTGTTGATGCCAGCCACAGGAAAACATATTTAAAAATCTTGTAAATGGAGAAAAGTCCTTCTAACAGTTTCAAACAGAATAACAAAGATTTTTTGAGTTCATGGGGTAAACTCGAACACTGCAGTCAGCGGAATATTCATTTGGCCATATCCAAACGTCACAGCAAAAGGGTTAGAAGAACAGTAATCAAAACAGTGTGGTACCAGCTTAACAGCAGACATACATACGAATGGAATAACAAACAGCCCAGAAATTAACTCTGAAGTATGGTTAACTGATTTTTGACAAGACCAGTTAATAGGAAAAGGACAGTTTTTCAGCAAATATACACATGCAAAACTAAATATACACATGCAAAATAATTAAGTTGGACTTTTACCTTATAATATAACTTAGAAATATTCAAATGGATCCAAGGCCTAAATTTAAGAGTTAATACAAAGAGTACCAAAAAAATGTATACACATTTTAAGGGGGAAACAGCTGTATTAAAATTGTTATACTCAATATACAAGGTCTGACAATTAAGTTTACAAACTTGCCACCACACACTTACATTGGCAGCACTGTACAAAAAACTTGGTAAGGTATAGATGTGTCTCACAGCTGTGTCGATGTATGGTGGTGTGTTGCTGAGTGGCGTTCATCGTCACATTTTTTGTGTGCCATCACAAAAACATCAGAACTTGAAATAGAGCAATGAAAAAACATTAAGTTTTTTGCTAAACTTGGCAAGAGTGGAAATGAAATTGGGGATATGTTAGTCCAAGTTTATGAGGATCATGCCATGATGAAAATGGCAGTGTACAAATGGATTAAATGTGTTTCTGAAGGGACAGAAAGTGTCACTGATGAAGAGGTCAGGGCAACCAGTAATACGCAGAACTGAGAAAAACACTGCAAAAATTCATCAAATTGTGCATCAAAATCATCAGCTGACTTGTGAGAAGCATAGCAGACCAAGTAAACATCAATAAGAGAAACAGGAAAACCTTAACTGAAAATCCTGGCACGAGAAAGATGTGTGCAAAAATGGTCCCAAAGGAGCTTAAAGGTGAGTTGAAGTTTACCAAGACCTTTTGGAGAGGGCAAGATGATGTTTTGGCCCATGTTATTTATCACTGTTGATAAAACATGGGTGTACCAATATGACCCTGAAACAAAGTGTCAAAGTGCACAATGCAAGTCAGACAATTCTCCACAACCAAAATGGTTCCATCAGGCCAAATCAAGAGTCAAAACGATGTTGCTAACCTTTTTTGATATCAGAGGGATTGTTCATTATGAATTTGTACCAACTAGACAAACATGTCAACCAAGTTTACTATTTGGAAGTGCTGAAAAGGCTGCATGAAAAAGTTAGACAAAAACAACTTGAACTTTTCACAACTCATGGTTCTTGCATCACAACTATGCACCAGCTTACAAGGCACTATCTATGAGGAAGTTTTTAACCAGTACACAAATAACTGTATTGGAACACCCTCCCTACTCACCTGATCTGGCCCCCAATGACTTTTTTCATTCCTCGAAGATAAAGGAAATACTGAAAGGAAGATATTTTGATGACATTTAGGACATCAAGGGCAATATGATGACAGCTCTGATGTCCATTCCAGAAAAAGAGTTCTAAAATTGCTTTGAAAAATGGACTAGGTACTGGTGTCAGTGCATAGCTTCCCAAGGGGAGTACTTAAAAGCTGACCACAGTGATATCCAGCAATGAGGTACACAGCACTTTTTCTAGGATGAATCTGTGACTTAATTGTCAGACTTTGTATACATGTATGGTGGATATATGTCCTTATACATTTGTCCAAACCCACAGAATGTACAATACAAACAAGTAAACCCTAAGGTAATCTATGGACTTCGGGTAAATAGGATGTGTAAATGTAGGTTCATCACTTGTAACAAATCTACCACTCTGATGGGGGATGTCGATAACAGAGGAGGCTATGCATGTGTGGAGGCAGGAGGTACCATATTTTGCTGTGCATAATAAGCTCCCATGTATAATGTGCACCTACATTTTTGGCCCAAACTTTTAGGGAAATAAATATTTGTTTTAATTTTTTTAATTCAAATTTTTCTTTGTTTACATTTAGGTACTTGTTTTTTGTACTATGTAAGAATTTTAGCATTTATTTTTTAACATATTATGGTACAAGAAATTTTATGTTAACAAATTAATTACAAAACACAAGAATAAATTTAACAATTTGGAAAAAACCTATCATTGTATTCCAGGGAACTGTTTTGCATATGGATATTGTTAATAATTTCTAGAGTTACACTTTTAACTCATAAGCATAAATGAAAGAATTAAAAACATTTATAGAAATACAAAGTTAGTAGTACCCATGTATAATGCACATCCTTATTTCTCCCTCACAAATTTGGGCAAAAAATATAAATATATATGCACATTATACATGGCAAAATACGGTGTATGGGAAATCTCTATATCTTCTTCTCAATTTTGCAAATTTTGCTGTGAACCTAAAACTGCTCTAAAAAAAAAATAGTCTTTAAAAAATAATAACAAATAATAATGTAAGTTCAAATAAAAAAAACAATAGTACATTATTCTATTTTAACATGTAATAACCCTCGATGTGTTTTTTAATCAGAGAATTTAGGGATTAGGATGTCCATAGGGCAATAAATTCTTAAGTATTAGATATAAATAAGTTTACTGTGAATCCCTTTGGATAAGTTTTGTCAGTTATGACAGTTCTTAGAGGTCATTTCTTTTCCCTTCCTCAATTAATAGTTGTCTATATATAACCAATGACAGTAATGTATGGCTAACAAAATTCTAAATCTAAGGGAAAGATTCCCATTCTGATAAACCATCTAATTTGCCTACAATTCTGAATCCTATACCCAATTGATACTCATTACAGAAAAAATAAACTGTCACTTTACAGAAATTAAAAGCAGTTGTGGCATATTTTTTTAGTGGCTTACATTTATCAGTCTAAAGTTACTAGTCTACACAACCAGTATGTTAAATCCAAAATCTTCCTCTTATACCTAAGAACAGAAAAACTGGTACCTACCTTTCAGAAACCTCTTGCTTCAACTGAGGGACTTCACCGAGTGATGAGTCAATATCCATGAAACCAAGAAAGTCTCGATTTATATTAAGGGAAGGCTTCTCCAAACCTCTGCCTGTTTCATGACCCCTAGATAAAGGATCCGAATCAGTTAGCTGTACCTCTGATCCCTCACCTTCTGTAAGTCGGACCCGTTGCCCAGGAGAACTGGGAACACTATTCCCTTCTTGGTCAGAACTGTTCTTTTGTTTTCCATCTCTCTGGGGCTTACTATTGAGTCCATCATCCCGGAAGCCTTTAGCAAATGGATTGTAATCTATTTTCAGCTGAGTAATCTGAATATTCTGATAAGCTGTTACTGCAAAGAATTCAGTCTGTGGGAAGGTGAAAGTGTGGACACCAGGGCCATTTAATTGGATCACTTCAGTAGCCTTTTCAGCAGGTACCAAATGAAGCCTTGGCAGGTAACGATGCATAGAGTGCAAAATGATATGCCCTTCTTGGTCCAGTGTATTGTTAGTAAGTTTGAGTTTATAGAAAGATACTGGTTGATGCATCCAATAATGACCTGTAGAAGGAGACTCTGGATGAATAAAAACCCTCCCCAAAACATGGGGTTCAGCCTTCCCACTGGGTTCCCACCAGCGACCATTCCACTTATAACGATGGTTATCCACAGGAGATATATCCATGACAAGGATATACTTCATATTTGAATCTAAACCTGTTATCCAATAACGACAGTAAGGAAACATGCGTCTTCCCTGCTTGGTCAGAATCATCTCTGTGCTTCGATGATAGAACTCATTCCACATACTATTGTTATCCAAGGTGACAGTGATTCCTCCCACAGTACAATCAGCTGGAAGGCAAATTTTCCCTTTAGATTTTCCTGGTGATGACACACTGCTAGCCAAAGCACAGGCATCCCTATTAGTAACCAATATCCCTTGATCAGTTTTGCCATTTCCTGGCTGTTTTAGGATGACAAAGAAGGTAGGAGCTGCTCCTGCCACTGTTCCACCATCCTGATTAGCCAATATAATCTGCTGTTTCTCCTCCATGATTCCAGTGGGAAACTCAGTAGTAAGATAACTGTAGTCACCACATAGTCACGATGGCCTTCCCAGCCTAAAGAACAAGCAAAAAAACAAAAACCTTTTAATAAAGTGAGTATTTATTTTGTTAACAAAACACAAGAATAATTGTTACCCCTGGAATGTATTCCTAAATTCCTCTAAGATGTTGTTTTTTTGCTTTTTGGGGGTGTTTTTGTATGTGGATAGTTCCCTGGCCGGGAATTGACCTAGGCCGCAACGCTGACAGTGCCAGCAACGAAGCCTTAAGCCACTACACCACCAGGGAACTCCCTAAGATGTTGTTTATACCTTTCCCTCAATCACTGTAAGGATATTTATCCTGAAATATTTAATCATTTTAAAAGTTCATTTTAATCTAATTAAATTACTCATATCCTAGCCCTCCCATAACTCACTCACTATATATACTATAATCTCAATAAAAATATATAACAAAAGTATATATTTATTTTAGAAAAACTATATAAAAGTATGCAAACTTAAGAAGATTAAATTGAAAGGTTATTAAACCTTAAAAAGGATCCCAACACTTTATAAATTAATTTGCCAGAGGATTCTGTTACATAGCCAAGTTCTTCTAGGATGAGTAAAACTAAACAAATTTCCATGTTACCACTGTACAGAATTAACTCTTTATTATGGTATCAGCATGCGTTCATAAAAAGTAAAATGCTAACTAACTTGATAGTAAGTACATTTAAATAAACATGACAAATCACTGAACTTAACTAGGAAAGAAAAGTCTGGTTCCATTATTTCAGATCTTACACTGAATAAAACTCCCTAAGGATCACACATTTAAATTCCTCCCTCATTCCTCAGTGTAATTATTTTTTTTTAGCTTTTTTTTTTTATTGTTAAACTTAGTGGAGTGACACTCTGTAATTTTTTAATTCTTCAATCCTGACAAAAGCTTTTTGATAATAAGCAGGACATAAAATTTTGGGTAAATTCAACAACATGTAAATTTTTTAAATCTGGCAAAAACATCCAAGCAAAATCAAGAAAGAAATGGCTAAACGTGAAAAGGTATTTGTTGCAACGTGTAACATACAAAACTCATTTCCCTAATATAAAAAGTGTTCCCTAAAATAAAAATCATCAAGACCAAAAGTCTAATAGAAAATTGGGAAAAGGGTAGGAAGAGCAAATGGCTATGAAAATGTACACAGTCTCAGCATAAGAGAAATACAAATTAAAACCAACAGTTTTTGACCTATCAGACTAGGAAAAAATCAGTGTTTGGTAGAGGTATTAAAAAGGGTGTTAGATCAACTAGCATTCTCATCTAACCAGATGCTGAGAGTATAAGATGACAGATTCTCAACATGAAAATATCAAAAGTACAAATGCATATATCGGTAGTTCTCCTAGGATTTTACCTTAAATATACATGCACACATGCATATACACATCCGTGTTAAATGATATGTACATATTATTGCCTAGATTTTCATTTAGAACAGCAAAAGCCTGGATAAAAAAATTTCATCTATGGAGACTGGTTAAATAAATGGTGATACATCCACAGAGTGAAATATTCTACAGCTATAAAATAAAATGTATAAACTTTATGGACTTAGAAAATTACAAGATATATTAAGGGCAAAATGCTCAAAAGAGTTGTTCTAGATTAGATTTTCTTCATAAAGCTTAAAAAAAAAAAAGCCAAAGAAAGAAGACAATATGTATGTATTTGCTTGACACAGACTGTAAAGACAGAAAAGAAACCAGTAGTACTGGCTCTATTATGGGGAAAACTGGGGTGGCTGGGAAAATACATACTGACACTCTCTAAATTTTGTATCTTTTGAACATACAACCCATTCAAAAATCATTAAAAGTAAATTAATTGTTAAAAGTTATAATGAAAAATACCACATACATTGTATGATTCCATTTATACAAAATGTCCAGAATAGGCCAATCTATAGAGATAGAAAGTAAATAAGTGGTTGTCAGGGAAGAGAGAGAGAGGAATAATTGCTAATGTGCATGGGGTTTTCTTTGCCGGGGCCGAGGGTACGGGGGGTGGGGAATGAAAATGTTCAGGAACTAAAAACCACTCAAGTATATCTGTAAAAATGGTGAATTTTATGCTATGTGAATTATATTTCAAAAGAAAATTGTAAAGAAATCTCAAATTATCGCTTCTCGGCCTTTTGGCTAAGATCAAGTGTAGAAATCTCAAATTATTAAATTCCACTGATGTGATAAATTACCTAAGTATTCTACAAGATTTAAAGCTATCACCTCCAATTAGCCTTTACACAAAAAAGGAGAATGCTACATCACTACTCTTTTGTAAATGGATCAGTAATTTTAATTAATCAAATTCAGTCACTTATTGGTGCTCATTTTAATCAAAAAGTATTTTATCTTTTATCAGAGCTACTGACAAGCAGCCAAAGCATCTGAGAATTTTATCTCTTCTAACAGGACTGGCCACATCAACCCCTCTCTGACTCCATCCTCCAAAAAAACCCAACAACTCCAAACTTAAAAACTACTTTCTAGCCTGAGAGTAACAGGTACAGGTGTTTTGAAAATCAAGACTTCAGAAAGGCTGGCTATGGTTTCCTACTACAGCTAAATATAGAAACAGAAACCCACTTCCTAACACTAAAGTGCTATTGCCCAGGAAAGGTGAAAAAAGAATCAATCCTCTCACTAGGAGTTTATTTTTAAGAAATAAAATTTAGGGTAATTCTTTTCAAAAACTGCTTCAGGCTTAAGGTAATTAAGTTTACTGGTTTCCTAAAACTAGTAAGTTTAAGCAACACCTGTAAGATACTCACAAAACAAAATTTAAACACTTAGAAGTCATGAGATTAAGGTGACTTTCTAAAAATAGTAAAGCTTAGAGAACTCATAAAAACTAGTAACCACAATGGTGTATAACTCAGCAAACTCATCTTGTATTTAGTACATAAAGTTCAAAGTTTTGTTACAAATCACCAACTATTTGTGTGAGCAATCCCGTAAAATATTTTTTTTTCCCTTTTCTTTCTTTTTTTTTTTTAATGTGGGTAGTTCCCCGGTTAGGAATCCAACCCAGGCCGCAGCGTTGACAGCGCCAAAGCCTAGCCACTACACCACCAGGGAACTCCTACGTAAAATATTCTTAAGTACTTTTAAATAAGACTGTGCTGGCAAAGAACTACCTAGAAAATATTTTTAGCTATCCCAAACCTATGAATGCATTAAAGGGTTAAAAATTTCTTAAAACTGTCTTCTACAATACTAAAAGCTTTGTTTTCAGGTCATTACAGATAAAATTGAGACAAAGAAGTTCTAACCAATGCTTTGAAAATCGCTTTCTTAAAAATAAATCTGTAAAATGTCAAAAATTCAACTGACAGAAATCCAACTTAGTGTTACAAATTAAAGTAAATTTTATGCAAACTACATATATGTGTATGCATATATATTGCTATGTATAATACACTCCCCTGTATAATGTGCCTCCACATTTTTGGCCCAAATTTTCAGGAAAAAAAAACTTTCATTTTTAATTTTTTAATTCAAATTTTTATTTGTTTATACATAGGTACTTGTTTTTTGTATTATAAAGGAATTTTACCATTTATTTTTAAACATATTATTGTACAAGAAGTTTTATGTAACATTTTTAACTCATAAGCACAAATAAAAGAAATAAAAACATTTATACAGATACGGAATTAATACTATCCATGTATAATGCACATTCTTATTTTTCCCTCCCAAATTTGGGCAAAACTGTGCACATTATACATGGCAAAATACAGTACACATTTCAAATTTTTCCTTTTGCCTCAACAAAAGAATTAAGTGCAGAAAAGTCAGACTGTCCTATTTGAACTCTGTACACAGGTTATCTAATTTTAAAATGTAAAATGTGTATGAAGACAGTAAAAAGTTAGAACTTTCAGGCTTATGATTTGTATAAGGTCCTTTTTTTTTTTTAAGAACCCTGCAATCAAGTTATTCCATGAGTTGATCAAAAGGCACAAAACCAAAGACCTAATTTACGATCAACACAATCAAATATCTTGAGCTACTGGTTCAGGAACAAGGAAATTGAATTCTTATTTTACATCAATTTTTAAGCACAGACTCCACTTCCCTAGAAGCATATGGCTATGCTTTTGGGATACTACTTTAAATGTTCTAATCAAAGGATAGTCAATTCAGCATATTCAGCTGTTTCAGACACAAAATACCACTCTCAAGTCTAAGACAACTAATTGCAAAAACCAAATGTACTTTAGGAAGAGCTGGGCTACTCATGAAGAAATAAAACTCCTTCCAGCAAGGTTCTAAAAATACTGTGTATTTAGCTCTAAAAGCTTTAAGACCACAGTTTTGGTACAAATATGTAACTTGTTCAAAGAAAACCTCAGTTTTGCTTTTGAAGAGCAATCATGCATTTGCATAAATAATGAGCCAAAGAAATAAGTTTAGTTGTAGATGGGAAATATATAAGTAACATTCTGAAAATGTCACAGTAGAGAGACAGAGTCACTTTCACAAATATTTTCAGGTAAGCAATGGGGTTAAGTTCCATAAATTGTTACAATTTCAGAGTCTATTCTAAATGTCTCTTTGGGAAATAAAGTTTAACTGCTAAATCAGTGATCCTCATACAACTTACAAAATACATTAGTTTACTAGGCAGTTACCTAATTCAATGATTCATGTATTGTGCCAAACAAAAATAAATAACAATTCCAAATCAATACTATTAGTTTAAAAACACAAAATATTCAAATGCTGGTCAACCTATTCAGAGTGGTTCCAAAGTTGCTAAAAATAACCATACAACAAATGCATTCATTACTGTATTGCAGGCACCAAGATGTTAGTTTGTTCCTTAATAGATCATTCACTACCAGACTACAGTTACATTTCTGAAAAACTGTAAGAATAGGTTCACTCAAATTTACAAGCAACCCAGAAATTTGAAAAATCTTAAAAACAGATTCTGGATATAAATATAATCAGAAAATAAGATACCGAATGTTGGCGAAGGCTGTAAAACAGCCATATACCAGTTCTTAATCGTCATCAGATTAATTTTAATACTTAAATAAATGGTACTTGTTGCATATCAGTAAATACTTACTTCGGAACAGACAATATCCGGGCATTTTATCATCACCACAACCCTATAAGGTAAATTTCAAATTTATTACCTCTAATGCTTTCAGTTTTAAAGTAAGAATTCCACTTCCCTGAGATAGGACGCTCCCTTCTCCTCTCTCCCTAGAAAACCACTGGTTAATGCTGGCTTCATGAACATTTTTTATTCCTAGGAATGGTGCCTTAACTACACAACTTGGGGTTAGCAAGTTCTCAAGTCCTTAATAGCTGTATGAGAATTTGAAGAACTTCTATGGCAAAAATGGACAGTAATCAAACAGCCACCCTACCTTGGGGTAAGCATGGCAAGGTACCCAGGACACTGAATTTCCTCAACTCCTAAGCATGTGTTTTCTGTTAAGTGAACCCAACCCACTCAAACCACAAAACCGCTGGAAAACAACGCCACGGTGGCGAGAAGCACTAACGCTGATTCCACACCCATAGAAACTAAAAGGCCAGCTGCCAGTCCCGGGGAGAAGCAGCCGTCGTCGACTATCAACAGCCCACAATCACCGCTTTTTAACTGCAGAGGCCTGCTGGCCAAGAACCACGTGAAAAAATGCCGCAAGGAAAGCTCTTCCGGGGAAGAGTCCCTACGGATCACGTGCCACGGGCCGGAACCAGCCGATCACTCGGCGGGACCCAGTCGTATTGTTACCGTGGAGACTACCTAACCAGCCACCCAGCCCTCCGAGGCCAGCCCCCTTCTCAACAGCCGTCACAACGCCTCCACTTTCCCTGCAGCCTAGCCGCGGCGTCGTGCCCAAAATGTAGAGGCAAAGCAGGCAGCGTTTGCCAGGGACTCAGCCGTAGAAGCCTGGGGAGCTTTACAACGCACGGCGGCACGCAGGTGGGCTCGAGTTCCCTTGATCCACGTGTCTGCTCCGGCGACGCAAACCCTGGGAGAGTGGTCTTCCCTTAGATAGAGGTTACTTTTGTTACTCTTTGTGTTCTGCCATCAGTAACCCCTCCTTTCAGACCTTCATCCCTCCCTACTTCCACCAGAAGGAGGCAGCCCCAGGGTTCCAAAAGCAAAAGCAAAATTCTTCACAGCAAGACACTACCACTTTCCACTCCCAACCCAGTTTGAAATAATCCCTAACTTCTCCACAATCTTCGTATAGATACGATTTCTCAACTTGGGTTGCTAGGGCCCAGCAGTTATATTTATGTCCCAGACCTACCTACTACTCAGAGCAAAGACCCATTTGACAATAACAGAAACTGGAAGCCTCATAAACAGAGAACTAGCCAAAGACTGCCCCACGGAGGGATAAAAAAAATAACACCTGCTCTTCCCACCTGTTTTCCCCGCCCTCATTTCTGCACTCACGAACCACCGGTCCTTTGTTTACTAAGTTCCCACTCATAAACAGCTCATTTCCTCGCCCTCCTTTATTAAACTCGCAGTCCTGCCTCAAACAACTTACTCGGAAATTACATGCTAGCAGAGACATTTGTACAGGTGTCAAAACGCAGCACACAGCTCCTCAGAAAAGCGACGACAGCACCGTTTCCCTCGGAGTTTTAGATCTCTGAGACCAGAGCTCTAAAATGCAAAGCGCACAAGCGGGATCTCCACCTAAAGCCCCGCGTCCAATGGAAGTCGTCACGCGGACCGTACCACGCGGTGCGGCACCCCACGCACGCGAGCGCAGGGCCGCGCCATGGGCGCGTCCCCGCCCGCCTCGTGGCTGTTTTCTCTGGCGTCGATGTTCCCAGTTAGTTAGCCGCGCGACGCGGAAGTGAGGCCGGCGACGCGCGCGAGGTGACATGCGCAGCCTCGCTTCGGGGGACCAAAGGCGCGCGCCAAAGGCGGCCCGCGCAAGGCCGGGCCTGGCCGGAGCGTGCGAAGATCGCTCAGTAGAACGCTTCTCACGCCGTTCAAATACACAAGAGCTTCAAACTCTCGAAAAACTCCAATCGGGCCAATACTAAAGCGAAGCCCCCCACCCTAGCCAAAGAGTTACCGTGCGGGGCGTGGCCGGCCTCACCCGGAGTCCTTCACATCCCGCTGGGGGCGGGTTATTCTGTTCAGTTCGCACACCGTGTGTCCGCTCCAGCTGAAGAGCCTGCGCGCGCACCGGACGTCCACGTCACCGCGCACGCGCTCCTACCCGCTCGGAGCCCGCCGCGCATGCGCAAAAGGAGGCGCGAGCAGCGCCTCCCTCGCCCCTCCCCCCACACCAGGAGGCCAACAGCCCCGGAGCAGCGACGAGACCCTTGGGACCCGCCCCTGGAGCTGAAGCCGCTTCCTTTCCGGGTCCCAGCAACCGAGAAAAGCCTATTGAAGATTCCAGAATCAAGAAAGGACAGGCAGGAGGAAGGCACCCCAAGTGCCTCAGCCTAGCACACGAAGCCTTCGTGAACACCATAAAACCTTTGCCCGCGGGCTCTCTCAACTGTGCCTTCTACGGTTTCCCTTGGGCTTCTCGCCGGCCCCGCCCCTGCCGCGCCCAGCTCCACCCACATGGGGAACGGCTGCCCCCAGGGCTTCAAGAGCCCGTCAATGAATCCGACTTAATCCTCCCCAGTGTGCCTTGGGTTTGGAAAACGCCAGGACGTCGGAAAACCTTGAAGAAAAGACCTTGAGAGATGAGTGGTAGAGTTTATAACATCCATGACTGAAGAACACTAAGTAGAAAGAACGAAAACCTCACTGCAGACTGGTAAAGGAAGAAGAGTTGCCACTAACTTGTCTACTTAAAGAGAAACATGTCCTGATAAAAACAGTAAAACTTGGAAACAAGAATTTTGCACGACAGAGAGTATATTATCTGAGCTTTAATGCCTTGATCCTGTTTTCAATTTTTGTTGTTCAAGATATTTAAGCTATACGGTGCAAAGAAAAAAATTAACAAAATATCTGTGTCAGGCAATTGCTGAACTAAAGTTTATGAACAGTTATTTCTCCTAACCAAACATCAAAAATTATCTTTCTTCTTCCCTATTTCTTATCAGCCTCTTTCCTCTAACACTCCAGTAAAAAGGGAGAGTTATTTAAAAGTGAGAGAGAAAAGACGCAAAATATGAGTAGGTGGTAAGCAGAAATTGTGATCCATGTTTACAAACTTTCACTCTCTTAGAAGAATTAGCAAGAACCTAATACGACATGACAAATACAAAACTGAAGGGGAATGACGGGGGGTTGAAAGAAAAGAGCCAAGAGGAGAGGGCTTATCCAAGAGGACTGATCTGGGCTGGATGGAATCCAGGTCTTCTTTCTCTTCATTTTGCTTTCCTTCAGAGGATGTGCCACACCATGGGAAAGAAAACATGCTGGAATTTAGGATGGACTGGAAAACGTGTAAGTTAAAGTTTACAGACTTTTAAAGTTGCTCTGAAACCCTCATTCAGGCCCTGTCAACGAGAGCTTTAAGAATGCAGCAAATGAGTAATACCCAGGTTTCTAGGCAAAACTGAAGAGCAACAGTTCCTTTGACACCTTCCTCCTATTCCTTGACCCCAAGAACCTCTTTCCTGCAAGCTGCCTTGTCAGACTCTCCCACCTCACCTCATCCAAAAATGCCATCCAAGGGTCTAAGGTTTCCTTGTGCAAAATTTCCTTTTTTTGAAACAAATAAAATTTGTGTTGACTTAGCATTAATACACCTGATCCTAAGGTGTAAACGACTGATGTCTGGTTAACAACCATGCCTAGTGATAGCTGGATCCCAAAAGAGACAAGTTAACACAAATGGTATGTCTAATTGGGGAATCTGTGAGGACACCTCGGTGGGAAAGGAGAGTGGACATTTTCTTTTGCTACTCTTTCTCTATACCAGGTAAACATTATGAAATGCCAGATACTCTTAAAAAACACCTAATTTTCAGGACTCAGCACTGGATATCCTGGAGAAGTAAACTACCAGTAGTTTTTAAAGTGGGTTCTGCCTAACTTTGTATGAAGGTCTAGAGATGTACTGTCAAGAATCTGAGAGCTTTAAATGCTTTTATATAATCTAAAAATAATAATACTGCCACACCATTTCAGTGGCCCAGTTTTGGTTTAACATCATGCTAGTACCAAGAAACCACTTCTTTTTGTTTGCTTTTCCAAGTAACCTCTTAAATCGTTAACATTCAACTTTAATGCAGTGTTTATCAAACCACTGTCCTTGGTTTTGTGTGTGTGTGTGTGTGTATGTCTTCCTTTAAAAGGAATCCTTATATAACCTGAGTTTTAAAAATGTCAAGCTAAGTGCTGGAGTTTTAACACACTCCTGAGCTGAGGTTCACCTTGCTGGTAACAGAATTCTGTTATCAGAGCTTACCTTGTTCATCCAGCAATCAATCCTTCCCTTTGTTTCCCTTAGTTGAACTTTCAAAGAGATTTAACTAAATATTGGGGGGAGAGGGGACAGAGATTGCATGAAACATAAACACTCTGGCCTAGAAAGTACACAGTTTTGATCCAAGATTGCTCTATAAACACACGGGCCCTATCCCATTTACATGCAGTTTTTCCTATTCAACAAATATTTCAGTGCCTTGTATATACTGAGAATACAAGACAGACTGGCACTGTTCAGATGTCTATACTACAACCCCAAAGAGTTGGCACAACTTAACAGAGTGCACCAAGACAAAGTATATTCCTTATCCAATCTATTTCAGATTCCACTTTCTCAGTTCCAATTTCTAATGAAAACATACCTCTCAAATAAGCAGAAAAAAATGACCTCACTCTTCAGATGAGACCCATCAGCACCCCTCAAAACCCCTGGGTTATGATCTTGATTACAATATCTTAATTCAGTGCATAGACCATTCTTGGAATAAGAGCTACATATAGACTCTTACAAAAGAGACTTGTTTTTTACCAAGTCTTTTATTGGCCATAAAAACTTATGTGCTAGGCAGAAGGGAAAAAAGAGGAAATCATACTATATATACTACTCCATCCTTGCCTACCATTTAGTTCTGCACCTAAAACCAACTCATGTCGATTGGCAAAGAATATGACTGGCTCCAATATCTGAAACTTGAACTAAGGAATTAAAAGTGGCAAGAGTCTTGCCCTCAAGGAGCTAATAATCATCTACCCAAATGAAGAGATTTCTAAAAGTTTCTAAATCAGATAGTAATGCTATTAAGAGCATGTTTTAGAAAATGCCTGTTAAGAGAAGGATGGAAAAAGACAATAGATGTGATGGAGTGTCATTAATGTTCATTAAGGAACACCATTCCTGCTTGCTGCCCCGTAGCTCAAGTCCATGTTATCACTTTCCTTACCCTTTGCCTAAGAAGATCTTCCCAGATACCTCAAACCTAACTCTGATTCATCCTTCCTGCCTAAGCTTAAATGTCACTACTTCAAGAAACTCTCCTTAAGACCCAAGATCAAATAAGGTCTCCCTGTTATATACTCTTATAATACCCTGTACTTCTTTACAGCACCTACAACTGTAATTATTAAAATTATATATTAATGAATGTCTTGCCCATTAGAAGGTTAACTCCACAACACATGACATTTGTTGAATAAGTGAATATAAAACAATAGGTTCCAGTTTTCCAGGCAAATGCCAAGTATCAAATATTGATTAAATGTCCAACAATTTGGGATTTGGAAAACAAGGTCATAATACATTTAACTATCCTCATGTTATATAAGCAAATAAGCATCTAGCTTTGGCCAACATTTTGCAAAGGGGTACAGTCATAATCAGGAAAACTGACTCTTATCCCAAATTATTTTCTCCTTAGAGAAGTGGATAAATATCATTGACAGGGCAGATGCTTGAAGAGATAAGAATAATTTTCTAGAAAAGTCTAATTACTTATGGACAGACAGCCTTTTGCCTGAATGGCTTTTGCCTGAATATTATCTAGAAAATCAACAATGGCAAACAGATCTTTTGCATTGAAAGAAATGTTATAATTCTGTAATTTACCATCTGGTAATGAAAGCAGTAAGTTTGTAACAAAGAGTGCCATTTACATATACTCATCTACAAGAAAAAAAATACTAAATACAGTATCTTCAAGATGAAAAGACACTTTTGTAACAGTAAATTTGTTTCACTAAGATCTAAAGTAAAAATGTCAGTAAAATCAGTAAAATGAATGAAATTCAGAAAGCTAGTCTCGGAAGGATTAAAAAATAAATAATAAGCCTAAAAGGAACATAAAAGTTTTCAACATACTACGAAGCCGTTAGAAGAAATGTCTTAGCTAGGAAAGCATAAAAGGAAAAACAGGAAGTTTTCCTAAATAAGCCTAGAGCTAGCTGCACAGAAATTTAAAACACACCAGAATGAATAAAAACAGAAACTAGAACCACTGGCCAAAGAAGACTAGGAAACAGCAAGTAAACTGCAAGGCTAGAATCAAGCAAAAATCAAGAAGCCTATGACAGAAAAAAACACTTAAAATCTGTCTGTATATTCATATGAAAGAAGCCATGCTTATTTTACATGAAAGGCACCACAACCTCATGGAAATGAGCTACAGTGGTCAACATAGCAGTTCGTACACTTCTGGGACATCACAAACCTTTAAAATATCCCAAAAAAAGATTTAGATGACCATCATAAGGTGACCACATTTTTATCTTACAAAGTATATACACCTACTGTTACCATTCTTTTGTAAAATAATGGGTATTTTAAGACAAGTATCTAGGGAGAACATAGCTCATAATAACAGAACTTTTATTTTGAATACATTTAGACAAAAATTTTACTACTTTGTCCTTATTTCATAGTGTACCATTGAAACTTCCCAGAAGGTACATAGAAATGACTGTTAGCCATATAGCAAGATCCCTGGATAGATAAGATGTGATATTCTGAGGAAAAAATAACACATAACAGGCCTAAGATGAAGGGTAAGTCACCTTCCCAAGAAGTCAAGAGTCAGCCTCTCCTCATCAGTAACAAGAGTGGAGAAGGAGATGTTACCCAACAGATATCCTAAGCCAGACTATCCTAAGGACAGACACATGACTAGCAAGCTACTTTGAGTGTGTATCTTTGAGGGGTGGGATGAGTACTAAAAGCAGGATGATAGCTTTTACACTGTGGCAAGATACTACAACCTTGGTAGAGCTAGTAGTAAAACCAAGAACCAAGTTCACACTGAGTGAAGCACCCACCCAATCACTGAACACGTAAGAAAAACTGGGATGCACAGTGTCTCATGTTGGCAAAGGAAGAGGCAGATCAAGCTACAGTTAGTCTAAGCGGGGCTTCAGGCATCTCAGACATAAAAGAAAAACAGGAAGGGGAACTTCTTTTATCTAAATACTGCAGGGAACACCTGTTTAAAAAGTTATATTGAAATAAAGAACATAAAGATTTTTTAAAGTACTTGAATGCAGTGCCTTATACAAATTGTCTTTACATAGATTATATATTGTACAGATAATACAAGGCCAATATTTTTCGTCCCAGGATTAGTTCCACCAAACTAACTGTGGATTATCTAAGCGCAAGTAAAATAAATAAGAATACGATCAGTTAAATATTTGTTAAGCACCAATTATGTGTTAGGCACTGAACCAGAGATAAAGGAATGAATAAAATATAAGTCCCCTCATGAAGTTCAAGTTCTATCTAGATCATCAGTTCCCAAGTGGAGGTACACACAACCCCGGGGGTACGTCCTGGGCAATTCAGGGGTATGTGAAAAATAATCAGTAATAGCAAAAAAACAAGTAAAGTAAAAAAAATGCAAAACGTTAGTTATGGAACAATAAATGTTAAGTATGAATCACTGTTAATGGAGACACTTCAAAATTAGATCACGTTAGCGAATGATGATTGGTGAGGGCGTGGCTATGAACCTTTCTCCCAAACCGCTCTTCCACCAATCATTACGCACAGTTTCAGAACAATCCATTTGCAACGTTTCTATAACTTTCCCAAAAATATAAATACGTCCATAGCCAGACCGTTTGATCATGTTAGTTACTGAGTGAGTAGAAGTGTGTTATCTTTAATCGTGATTCAAATAGTTTTTCATTTAATGTTTAACATTGTTTCACTTGTTATTGTCAGTGATATTTTTAAGCATGTCAGTTATGGATCAGTGGTTAAAAAAAGGAACAGTTAAAAAACCAAAACTTGATGTGGATTATAATCTGTTGCCAAGTACTTCTCAACACGTGTCCGCAGGTAAAAATACACCCACACCCTGAGATAGTAAAAAGGAGCATGCTTCATATACCACACAAAAGAAAAGGAAATACTCTGAAGAGTGTATTAAATATGGGTTTTAATTTGTAGGGGAGGATGACTGTCCTAAGCCTTTGTGTGTTGTGTGTGGGGAAACATGTGACATTTAGAAACTAAATGTCCTATGTATAAAAACAAAGAAATACATTATCTTCAGTGCTTAGAAAAGCATCCAACTGTTACTTCATGCATGTCAGGAAAGAAAGACAATGAGGCTTCATACTGTATTGTTTATTGCATAGCTAAATGTGGTAAAAACCATACATAGCTGAAGATTTCATTTCTTGTATTAAGGATACTGGTTTTTGTATGTTTAGGGAAGAACATGTCCACAAAATCAATACTGTCCCTTTTTCAAACAATATAATGTCCATGAATCCAGGAAACATCTGATGATGCTGAAGCTGTAGTAGTAAACGAAATTAGAAAAGGTAAATTATTTTGCATCCAGGTGGATGAAAATGTAGATGTTGCTAATTTACCTATTTTGCTCGCTATCACAAGGTACTTGGTAGGGAATGAAACCTGTTGCTTTGTTACTACTGATTGACAGAGCATACCAGAGGCGAAGATATTTTTAACGCAACCAATGGTTATTTCATTAAAAAGGACCTTAGTTGATCAAATTGTTGTGGTGTATGCACTGACGGAGGCAAGCCCATGTCAGGTTGTTTTACAGGCTTACACAGCCGAATTAAAGAAGCTCCCCAGGTACCATGGAGCCAATGCTACATTCACAGACAAAGTCTTGCCATCCAAGCCTCTTCCTAGTGAACTGAAAGATGTTCTTGATGAGGCTGTAAAAGTTGAGAATTTTATTGTCATAACGACAAAACTCCAGAATGTTTAAAGCTCTATATGAAGAAACAAACAGCTTCCCAGCACATTCCTTTTGCACACGGAGGTAAGGTGGCTATCTCATGGCAAAGTACTTACATGGATGTTTGAACTTAGCCATGAAGTCCAGGTATTTTTTAAAGACCATCATTTCCCTTTTGCTCCAAAGTTTTAGGACAGTGATTAGCTTGAAAGTCTTGCATATTATCAGATATTTTTCTAGAAATAAACAAACTCAACTTTGGACTTTAAAACAGCTCAATCACTTTATTCAAAGTGACCAACAAAACTGAGTCAATGATTTAAAAAACTGAACTTTTAGAAAGTGTGCATTGAAAGAGGTCAGTCTGAAGTTTTGAAACTCTGCACAAATTTCTAATCTGAGAATGACTTGTACCTATTTCAAAATGTGAAAGCGAATATTGTAAGTCATTTGGAAGGTCTTAAAGTGTTCTAAGTATTTCTCTCAACATGGAAAAGAGAACAACTGGATTGCAGATCCCTTCAATGAAGAATTCTTCAAAGAAGCTAAACTATCCATCAATGAAAAAGAGCAGTTAAATCGAGATTTCAACCGATTCTTCTTTAAATTCTGATTTTAAAAGAAAGCATCTTATTACCTTCTGGGTAGATGTCAGTGAGGAATACAAACAGCTCAGTGAGAAGGCACTCGTATACCTCTTGCCATTTACTAATAACTGAACTAGTGGAGAGAGCTTTTCCTTCTTACACCTTCATAAAAAATAATGTACCACAACAAGCTTAATGCAAGCCCAGATTTAAAACTGCATCTTGCATCTTTTGAGCCTGATTTCAAAAACCTAAATGCATCAGAGAAAGCTCAACGATCTCACTAACGATCTCACTAACAATGTTTCAATTGGCCAGTAATCTGAATAACAATTATTACAGACTTTTCAGATAACACAAATAAATATTACTATTAACAATAAATTAAAAGTTAAATACTTGATCATTACTAATATTTAACTGCATTATGAATATTGTAAAATTAAATCTGTGATCTGTATTTTTAGTGTAATTTTTCTTTCCTTATTACCTCATTTCCACTATTTTACATTAAGATAGGCACTGAACATATGTCTCATCACTGTGCTGTACACCTGAAACCAATATAATATTGTATGTCAAATGTAATTGAAAAATAAAAATAAATGAGAAAAAGCATAAAAAATAAAAGAAAAAATGTGAGTGCTAGGCATAAGGAATAAATGTCTTTTCAATTATTAAAATTTAATTTCAAGATCCGTAATGGTTTCTATATCAATGTTTAAATGTAAAAAAAAAAATAGACACTTAACAAAAGTGTCAGTATTTAAAAACAGCTGTTTTAAGCAAAAGGAACCATCGACAAAGCAAAAAGCCAACTGAATGGGAGAAAATATTTGCAAACAATACATCTGACAAGGGTCTACTATCTAAAATATATAAAGCACTAATATGACTTAACAACAAAAAAAACAAACAACCCAATTAAAAAGTGAGCAGAAGAAATTGAACAGACACTTCTCCCACGAAGAAATACAAATGGCCAGCAGACATATGAAAAAATGCTCATCCTCATTAGCTATCAGGGAAATGCAAATCAAATCCACAATGAGATCCCACCTCACACCTGTGAGAATGGCTGTTATCAACAAGACAAGGAATAACAAGTGCTGGAGAGGATGTGGAGAAAAAGGAACTCTGGTACACTGCTGGTGGGAGTGCAAACTGGTACAACCACTGTGGAAGGCAGTGTGGAGGGTCCTCAGAAAGTTGGGAATGGAGTTACCATATGACCCAGCAATCCCCCTTCTGGGGATCTACCCAAAAACTTGAAAACCTTTGTCCGCAAAGACTTATGTACCCCAATGTTCATCGCAGCGCTGTTCACAGTGGCCAAAACATGGAAACAACCCAAGTGCCTGTGACAGATGACTGGATAAAGAAGCTGTGGTACATACATACAATGGAATATTACTCAGCTATAAGAAAAGATGAAATACTGCCATTTGTGACAAAACAGATGGACCTAGAGATCATCATTATGATGTGTCTAGGTGTGTTCTTGTTTGGGTTCATCTTGTTTGGGACTCTCTATATTTCCTGGGCTTGTATGTCTATTTCCTTTGCCAGATCAGGAAATTTTCCAGTCATTATTTCTTGCTTTTTCTCTTCACCTTCTGGTAGACCTATGATGTGAATGTTCTTACACTTAATGTTGTCCCAGAGGAATCACAAACAATTCTCTTTTTTTTTTCTCATTTATTTTTACTTTTCAATTACACTTGACATAAAATATTATATTGGTTTCAGGTGTACAGCATAGTGATGAGACATTTATACAACTTACAAAATCCTTATTCTAATATATCTGGTTCCCATATGACACCATATATAGTTATTACAATGTTATTGACTATCTGCCCTATGTCATACTTTAAATCCCTGTGACTATTTTGTGACTACGAATTTGTACTTATTGATTTCTCTTTTTCACCCACCCCTCCAAACCTCTTCCCATCACCCCAACAAATGTAGTATCCATCTGATCCCACCCATAGTTAATGCAACACGACTGACTACATTCCCAAACAAGAGGAACCCAAAGAGGCCCACACAAAGATATTAAAGTAAAGAAAGAATCTTAAAAACATCAAGAGAAAAGCAGTTAGTTAACTACAAGGGAGCTCCCATAAGACTATCAGTTGATTTCTCAAAAGAAATTTTGCAGTCTAGAAAAGAACGGCAAGAAATATGCAATGTGATGAAAAGCAAGGACCTACAACCAACACTGCTCTACCCAGCAAGGCTATCATTAGAATCGAAGGACAGATAAAGAGCCTCCCAGATGAGAGATAGCTAAGGAGTTCATCACCACCAAACCATGTTATACCCTATATTCCCATAACTATTACTTTGTAACCACCAAACTGAACTTCCCAATCTCTCTACTCCTTATTTCACCCCCTCCCCTAACCTTCCTCCCATCTGGCAACAAACCAGATGTTTTCTATAACTTTGAAACTGTTTCTGTTCCACTGTTTATTTTCTTCTTTGGATTGCACCTATAAGCAAAGTCAGCTTGCATCTACCTTACTATGTTTGACACTCCACTCAGTGCAATACTCCTCCTGTCTTTTCATTGGAGTTTTTAATCCATTTAAATTCAAGGTAACTGTTAATAAGAACCTATTTCCATGTTCTTGTTCATAATTTTGTTTTCCCCCCCATCATAAAGCAGTCCCTCTAACATTCTTTGTAATACTGGTTTGGTGGTGAATTCCTTTAGCTTTTTCTTGTCTGAAAAGCTCTTTATTTGTTCTTCAATTCTGAATGATAGCCTTGCTTTTCATCACATTGAATATTTTCTGCCACTCCCTTCTGGCCTACAATGTTTCTGTTGAGAAATCAGATTCTGAGTCTTACGGGCATTGCCTTATAAGTAACTAGCTGCTTTACTCTTGCTGCTTTTAGGATTGTCTCTTTGTCTTTAACCTTTGCCATTTTAATTATAAATGTGTCTTGGTGTGGGCCTATTTGGGTTTATCTTGTTTGAGACTGTGCTTCCCGGGCTTGTATGTCTGTTTCCTTCACCAGGTTAGGGAAGTCTTCAGTCATTATTTCTTCAAATTGGTTCTCAATTCCTTGCTTTCTCTCTTCATCCTGGTACTCCTATGATGAGAATGTTGCTGCACTTGATGTTGTCTCAGAGGTCCCTTAAACTTTCCTTATTTTTTTGTATTGTTTTTTCTTTTTGCTGTTCTGACCAGATGTTTTCTGCTACCATGTCTTCCAATTTGCTGACTCGATCCTCTGCTCCATCTAGTCTGCTGGTAATTCTTTCTATTGCATTCTGAATTTCAGTTAAGAGTATTCTTCATTTCTGACTTGTCCTTTTTTTTTTTTATGGTTTCTATGTCCTTTATGCTTGCTATCTCTCTGTTGAAGTTTTCACTAAGTTCCTTGAGCATCCTTAAGATCAACATTTTGAGCTCTGTATCTGATTGGTTGCTTGCCTCCATCTTGTTTAGTTCTTCTTCTGGAATTTTCTGCTGTATTTTTGTTTCCTCATTTTGGATACCTGCCTGTATTTTTTTCTATGAATTTGGTAGATCTGCTATGTCTCCCAGTATTGCTGGATACCCTTATATAGTAGATGCCCTGTGGGGTCCTGGCACTGTCTTCTCCTTGGTCAACTGCACTGCATGCTTTTGTAGATTCTGGTTTGATGCCTAGAGCAGCTCAGCATTAAGTCTCAGAGTATACCAATGCAAGTTTCCACCAGCCTGCAGACTTAAGGAAGGGTGCAATTTGGATCGGGCTGGCTGCTCACCAGAGAAAGTGCCTCTGGGGTTGGTAAAGTTGGATGAGATGGGATCCCAGTAAGTCAGCAGGGTGGAGTGAATAAAGCTCAGCAGACCAATCAGGTTCACATCTGGACATGTTGGGGCAGGCACAACACAGGAAAGATGGCATCCACCAGCCGGATGCATAGGAGCAGGGCGCACCCTGGAAAAATGGCGATTGTCCTCCAGCCCTCGCTCCAAACCAACACATCCCAGTCTGCCCCGCCGTATGCCTCCCATGCCCCCCGCGTCACCATCCCTCTGCCAGAGCCCAGATTGAGTACCTGCAAGTGACTGAGTCTGCGCCATTCTTTTTTTTTTTTGGATTATTTTTTTCTATTTGTTGTTCTGACTGGATGTTTTCTGCTGGCTCTTTTTGCAAATTCCTGCTTTGTGTTTCTGCGTCATCTAGTCTGGTGACTCCTTTTATTCCATTCTTCATTTCAGTTAATGTAGTCTTTATCTCTGCCTGGTCCTTTATAATGGTTTGTATGTCTTCCTTTATGCTTGCTATCTCTCTGTTGAAATTATCATTAAGTTCCCTGAGCTTTTTTATCATCGTTGTTTTGAGCTCTGTCTCTGATGGGTTTTGTCCCCATCTCTTTTACTTTGATTTTCTGTTGTTCAAACTTATTTTGAGCTCCCTTTCTCTGGTTTCTCATTCTGGCAGCCTCTCTGTTTGTAGATATTCTGCTGCTTAACCCAACACTCAAATTGCTGCAGTTTCTTTGGTGTTCGCTGCTGATACTGGGCAGACAGAGGTCTAGGGGGAGAGGCAGCCAAGATTTGCACCTTTGTTTTCTTCCTAGGGCTGCAAGCCACGCAGGTAGTATGGGTGTAATTATACCAGTAATGTCAGTAGTTGACTTCAATCTCATGGACTTACAAACCTTGATTCCATGAATTTTTATCAGAAAAAGATATGAATATCCTGGTTTGTCCTACCACTAAGAAGTTACCAGGCTTAGCAGCGGTAAAATTTTATTGCAATTTTTCGAGCTGAAATTTTTCTGAATGAGAAGAACCACCTTCAACCACTATTAATGAACAATGAATACCTTTGAAAATTAGCTTTTCCTACAGACTTGATAGTCTCTCAATGAATTCAACCTATAATCAAAAACCAAAATAATGATTATATGCAAAACATACTGCAATTAAACTCATATCAATAAAAACACAGTTTGAATCACAAATGTCAAAATGCATACACATCCCACACTGTCAAGAGTTAAAACAATATGTCCATTCCCAGAGATATCGCCTCATCATGCCTATTAGAATGGCTATTGTCAAAAACAAGAGAGAAATGACAAATGCTGGCGAGCATGTGGAGAAAAGGGAACCCTTGTGCACTATTGTAACTTGGCAAAGCATGATGAAAACTGTAGGGAGATTCCTCAAAAAATTAAAAATAGGACTACCATATGATCCATCAATTCCACTTGAGCAGGGCCTCAAATAACATGGTTCCTTTCAATGTCAATTCATTATAACATTAATGAGATGTCAGAGGAACTTACTCTTGTTCATATCAATTAGCCTGTGATAAAATTGATTTCTTGGCACAGCAGTTCACTTAAAGTCACAGAACCTATCAATGTTAAGTGAGGACTTAACTGTACCTATATAATACCCTATTTTGTCTCTTGGCCCTCAAAACCTAAAATATTTACTATCTGGTCCTCTATAGAGAAAGTCTGCCTACCCATGGTTAAAGCACTATCTCTAAATGAATAGCTGTATAACCTTGGACATCAATTAACATCTCTAGGTCTTTGTGTCCACATCTATAAAATGAATGGGATTGAAGAAAATCTCTCTGGTACCTTCCAACTCTAATATTTTAATAATAATAACAGTATCTTTTATATTTACTTTATATAATACTTTTGAATGGAAGGTTAGATGAGTTTATAAAATATAAGGAAATACTTTATTAATATCACAAATGATCAATAAATG
The DNA here is from genome assembly GCA_004026885.1 of Lyroderma lyra. Classification (NCBI taxonomy): domain Eukaryota; kingdom Metazoa; phylum Chordata; class Mammalia; order Chiroptera; family Megadermatidae; genus Lyroderma; species Lyroderma lyra. The sequence continues at coordinate 46,307 of PVJL010002278.1, forward strand.
GTGCTGGAACAACTAAACACATGCAGAAGAATAAAGTTAGACCCTGTACTTCAACCATATACAAATATTAACTTAAAACAAATCAATTCTATGTAAATGTATCACAATCTTGGATTTTGTCAATGACACCAAAAGTACAGGCAACAAAAGAAAAGACAGATATACTGGACTCCATCAAAATTAAAAACTTTTGTACATCAAAGGACTATCAACATAGTGAAGGACAACTCACAGAATGGGAGAAGATATCTGAAAATCATATATCTGATGGTGGATTAATATTCAGAATATATTAAAAACTCTAATAGCTCAACAACAAAAAAACTAAACAAGCCAATTCAAAAATGGGCAAAGGATTTGAATAGACATTTCACCAAACAAGATATACAGAAGGCCAATAAAAGCACATGGAAAGATGCTCAAAGTCATTAATGATTTGGGAAACACAAATCAAAACCACAAAGAGATGCCATTTCACTCACACTATGATGATTATAATCAAAAGACGATAATAACAAGCGTTGACAAGGATGTGAAAAAACTGACTCTCATACTCAATTGGTAGTAATAAACAATGGTACAGTGCTTTTGGCAGCTCTTCATATGGTTAAACAGAGTTCCTATATGACCCTATAATTTCCCTACTAGGTATATACCATATACCAGAGAAAAATGAAAATACATGTTCACAAAAAAATGTACATGAATTTTCATACCAGTATTGTTCATAGTGGCCCAAAAGGAAAAACAACCCAAATACCCATAGAAGAATAAGCAAATATGGTATATCCATACAATGGAGTATCATTCAGGTGTAAAAAGGAATGAAGGAGTTCCCTGGTGGTGTAGTGGATTAAGGCTTCGGTGCTGGCGCTGTCAATGCTGCGGCCTGGGTTCGGTTCCCAGCCAGGGAACTACCCACATTAAAAACAAATAAAAAAAATAAAAAGTAATAAAGTACTGATACATGCTACAACAGGGGTCCACAACTCCCGAGCCACGGACCACTTTCAGTCCGTGGCCTGTTAGGAACCAGGCCACATAGCCACTCCCCATCACTCACATTACCGCCTGAGCTCCACCTCCTGTCAGATCAGCGGAGGCATTAGATTCTCATAGGAGCGTGACCCTATTGTGAACTGCGCATGTGAGGGATCCAGGCTGCATGCTCCTTATGAGAATCTAATGCCTGATGATCTGAGGTGGAGCTGAGGTGGTGATGCTGTCACTGGGGAGTGCCTGCAAAAAGATGAACATTAGCAGAGATGTCTGACTGCACAGAGACCATAATAAACCAATTGCTTGCAAACTCATATCAATTAAGTTGGAAGACAATTAAGCTGCATCTGGCACTCAAATCATCCCAAAACCATCCCCTCCCATCACCCCCATCCCCATCTGTGGAAAAATTGTCTTCCAGGAAACCACTGCCAAAAAGATTGGGGACTGCTGTGCTACCACATGGATGAACCTTGAAAACACTCTGATAAGTGAAAGAAGTCAGTCACAAAGATCTCAGGTTGTATGAACCTACAGGGATACAAAATAGACTGATGGTTGCCTAGGGCTGGTAAGATGGGAAGAAATGGGAAGTGACTGCTAATGGGTAAAAGGTTTCTTTTTGGGGTGATGAAAATGTTCTAAAAATGACTGTGGTGGTAGGTATACAACTGTAAATACACTAAATATGACTGAATTTTATACTTTAAATGGGTTAATTTTATGGTATATGAGTTATATCACACAACTTTTTTTAAAATCATAAAGTCAAGTCACAAGTAAATGTTGAATAACAGATCACTAATGTTACAAAATTAAGATTCAAATGACGTGCAATCTTATCTCAACTATCAAAAAATTATATCCCTTCTCTGGACTAAACTTTACTCATTTGTAAATTTGTACAGTGATTTTAAAGTCAGTGAGAACTTCAAGACAATTGAACAATGAACACCAAGTTATACCTAAACTCCTTAGCTTAGCAAAAAAAAACAAAAACCAAAAAGAAACAAACAAAAACCCTCAATACTCTAGATTCAGCTCTCCTTCTCACTACTGCTATATATTGAACTAAGTATGGCCCACACTTTTTTTTATCTAAATATTTTGTACTTATATATTTTGCTTTAGCATCTTTTCCCTGCCTTCATAGCCCATAAATTCATAACATCATTCTCCCCAATCTCCTATTGAAACCCTCCTCATTCTTCAAAGGCTAGTACTATCAGGAGCCTGTCTTGATGTCTTTGCCTGGTAAACATTGGCCTTCTTCTAAATGCCAAATGATTTTGTTTTGGTGAACAGCAATCTAGTTCTCACCATGCTGGACAGATTCGTCAACAGACTCACAATTCCTTCTTAAAGTGAAAGCTCTACCAACAACTCCTTGCATATTAAGGAATAGTGTGATCGCCTCTTATTTCATATTATTTCCTAATGTTCATGAAAGTACCACATGACCCTGGCTCTTCAGCCTAGCTAATTAGGTAGGAGGATGCACCTGACCCAAGGGTCACCAGTGCTACAGACTGGCCACCAGCCTATGAGAAGAGTTTGCTTAAAGAGCTTAGTCCAACAGAAATGACAGATACATTCTCTTAGATGTACAAATGCTTTCTCACTCTCTCCCAACTGAATGGGAAGTGGTAAGAGAAACTCATATAGTTGGGAAGCAAAAAAAGTAACTAAAACATTGCCAGAGAACAAGTCATAAGATTGCAGAAACCATACATGAGAGAAACCGTAAGGTAAGAAAAAGTATATACAAAGAAGAGGGTGAAGTCAGGGGTTGGATAAGACAGGAATGGTATAACCAGAGACCAAAAGGACATTAAGAAACCCCAGTGCAGAGGGAGAATGACAAATTTTCATGCTGAAAAGACTATTAAAAAAGCATAGTCTCTACAGCTTCAGTAGATTCTTCCAGTTCCCTAACTACATTACCGTCTCCTTCAGGCTTGGATCCACACTACTCATTCTGGATTGCTGTGGGATTCCAGGCTCCCTTTTACCATGTGGACCTCTGCAATAAGCATCCAGTTCTTAAAGAAACACAAATATCTCTGTTATCCATGACGAAAAGAAGTCTACAATACACTAATAATCCTTTTAGGCACTCACTTCCTTGAAAGCAAAGACTAGATTTTGGGACTGCCAAAAGTATCTGGAATCGTGCTTTTAGCAAAGCTCAGTACTCACTGCATTTGTTGTAGAAATACATCAACAAAATCTTAAATATCTAGATTGTTCTAAAACAGAAGCAATCTAGACACAAAGGAAAATTCAGAGATTTAAGACTATTTCTCTATACTTAAAAAAGTCCAAAGCAGTGGGAGAGAGAGTGATACTAACCTATAACTACTAGTAACCTAGACATGAGTCAGCCAGGGCATTATATTTCCCTGGCTATAACTGGATCAAAGATGAATATATGGTTCAGCTGGTCAATGACAGTCAGACTCAGGACTCTTGTCTGAGTTGCTGGATGAAGTTTTTCCTATTGCACTTGAACAAGAAGGGTAGGAATTGGAGCTATTTTAGCTATCCTGCTGCCATATAAAACCTAAATATCAAATCAACACACAGTGGAGAGCAGATCTGAGTTCAGAGAAGGAAAGAGACCAGTTTCTGGTGACATCATTTAAACTACAAAAGCCATGCTTGAAACCAGTGCTATCCCTGGACTTTCCAATAAGATAAAATATTATTTTAAGCCAATCTGGGTCAAGTTTTCTGTCACTTGCAACCAAGACTCTTAATTCACACAGAAGCTCTCCAAAAATCCATAGTTCATATTTCTCTTTAATTTTAACTTTTACAAAAGTTTTAGAACATTTTAAAATAAAAATCAGTCCAAATCCCAACGTCTTAACACAATAGTTATTCATTTGTTTGTTTCTAGTTTAAATACACAGTCATTCCATTTTAAACTGATAATCATTCTAGTCTAAAATGATTCTTGTTACCACATCCCTCTCACCCCAACATGGGCTTCATCTAAAGTCTTTTTAGAAGCAACATGGGAGTCCTTGGACACAACCAGCACTTGAATACATTCCTCCTGGGAGCCTTTACCTAACAAGGGACTTCAGTTCTGCTGAGGACATCAACCTCTCACCCAGAATATGGCCTTTGTTACCCTTGCCATTAACTTTATAAAAAGCCTTTACCACCTCTATGACATCAAGTCACATACTACCTGGGCCTTTAAATCAGTTTCAATACCAAAATAGCTTGTGGTCAAAGTTCAGACAATTGAACCCAATCAGTAACTTACAACATACAAAGGCACCTTCCATGTCAAATATTGTCAGCTGACAATATTTGGTGTCACTGCCTGAACCTTTTTCATTATGCCCAAGAAAATAATCATTCTGTTGTTACCAAATGCCAGGCTTCCTCAATCTTTTTGAAAAACGCTTTCTACTTGTTTACCTTAACTTAAAACTTGGCTCTTCCCTAAAGATTTTCTCACAGTTCTCCCTCTTTACTGCAACCCATAGCCCCACAGAACCAGAAGTCATTGCTTTCATACTCTACAGCTTCCAGATCATTATCATCTTCCTTTCTGGTCCTACCTTCAAGATATATATCTTCTCATCACTAGCATCTTCTGATCCCTCAGCCATGTTTTCTCATTCACTGAAGACCCAGAAGCCTAGTTCAGAGCCTTCTCTACTAAATCTCCTATCACAATCGTGGGAGATTTCCATGTCCATGAAGATAACCCATCGAATTACTTACTGTACATTAGCATGCATAGGCCTCTTTAGTTCCAAACATTTTTAGCTCAACTCTATTTTAGGCACCTATTCTTCAATTCTTCACTATGGATCTTGTTATCATTTGACACTGCTCCCCCTTGATTACTCTAACAGCTCACAAAAATTTTACTCTGACCACACTTACTCTATGACTTTAGAGAAACCTCCTGTCCCTCAAATCCTGTGATTCCACCCACCCCACCCCCAACCCAGATCCTATGGTTGAACATCTGAATCTCTCAGCAACAACTTCAGATCTGCACCCCTTTCTCTGAACCTGACCACAAAACCACAGCTCCAGGTCGATACTATTATTGGGAGGTTAGCTACTCTTTAAAAAAAAAAAAACAAAAAACCACTAGATACAATGATACCACTATAAATTCTCCAACTTTAGTCCTTTAAAATAAACTGGATAGGGAGTTCCCTGGTCGTGTAGTGGCTTAACGCTTCGGCGCTGGCACTGTCAATGCTGCGGCCTGAGTTTGAATCCCAGCCAGGGAACTACCCCCATACAAATAAATAAATAAATAAAATTTTAAAAAATAATAATATACTGGATAAATTCCCTCTTCCATTCCCCTCAACAACACCTTCACTCATTTTTCTCAGCTCAAGACCCCCTGTCAAGCTTCTGTCCAGGTCCTTCACTCTCAACCAACAACCTTGCTCCTATCTGTGCTCATATCTCTCCTTACCTATTTTTATTTCAGTCCTAGAAAATGAGGTGGCCCTCCTCCTGTTCAAGGCCAGCCCATCCACCTCTACCCCTGACCCACACTATGACTCCCAACCTATTCCTACCTCCTTCAACACCTTGCTCTGTCAGCTATACCATATCCTGAATCTTCAACCTTTCCCTCTCTGTTAGCACTTTCCCTTCAGCAAATATACAAGGTCAGGTCTTATCCTAAAAAGAAAGTCCTTCCTGGTTCCCATCCAATCTCTTCTTCCCAGCAAACCATCACGAAGAAATGTTATTTCCTTTTTCTCCCCTTCCCTCTGCCCCTTTCCTCTTCTTCCCTCCCTCCTCCCCCGACTCTCCCTCTCTTCCTTCCCTCTCCTTCCCCCTCACTCACCTCTATTTCTCTTCTCACTCCGTTCCCTCTCTTCTCTGCCTTCCCTCTATCTTCTTCTTCCCCTCCTCCTTTATCACTTGCCATTTATTCTTTCACCAACCTTAAGGTAAAGATTCCATACTTAACCTCCTAGTGAAACTGTTCTTAAGGTCACCATGACTTCTTGATCACCAAACCAATGAACATTTTTCCCGTCTTTACTTTTCTATACCAATGTACTGTATTTCACATTGCTATTATCTCCCTCTTAAAATTTTCTACTCATTAACATTTTGGCCAGCACATAGTAGACACCCAAATATATCTGAATAAAGAATAAGGGTACAAAATGAAACAATATTATGCATTTCTCTGTCTGGAGAATGAGTAGAGTCAATATCCCATGAAATGTTCATAGCAATTAACTACAACATCAAGAACCAAATTAGACTAACCAGTAGAACAATCAAGTCAATTACATGATTTTCTCCAGTCATCCTCAGAACCCAGAAATCATAAACAGAAACCCAGGACTAATGAAAGGGCAAGGTAATAGAATTGCTAAAGTAATCTAGAATGCTAAAAAGAGCACAATGCAAACCTTTTTTCTTTTAACTAAATACCATGTGATAGACTCCCTCCATGATAAAAACTATACCTGTGTGTTATGAGGACATATATAAAGTGGCAAAGAGTTAAATAAGCATAAATCAGTGTGAGGCACCAAATATTATAATTAAGAGCTCATAAACTTGAACTTTAGTTTTTCAAAATTTATGAGAAGTGAACTAGGAGACACACATGAGAATACAGAATACCTGCCATCTCCAGCCAAATTTAAACCACTGAAAATTCACTTTATTTTGTTTCTAGGCAGATTTCTTCCCACACATATTCCCTTAATTATTCCCACTGTCAACATTTTAAATGATTTCAGGTGCTAATGTCAGCAGCAGTTACTTATTAAAACACATTCCTGATTTGTAAAGAAACCTCCCAGGGGATTCCCTGGTGGTGTATTGGCTAGGCTTCGGCACTCTCAATGCAGTTAGATTCCCAGCCAGGGAACCACCAAAACAAAAACAAAAACAAAACCTCCCAGATACAAGATAAAGACTCAAACACCTAAGACTTCCAAACATTATAGTTCTAAAATACCAGAATCCTTGGCAGCTCCCCGCTCTTTGGAGCATTTTGACTTAGTAGTAAGTTTTATATCCTCTATATAGAGCAAATGGATTTCTCAAACATTGACTACTACAGATAAGTATAACATTTTAGGTTTCTAAAGCATTTTAACATACTTGTTTCATTTGTAATTCACATGAAATCCATGAAACAGACAAGAATTAATATTCATTCTTTTACAGTGAAAAACTAAAGCCTAAGTTGTGCATTGATTATAAATAGCATAGCTAAAAAGTGTCCATCAGGCACAATCACATTCAAATTTTCTTATCTCTCCTACTCCTATGTCCTCAACCATTCTTACCTTCTTCCCAATTATCTTAAAGGGAGAGGTATCTCTCCTTTTTAAAATTAACCCCACCCAGACTCTTAAGCCTACAACCCCAAACCTCCTGTAGAACCTTCAATTAATTCCTTTTTCCCACCCAAAGTATCTCCCTTTCCTCTAATTACATCTCCTCGTTCTATAAATACGCTCTACTGTTCCTTACACCTGTACTCTCAGCCTAGGAATTCTTAAATGCTCCTTGACCAGGTACAGTACTGCTCCCAGACTTCAGGGTAAGGTTGGGAGTTTATTGGTCCCAATAGGTACCAATTACCAAATGTAAGAAACAATAGCTGACCTATCATCACATTGGTAAAATAAATTTCTGCAACAGAAAAGAATATTAATATATTTGAGGATGGTAGACTCAATATTGTTAAGATGTCATACTATCCTCAAATTATTCTATAAATTCAATGTAATTCTAATCAAAACCCCAACAGAATGTTTTCCGAAACTTAATGGTCTTATTCTAAAACTTAACTAGAAATCAAAATGAGAATATCTAGTAAAATTTTAGAAATGAACAAAGAGTAGGGGAGCTTTCTCTACTTGCTCTCAAAAACTATAAAATAGGAATTTTAAATAATACAGTGGACTCTCAGTTCACCAGCATCCATGGGGATTGGTAGATACCAGATAAATATAAGTAGGCTCTCCATTAACCAGAACGCAAGCAACCAGCACTCTCAAGCAACTGGCAAAAAAATCATAAATAACACTTTAAATAAAAATTAAAGTAAAATCTCAGCATGTTATACAGCTAAACATCATGCAAAATCTGAGTTTGCAAAGGAGACATAGGGCCTCAAAGCAAGGTTGTATTTGTTCAGTTTTGAAGAAAGTTGCACACTAAAGTTTTGCCAGTACACCATCACCTACTGATGCAGATAAAAAAACATCCACATCCACTTCTGATCCTGTCCCAGCTCATCATCAGATCCTGATGCAATCTATACTCCTACTGTAACAGTTTTAAGTAATAGTTGTAACAGTGCTTGTGTGGCTTTTTTCCTAAGTTACTTGAAGTTTAAAAAATTATTTAGTGAAGTTTCACTAAGTTGAAAAGTTTATTGACTGACATTTAACTAAAATTGCACACTTTATTCACAAAGCTGGTTTTTTTTTTTGTTTTGTTTTTTGTTTTTTGTTTTTTTGTAGTATGTGGGTAGTTCCCCGGCTGGGAATCAAACCCAGGCCACATCGGTGACAGCACCAGTGCCGAAGCCTTAAGCCACTACACCACCAAGGAACTCCCACAAAGCTGTTTTTATAATAAAACTGTGGTATATTAACTTTTTGTGTTATATTAAGCTTTTGTCTTAATTTGCTTTTAATTACTGTATTTCAATATTAATATCAAGGCAATACAGAGGGTATGATATGGTATAGTTAGGTCTCATTTTAATAGTATCTCAAGCAACCAGAAACTACATTTGTCCAGCCATCTACCAATTCCCATGGGTGTCAGCTAACTGAAAGTCTACTGTATATGAAAAATACAATGTATATAGGGTTCAGTACTATATAGGGTCAAGTACTATATAGGGTCCAGTACTATATGTATATAGGGTCCAGTACTATATAGGGTCAAGTATCCACTGGGGGTCTTGGAATAAGGGGGTACTGCTGTATATGTAAATGCAGATGAAAAAGTTTTTAAAAGATGCATACCAAGTTATTAACAGCAGTATTGATGAGAGAGAAGAAAGACTGGAGTAGGGAAAAGAAGAGCAGGATGCAGAAAAGATATAATGAAAGGAATGTTTTTTCTAATTATAATCTACTTACCATTTGAGGTTTTCACTATAAAAAGAATGTATTACTTATATGTTTAAAAAACAAAAGTAACAAAAAATAATTTAAATATGCAATCTATACTCCTACTGTAACAGTTTTAAGTAATAGTTGTAACAGTTCTCCCTAATCAGAAAGGCTCTCAGAAAGATAATCAAGTGCTATGAGAAAACTGAATTAAGAATAAAGGTAGCACTGAAAAATATGTAGAATTAAGTAATATGCTCATATTTTCTGATTCAACCTGTCTAATGAGAACTTTTCAAAAAAAAAATAAAGTGAATGTGAAAATGTCATAAAAGTATAAAAGTTAAATTGCATTTAATTATACATTTGACAAATCACCTTTACTAAAAAAAAAACCCAACGTTCACTGAAATTAGACACCTAGGGCATTTGCTTCTCCCTGATTATGGTATTTATTTGTGGCTACCTCGTGGGAGTAGGTCTCTCCATGACCCAATGAAAAGCATTATACAAAATAAAATTTCAGCTTCAGGTACATAGATAGCTATTTAATCTTGAATTGAACTAGGCAACCTACCAACCCACTTGTATGGGCTCATACTGTGCTTTCAAGTCATGGAGAAAAACAAAGTCAATGCCATATATTTCTTTATTATATCTGCTTACCTGACACTGAATTGAAAGGCTGCCCAAAGAAAATCAAGGACCATCTGATATTCATACATACATATGTATATAAGACTAAAATACTTTAAAATAAAAATATACCATGAATAAGTGGAAAATTTCTATTTAATGCCATTTGATAACTTTCTATGAAGATACAATAAACATGGAAATATCATAATATTAATTCCATGCCTGTCACTCCTTAACGGTAATGTAATCCTAAGTTTTAGTTCTGTCACGCATAAAAAGGAAGACCTAACAGTTCTCGGATATTTTATAGGGTGTTCAGTTCTAATTCAAACATTACTCAAGGAGGATGTGAGGTTTTCAAATATTTTTAGTTGGAATTTGGTCTTTAAAATAGGGTATCACACAAAAAGTAATTAAGACCAGGTAAAATAAACGCTTAATTTTTTTAAATTTCTGTCAAAACATTATTTACATTCTTTTAAAATTTTTGATATGTGGTAAGCATAAATTTGCATTTTAACATTCTTTTTTATTATTATTATCTAAATAAGAACTTCATAACAAATATACAAAATAAATCTAGCACTGGTTCAAAATAATTTGCCATGAAATACTTACTTAGCACTTATTTACTCAGCCATGTAATAGCAGCTAAGACAATTCAGAAAGAAGTATACAAGTACATAAGATAAGGTTCCCAATCTCAAGGAACTTACTTTCTAATAAGGGATATGAACAGAACACATGAAAAATTAAAGAACCATAGATAACATAAATGAAGTATTAAATGGAGTAGACTGAGCTATAAGGAGCTCAGAACAAGGAAAACAACAAAAACTAGATAGAATCACCAGAAAGTCGTGTAGAGTACAATCTTACAGAAAATACTTTTCTCAGCCAGGGTTGACTATTAATGAAAATAAGACTTCTCTAAGGAATCATCAAAAAAAAAAAAATCACCTTATTAGACTACTTTGATAAGTTAAACAGGTATGGTCCTTACTTCAAAGTGTTTATAATCGAAGGAGATACAGAACAAATACCAATTAAAAAATTATAGCTCATCATCACCAGGGGGCCTCATGAGTGTTGGTACTAATTCTTTCTTGATCCAGGTGCTAGATCGAGTATATACTTAATTTTGTAAAAATGCATCAAACTGTACATTTGTGGTATGTCCAGTTTTCTGTATGTATGTTGTATTATAGTAAAAAATAAAATTAAAAAAAAGATTATATATACAAGAAGGTCCAAATGGTGGATTAGAATTTTAGAATTCTAAGGGGAAAAAAAATTATATAATAGCTCCCATCCTAACCATTCTCAGAAGCTGCATTTACACATCTCCAATTTATATCAGTATCTGGATGTTCTGCCTCAGACACCATCCTCCCTTCAAAAGCCAAAAATCCCTCCAGATTTCTATTTCAATCAATGGTACCAATATCCAAGCTGAAAACCTTGGACTTAGAGGACTCCTCCACCTCACGTGATTTATCAAGCCCTATTTCAAATCCAGTAAACACCAGGTACAAAAATATAACAGTGAGACACAATCAATGGTTTAGTGGTTAGTCATTATCTGAGGGTATGGAGGGAGGTGGGTAGGAGAGAAGGGACAGGGTCTCAAATATATGGTAATGGAAAGAGAACTGACTCTGGATGATGAACACACAACACATAGATTATGGAATTGTACATCTAGAATCTATGGAATCTTTGCTAACCAATGTCACCTCAATAAATTTAACAGTAAATATATATTTATATATTTATATTTATTTATATATATATATATATATATATATAGAGAGAGAGAGAGAGAGAGAGAGAGAGAGAGAGAGAGCGCGCGCGCGCAATGAAAATGACTAAGTCCCTTTTCTCATGGAATTGACATTCTAAGGGAGAGTGATAGGCAAATACATGTTTTGAAACCAAGTAGTGATTATATACTATGATAACAGCAAAAGAAAATGAAGCAACAAGGGAGGCTATTTAAAACTGGTGATCGGGAAAGACAGGAGAGGTAATTTAAACTGAGAACCGAATGACAGGAAGAAACCAGACTTGAAGAAAGTCCAGGTAAGGAGAAGGTAAGCACAAAGGTACAAAAGACAAACAGCCCATTCAAAGATAAGAAACAGCCCTACGGCAAGAGCATAAAGAAGGAGAAGAAAGGTTGCACAGGTAGGCAAAAGTCAGGTCATGAAGCATGTTGTAGACCACAGTGAGGAGTTTGGGTTTTACAAGTTATAATCTCATCTCTGTGCTTTAATTTCCACTCTTCTCAACTTCAGTCCTTGTCACTTTACTTCTGGACTGTATCATTATAATAATCTCCTAAGTGCTCCCCCAAATTTAAACCTCTTCCCACTCAAAGCCATATCACCACAGTAAAATCAAGTATTTTTTAAAGCAGCGTTATACATTATCACTCTTCTGCTCAAATACATTCAAGGGACAAGAAGATAAAAACACCACTTCCTTAGTCTGAAGTTCAAAGCTCCCAGTAAGATCATAACCCTCTCCCTCTCTAACTTTACCATTTATCATACCCCTAAATAAAACCTCACTCCAGCCAAACTGCCTTCTGAACGTACATGCATTTCCCACCATGTGACCTTAGCTTACAATATTCATCCCTCCACCTTACTAACACCCTTCATTCCCTTGACTCTTCTCTTGTGCAAATAAAGTTCTACCTCAATAGGGGGCGGGAAAGAAAAAGAATACTCCCAGTGAAGAGACAACATGAATGAAGACACAAAAACTTGAATATGCATGTGTATGATATTCACACACACAGAAACAGTGTCCTATGACTGAGCACAGAAGGCATGATGAGATATAACAGGAAATAAATTTAGCAATGTTATAAAACCTGTATGATCTTATACAAATTATTTAACTTCTCTGGGCTTCAGTTTCTTATCTGCAGAATGAAGGTAATAACAACGCTCATGTTACAACATTGGAGCAATTTATTCATTCACTCAGAAAACATTTCCTGAGTGCTTACTCTGTATGCCAGCATTGTTCTAAGTGGTGTATTATAAAATTCATGGTCCGAAACCGCAATTAATTTTGCACCCAATAGAAGCAGTAATGAACGACACAAACAAAAATCTCTGCCCATGGTACTTAAATTTTAGTAAGGGAAACATCAAACAAGCAAAATGAATTTTAGTAAGGAAAACATTAAATATGGTATGATAAGTTACCTAGTGATAAGTGCTACAGACAAAAATAAATAAATAATGCAAAGAGGGATAGGGAAAAAAACAAACTTTGAATCAAGACGTGAAAGAATTGAGAAACAAGCTATCCAATGTTCCAGACAGAGGAAATCAGAAATGAAAGGGCATGATCAATCAAAAACAAGGACGCTAAGGAGCTAGGGCTGAGCATAGGCAGTAAGTAAAAGACGAGGTCAAAGAAGTAAAACAGATCAGATCATACAGAACCTTATAGGCCACTGCAAACATTTTAGCTTTTATTTTGTCAGAAATAGCAAGCCACTGCAAAGTTTTCAGCTTGACATGATCTGACTTTAACAGCATATTATAGCATTTTACAGCATCTCTGACTTAACAGCATCTCTCTGGCTGCTATATTAAGAATATGCTATGAAAGAACAAGGTCAGGAGGAAGAGACCACTTAGGAGATTAAATTAGATAATGGTAGTTAACACAATGGCTGGCACATAAGTAAGCATACCTTAAAAGGTAGCTATTTTTCTAGGAGTGGAAATGAATTTCTCATCCTATTGGACCAAACACTAAGTATTAATTGTAAAAATAACCAGCTGAATTTAAGGCTGAAGTTTTGGGGCAAAGCAAGTGCATTTCATATCATCTTAGGCTCATCAAAAATAAAAACACTTAAACAAATAATGATGGATGATTTATATAATGATTCCCTATTTCCTATAAATATGATGCAGGTCTGTTCTTATCCACATCTTTCCCAGAATGCCAGCCAGAAGGCAGGGTGTCTTCAAAAAAATAAAGGAAAATTTAAGGAAATAAAGTTTTCATAAAAATATTTCAATCTGGAAAACACTGATTCTTTTCAAATCTAAATGGCACAAATAAGGAGTTCCCTGGTGGTATAGTGGCTAGGTTTCAGCTCTCTCAACGCTGTGGCCTGGGTATGATTCCCATCCAGGGAACTAGCCCCTCCAAAAAATAACAAATAAATGGCACAAATATTGGTTACCTCTATTGATCTAATTAACTTCAATTCTTAGTGACAAAATGCTGGTTACAAGAACACTATTTAAATTAAAAAGGCAGTTATAACACTTTAAAAGAACTAAAAAGAAACCTGCAGTACTAAAAAGCTTTCATTTTGAAAATACAAAATACAGTTAACAGGTTGGAAAATACTATGATTGTCACTACCATGCATACTTCTGGTAAGGGGTCACCTGGGTAGAGAAAGATACACATGTACTCTGAACTCTCCTTCTAAACTCAGGGAATACAACTTGGGACCAAATTCTTCTGTGATTCCTCCTCTATATTAGGCTCAGGGCTACAGGATTATCTCAATCTCACTCCCACTCCTTTATCCTAAAGCCCTTGAAGTATCACTTCAAGCTATCCCAGACTTTGTCTATGAATTCAAGACTCCACACCATAAGAACCCCACAGTTTCAACAGGTAGTTATGACTATTAAAACCACCAACCCTGATGGTGTAGTGGCTTAAGGCTTCATCGCTGGCACTGTCAGCACTGTGTCCTAGGTTCGATTCCCAGCCAGGGAACTATCCACATACAAAAAAAAAACAAAACAAAACACTGAAAAAGGCATTTTGTTTGGAAATAATGGTTTGATAATAGCAACAACTACTTACTTTGTTCATTATATGCCAAGCATTGCTTTTAGCACTTTACATTCTTATTTCATCAATTGTCACAACAAGGCTAAGGTAAATAATAATATTTTTCCTCAAAAACATATTATTATCCCCATAGTATGGATGAGGAAAAGTGATGAAAATTTAAGTAACTTGTAAGAGGCATACAGAAAGTAGTAGGAAAAACGAGAAGCCTGAGGGAAGCCAAGGCAGTGGTTTAAACAAAGAATCAAGAAGTCACAATAGTAGGAGACTTCAAAAAAGGACACTGGAAGCTAGAAGTGAGGCCTTCAAAAATTTTGAAGGAGGAGTTCCCTGGTGGTGTAGTGGCTTAAGGCTTCGGCGCTGGCGCTGTCAGCACTGTGGCCTGGGTTCGATTCCCAGCCAGGGAACTACCCACATACCAAAAAAAAAAAAAAAAAATCTGAAGGAAAATGGTTTCCAACCTAGAGTTCTATTATTCTATCCTCATGAGTAGTAAAAAGCTAGATATATGATAGGAGTTATCAGAGCCTGACACCTATTTTTATAAATTTACTGGAACACAGCCATGTCCACTCATGTATGCATTATCTATGGCTACTTTTGTGATACAATACAGTTGAGCTGTTGAGGCAGAGACCCTCTGGCCCACAAAGCCTAAAATACGTACTATCTGGTCTTTCACAGAAAAAATATTCACCAACCTCTGGCCTATAAATATAAGAGCTAATAACAGCCATGAAAAATAGAGCACTGATGATTGATAAGAGTTTGGATATAGTATTGGAAAATAAGGGTAAGACTACAATGGCACATTTTCCTGGGGTGTAAAAAAAAAAACAAACTGGTTTTCAATACTATTTGAAGACATAGATCAGTTTCTAATTTTTATCCAAGTATTTACCTCCTGCCATTTCAGGGATTCTGCAGAAAGCACGTAGAAAATGTATAGTCATCATTAAAATTATTTGGAGAATAATTATAAAATGAATAGACTTTCAGGAGGTTTTGCTGGCTGCCCATCTTATTAAATATTCTGCTACTTATTAGCACTTCCAATGAAGGTGCTACAGGGAAAAACAAAAATGCGTAAAGGCACACCAGCCAGTTCTGTTATATCAGCAGGTAAACATTTACTGGGAAAAAGAGTTGAAAATTATTATAATGTTAGCAAAACTAAAGTTTTAAATACCAACAAAGTAAGCCCAATATAAGCCAAGAATGGGACACATTTGCAAACAACTCTAAAATGAAGGGTGTGGTATCCAGATCCTGAGAGGAAATAATTCCTCTACATGCTGGGCCAGCTTGCTCAAATCTATACCATATTTTGTTTTGAGCACCATCTTTTAAGAGGACTAAAGGAGGTCCGTAAGAGTGATGAGAGTAAACAGAAAGTAGGATATGTTAAACAAAGGTTGAAATTGGGAATCTTCTTTTTCATTTTTGTTGTTTTAACTTAATTTTAATAAGCATTACTATAGCATTAAACATTAAGCCATCTCAAAGAAGCTTCCACATTCAATTCATTAAACAATCAACAAATGTTCCCTGAAAAACTACCATAGGCCAGGCACTGTTCTTTTTTGTTTTTGTTTTGTTTGTGAAAATATAGAAAAGTTAAAGTTTATTATAGAAAAGTTAAAGTACACTCTGAAGAGCTGGAGCGGACTGACCCAAGAGCAGGAAACAGCTCCAGGCACTATTCTAAGACAGATATTCCCTGACCTTTTAGAGATTATATTCTAGTGGGAAACACAAACAATAAACAAACAAACCAACAAATAAATAATGCAATTTAAGATGCCTACATTCTTACCACTGACCATAACTTTTGATTCCTCTAAATGTCCATATGCATTATATAACTTTTTGTATGTATTTTTATTTTTTCATAATTTAAAGCAGGATCTTTCCAATTTGGGCTCTGCTCTTCATGTAACATTATTTTGAGAACACATTTTCCAAGTTGCCATATAGCCTTTAATTTGTATTTTTCATTTTTAATGCCACAGTTTACTTAATATTACTCCATTCTACAACATGTTTATGCCTAGCCTTTAAGTGCAACAAAAGATCAGGATGGGGGTAATTTCCCCCTCTCCAGGAACCTGGGCAGGGTATGGTTCGGGTTTGCAGGAGGACTTTAAAACTGACAGTAGGAGCCCAGAACATTAGGACTAATGTGCTTAAATAAAAAGGAAACAAGTCATATCCAATCACAACAGGCAAAAACCACAGGTAAAAAGAGAATTCTTGTTGAGCTGAGATAGAGTAGAGTAGCTGAGTTCTATTTAGGCACACTGGTTGATTACTGGCAAGGAAGGAATCCTTTGGCATGCTTGCACTAGTAATAGTGCACTACCGAGCCCAAAGGAACTTTTTTCAAATTCCTTGAAAGTCTATGCTGTAAGAAACTGAAAGCATGAGGCTAATCTTTATGGAATTTAGTGGAAACTTTAGAGGTATCAGAAGCTAACATTAGGCCAATAAAGACAGTTATGAGGTCAACACTCATAATCCCAAAGGCACCCCTGAGGTCAACTCTACAGACAAGATCACACAAGAACACCAGTAGCATATTAAAGCCACCAGGGAGTAGAGGTTAGTGCAACACCACCAACTGAAGCTGAACCAACCAGTCGACACCCAAACAACAGTCATGAGCCACTGAACAAGGATTTGGTGATAATAAGTCTCAAAATCAAAGAAAATTTTCATTATCACATTACAAATTTAAGATGTGGGAGTAAATCATGAAGTTAGTTAAAGGGTCATTTGAGGTTTGCCATGGAAACAGGAACAGATTATTCCTCATGCTCTAGAGGGGCCTGGAAGTTTCTGAATAGATTTCATGTCAGTACAATGAATAACCTTCCACTCTCTAAAATACCCAATAATGAAAACAAGTTTCCTCACAAAGTGGTGGAATACTTCTTGTCATCAGAAGTATTTAGTAAAGACTGACTGGTTAATTTTCATTGCTTTTGTAAAGGAGAATCAGAATTTAACTGGGTTTTTTGTTGTTGTTCTTTAACAAATATCTTTAGTTTTGTTTTTCTCAAAGGTACCCATGAACAAAGATTAAAGAGTTAAGTTCAAAAGCTTAATACAAAATACAATGGCTCTCCACTCTAACAATTTTCCAATTTCCAGGAGCAAAAATGATCAAATTTTGTGGTTGAATCTTTTGGTATATATCTCCATGTCACTATATATGTTTTTTCCTCCAGTTTTAGGCACTATTAACTTCCCACTATAAAAGATGAGAATCTGGCTCTTCTTTATCTTCACCTCTCTATACACGAGCACATTGCCTGAGTTTTCCCTATATAATTATATAATTCTAATTAGATAAATACTCATGGTTCACATAAATTCTATTCAGAACTGAGCATGTAGCATACTTATTAGAAAGGGTAGGCTAGGCTTCACAAACAGACCCCCAAATATCAGCCTGGTGAGTGAATATTCAGATCATTAAGCCAGTTCTCCTCCAGAGTTATTCTAGGACTCAGACTGACAGCAGTTCTGCCATCTTGAGTACAAAGCTTCCAGGGTTGTCCCAGATGTTGCATCCCAGATACCCAGGAGAGGTAGATAAAAGAGAAGCACACAAAAGAACTCAGGACCAATTCCACCCACATTCCAGTAAGAAAACGTAAGTCAGGTGGTCTCATCAAACTGCAAAGGAAACTGGGCGATTCTGACTAGCTAAGTGTCCAAAGAAGGGGAGACCAAATTTGAGCAGTTAGTGGTCTTTGCCACATATACACCATGATTACTTTTCATCAAAAAAAGTTAGTGGATGGGAGTTCCCTGGTGATGTAGTGGCTTAAGGCTTCGGCGCTGGCGCTGTCAGCGCTGCAGCCTGGGTTCGATTCCCAGTCAGGGAGCTACCCACTACCAAAAAGCAAAAAAAAAAAAAAAAGTTAGTGGAAGAAAAAAATGTAATTTACCTTAGAAACTTGATGGTGGAAGGAAGAGGGAAGAAAGGATATAAGGGAAAATAAATCAGTTAAGTAAATCTAAAGGAAGGTTAATGAACTGCACCCTCCCCACTCCTAAAAAAAGAGAAAAATTAAAAGGAGATGATTCATTCAAGAAACTCTTACTGTGCTCTTATTATACATGTTCTATGTTAAGTACTAAACAAGGGGCCCCCTGGTGGTATAGTGGCTAGGTTTCAGTGCTCTCAATGCCATGGCCTGGGTTCGATTCCCAGCCAGGGAACTATCCCCCCCACCCCAAAAAAAAGTACCAAACAATAAAAACCTCATAGACTAACTGCAGTGTAGCGTCCTCAATTGGATCCTGGAACAGAATAAGAACATTAGTGAAAAAACTACTGAAATCCAAATAAAGTCTGGAGTTTACTCAATAGTAATCTACCAATGTTGATTTCTTAGTTTTGACAAATGTACCATGATAATGTAAGATGTTAGCATTAGAGGGAAATGGGCGAGGCATATATGAAAATTCTGTATGATTTTTGCACGTTTCATAAATCAAAAATTATTTCCAAAAATGTTGCTTATTTTTAAAAACTCAGTCATAATGGTGCAACCACTACAGTGCCTCAAAAAAATTAAACAAAGAATTACCATACAATCCAACAATTCTACTTCTAGATATATACTCCAAATATGTGAAAGCAGAGACTCAAAGAGATATTTGTATACCCATGTTCATAACAGTCAAAGGTAGAAACAACCCAAGTAGCCATTGATGAATGACTGGATACATAAAAATTATAGTATACACATTAACAATGGAAAATTATCCAGCCTTAAAAAGAAAGAAAATTCTAACACATGCTACAACATGGATGAACCTTGAAGACATTAGGCTAAGTGAAATAAGCCAGTTTCAAAAAGACAAATATTTGGTTATCATTCCATTTATGTAAGGTACCTAGAGCAGTCACGATTCATAGAAACAGAAAATAGAATGGGGGTTGCCACAAACAAAGGGGAGGGATGAATGGTAAGTTAGTATTTTATGGGTATAGGACAGTGGTTTCCAATATTTTTCCACTTGTGTACCCCGTTTAAACCATTTCTATAAAATTGTACCCCTTGTTTTTAAAACAGCTGTTTTTAAATACACTTTTGTTCAGTGCGTATCTTCATGTAACATAGTGGAAATGAGGTCATAAGTTAGGAAAGAAAAATTACTATACTAAAAGAATAAACCACAGATTTAACTTTACAATATTTATAACAGTTTAATAGTGATAATAACAATCAAGCATTTAACAAACTTTTAATTTATTATTAATACTTATTTGTGTTATCTTAAAAGTCTGTAATAATTGTTATGCTGATCACTAGTCAACTGAAACATTGTTAATAAGATCACTGAGCTTGCTTTGATGCACTTAGTTTCTAGAAATCAGGCTCAAAAGATGCAAGATACAGTCTTAAATCCAGACTTGCATTGAACTTGTTGCGGGACTTACTTTTTATGAAGGTGTAAGAAGGAAAAGCTCTCTCCACTAGTTTAGTATTAGTGCCTAGATGGCAAGAGGTATTTGAGTGCCTTCTCACTGAGAGTTGTTGGTATTCCTCACTGACATCTACCCAGAAGGTAATAAGATGCTTTCTTTTAAAATCAGAATTTAAAGAAGAATCGGTTGAAACTTCTATTTAACTGCTCTTTTTCATTGATGGATAGTTTAGCTTCTTTGAAGAATTCTTCATTTAAGGGATCTGCAATCCAGCTGTTTTCTTTTCCATGTGAGGGAAGTACTTAGGACACTTTAAGACCTTCCAAGTGACTTACAATATTCACTTTCATGTTTTGGAATAGGTGCAAGTCATTCTCAGATAAGAAGTGGTGCAGTTTCAAAACTTCAGGCTGACCTCTTTCAATACACACTTGCCAAAAGTCCAGTTTTTTAATCATTGACTCAATTTTGTCAGTCACTATGCATATAGTGATTGAGCTGTTTTGAAGTCCCAAGTTGAGTCTGTTTATTTCTAGAAAAATATCTGATAATATGCAAGACTTTGAAGCCAATCACTATCCTAAAACTTTGGAGCCAGAGGGAAACGATGGTCTTCAAAAAACCTGGATTTCATGTCTAAGTTCAAACATCCCTGTAAGTACTTTGCCATGAGATAGCCACCTTACCTCCATATGCAAAAGGAATGTACTGTGAATGCTGTTCATTTCTTCACACAGCGCTTTAAACAATGTGGAGTTCCATGGTTGTGACTTAATAAAATTTACAACTTTTACAGCCTCATCAAGAACATGTTTCAGTTCACTAACAAGAGGCTTGGATGCAAGACTTTGTCATGGATGTAGCATTGACTCCATCGTCCATGGGGAGCTACTTCTTTAATTTGGCCATGTATGACTATAAAACAATCTGACATAGGCTTGCCTCCATCATACACCACAACAATTCAACCAGCTATCTCCCTTTTCAATGAAATAACCATTGATTACATTGCACTCTGTCAATGGGTAACAAAGCAACAGGTTTTCCTCAATTTCATTCCCCACCAAGTACCTTGTGATGATGAACAACACTGATAAATCAGCAACAGCTACACTTTCATCAACCTCGAATTTACCTTTTCTAATTCTGTCTACTACTACAGCTTCAACATCACCAGACGTTTCCTGAATTCATCAAGACATTGTATCATTTGAAAAAGAGACAGTATTGATTTTACGGACATGTTCTTCCCTAAATATACAAAAATCAGTATCCTTAATACAAGAAGAAATTAAATCTTCAGCTATCTGTGGTTTTTACCATATTTAGCTATGCGATAAATACAGTATGAAGCCTCATTGTCTTTCTTTCCTGACACC
This sequence comes from Lyroderma lyra, assembly GCA_004026885.1. Lineage (NCBI taxonomy): Eukaryota > Metazoa > Chordata > Mammalia > Chiroptera > Megadermatidae > Lyroderma > Lyroderma lyra. The sequence continues at coordinate 67,720 of PVJL010002278.1, forward strand.
ACGTATGAAGTAACAGCTGGACACTTTTCTAAGCACTGAAGATAATGTATTTCTTTGTTTATATACATAGGATGTTTGGTTTCTAAATGTCGCATGAGTAGAGGATTTCATGCAACCGTTGGATAATATTTCCCCACACATAACACACAAAGGCTTAGGACAGTCTTCGTACCCTAGAAATGAAATCCCACAGTATTTCCTTTTCTTCTGTGTAGTATCTGAAGCACGTACCTTTGCACTATCTCCCAGTATGGGTGTACTTGTAGCTGCATTGAGAATTTCTTGGCAATGGGTTATAATCCACATCCAGTTTTGGTTTTTCAACCATTTCTGTTTTCAACCACTGATCCATAACTGACATACTTAAAAATCACTGACAATAATAACTGAAACAATGTTAAACATTAAATCAAAAAACTACTTGAAAGAATCACAATTAGACAACACACTTACTTTTACACAGTCAGTAACTAAACTGATCAACCAGCCTGGCCACGGACGTACGGATGTATTTTATGTTCGGGGAAGTTATAGAAACATCTCAAATGTATTATGAAATGGTGCGTAATGACTGGTAGAAGAGTCATTTGGGGGAAGGGTTCATGTCCACGCCCTCACCAATCATCATTCGCTAACACGATCTAATTTTGAAGTGTCTCCGTTAATGGTGATTCAAACTTAACATTTTTTTTCCCCGAATCAGAGGGGTGGGGGGTGGAGGTGGGAGACAAAGTTAACATTTATTGTTCCATAACTAATGTTTTGCATTTTTTTTACTTACTTGGGTTTTTTCACCATTACTGATTATTTTTTGAGTACCTCTGAATGGCCCAGCATGTACCCCAAGGGGTACGCATACCACTGCCTGGTTACTAACAGTATCACAGTTCAGCTTGGAAAGATGAAAACTCTGGAGGCAGATCAGTGGTTCTCAACCTTCCTAATGCCGCCACCCTTTAATACAGTTCCTCATGTTGTGGTGACCCCCATAAAATTATTTTCGTTGCTACTTCTTAACTGTCATTTTGCTACTGTTATGAATCGTAATCGAAGTATCTGATACGTGTTTTCCAATGGTCTTAGGCTACCCCTGTGAAAGGGTCATTCAACCCCCAAAGGGGTCACCACCTACAGGTTGAGAACCGCTAAGATAGATGGTGATCATGGTTGTACAATATTAATGTACTTAATGCCAAAGAACTGTACACTTAAAAAGTTTGCCAACCCCTGATCTAGAGGTCTGAAAGTAGTACATGTAATATGGAGAAAACAAAGATGTGTATGAGGGGGACACATGGCAAATGAAATAGACCAAAGAATCTGAACTTGACTCAACTGATTTCATTTAGTATGAGAAGCCACTAGAGAATTTTATTGAGAGCAATCTGATCAGAACCAACTTATATAAACACAATTACCCACCTGTTTCTAAAAGTATCTGAACTAATCATTTTATTTACTTAAAAAACAAAATTTTCCACCAAAAAAAAGTCCAGAAGCATATCAATAAGGTTAGCAGTAGTAGTTATCATATTAGAAAAAAATTTATTTTCTTTTTTGTGCTTATCTATGTTTTTCATATCTTCTCAAATAAGAAGAAAATTGTCGTTATAATTCAAATTTAAAAATTAGTAAAACTGACCCTTGAACAACACGGGTTTGATTGCATAGGTCCACTTATATATGTGGATTTTTTTAAATAAATGTATATAGTACTATAAATGTATTTTCTCTTCCTATTCATTTTCCTAATAATATTTTCTTTATCTAGCTACTTTATTGTAAGAATCCAATACATAATACATATCCAAAATGTGTGTTAATCACAACTGTTTATGTTATTGGTAGGCTATTAATAGTTGTTTTGAGGGAGTCAAAAGTTTAAGTGGATTTTTTACTACATGGGGGTCAGTGCCCCCAACACCCATGTCATTCAAGAGTCAACTGTACTTTTAAACTCCTATTCATACACACACAAAAAATTTATTCTCTGGGTTTTATACTCCTCTCCTCATGCCCACAGGTAGGAGAAAATGTCTAGGGAAACCTACATACAACAAAACTCTTAAGTATGCCTCTGTCACACTTATAATGGATAAATGACATTCTACCTATGTATTTGATTAGTAGATATGAAAGAATAAAATGTCTGAATGTACTGTACCGGCAGCGCACTCTCTTCCTATATATATGGCTTTCATCACATCCAACAAAGAGTCAAAGCAATAATGTCTTACTGAAACCAGAAATGTTCTAAAGGACAGGAGAAATTGCAGAACTTGCAGATCAAATCAAAACGTTGAAAACTGATGCAAGATAAGACTGCCCATAACTCTGAGAATATAATTACAGGTTTAAAAAATGCAAAGTCCTTGGTTTATACCACAGTATTTTGCACTTACCAATATAATGCTTGTTAAGATTAAATTCCTTTTTAATGTTATGTTTCAGTTCCTCGTGTCAGGGATTCATGTGCAAGGAACCATGTCGTTTATTTCTTTTGTGTGTCCCCCACAGTATCTTATATAGTGTCCATATATGGTAGGTGATGAATACATGCTTACAATTGAATGACAAAATAATTAACCCTACTTTGAGCTCACAGTCTAAAACTCTCACACCTATAATTCACATGATTAAGCTTCCCTCTATGCAAGAGTTGAAAGGACATTCCTGGAGCAATTACTGCTGATTCTACGGGATTTATTACATTAAGTTTCTGCTCCAGCAAAGAGTTAAAAATACACATGTAATGTTATAATGAATTCCTGACTACTGAGAAGGTAGGTGGGAAAGTGGGCAAGTGAAGGAAGAATATTATAATAGCTTGCCTCCAGAGAACAAGCATTAATTCAGTTCTGGAGATTAAAACATTCCTAAAATGTCTCTGAACTAAGACTCCTAATTGACATCATTTCATTAAACTCTGTACTGGCTAAATTCCACCACAATGAATATCACTAAAACCAAAAACTTACTATTAAAAAAATCCTAAAAATCTCAGCTAATAGTCCATATGATTATGTATTGTCAGCTCTAGTTTTAATTACTTATTCTCTTTTGACAAAACAAAACTTCTAAACTTTTTAAAGCACTGTGATTGAGCATCTCTACCACATGCCAAGCACTGGTAAACAAATAAATAAAAAAGCCAGTCAACGTATCAACTGATTTTGTACTGCTTTAGATTAAAGTACAAACGACCGAGCTGAGGAAGTACCATGCAATGAGAAGCCAACTTCTATGTGTGGGAACCTAGAGAAATTACACAGCAAATTTAAGCTGGACATTGAACACTGAGTACGTGTTTGAGGCAAACAGCACAAAGAGGGGGAGAAAGAATATCCCAGGTAAATAGACGGCAATTGGACAGAGCACATTGGGCATGAGAGGAGTGATAAAGAGAGGGGATAAAGAGGAAAGAACGGTAGGGTAGAATCAGGCGATGATGGGTCCAGCATGCTATGCTATGAAATTTGGAGTTTATGCCCCTAGGTAACAGAGAGAAGTGCACATAACAGGAAAAGTCTCAGTTACATTACGATCATCTCAAAGGCATTAAATATCATACCATACTGACATTGTAAATACTGTGCTGATGCAGATACAAATGAAATTTTAGTGTAACCTATTCCTCTGTCCATACTTTCAATGGTGTCACCAGCCCTCTTCTCTACTTCGTGATCTCACCAGACTCATGCTTTAAACAGCATCTATGTACTGATGATGTTCCAAATGTATATTCACAGCTCTGACTTTGACTGTGAGCTCCAAACATGCAGTCAACTTCCTATTCGATGGCTATTCCTGAGTATCTAGCGAGCATCTCAAATTCAACATATTCAACTAAGCTCCTCATGTTAAACCCCAGACTGGCTCCTTCCAGTTTTCCATCTCTGTAGATGGTACCAGTTTCTCTAGCTAAAAATCTTTGGAATCATCTTTGATTCTGCTCTTTCTCTTACCTCCCACAACTAATCTACTGGCAAATTCTATTGGTTCTACCTTCAAATAAACCAATAATCTGACTCCTTCTCACTGCTTCCATCATTGCCTCCCTGAGCCAAGCCACCATATTTCATTGTATCATTCCAGCAACTTCCTAAATGGTCTCCTGCTGCCCCACTCGCTTCAACAGCAGTGATTTTTTTAAAACATAAATTAGATTGTATCGTTTTTCTTCATAAAACTGTCCAATGGATCCCATCACACTTAGAATAAAATTCGAAGCCTTTCTGGTTTACCAGGCTCTATATCATCTGAGACCCACCAACTTCCCAATATTATGTCCTACCAATGTACCTCACCACCGCTACCACCAATTAATACCCCAACAATCTCCAAACTCTAGCACACTAGCTTTCTTGCACTTCCCTGAAAATTCCAAACTGATTTTCACCCCAGAGTTTTTGCATTAGTATTCCCACTGCTTGAAATGTTCCACATGTTAGCATGGCTCACTCATCATTCAGGTCTCTTTATGCTCAAATGTTACCTCAGATAAGCTTTACCTGGCATCCTATCTAAAAGAAACACCAAAACTACCACCACCACATTCTATCCTCTCATACTATTTTCTTCATAGCACTTTGACAATATCTGAAATCGTATTATTTATTAGCTTATTGTCTACCTCTTAGAATATAAATTCCATAAGTAGGGACTTTATCTTACTCTCTGCTCAATCTCTAGACCTGGTATAATACCTGGCATATAGTAGGGCTCATTAATTACTAGTTGTTGAATGAATAAATTAACTTAACTGGTCTAATTTATCTTATTTATATTCTCATCTGTTATGCATAAATGAATAGGTCCTTCTCCACCTTTGAATTTAGATCTAAGTCATGATTATCACTGTTCTATCTAGAACTGAGTTTGAAACACTTTTAAAAAATTGTTAAAACAAGCTACACTGTCATATTGCCAATTTCTTTCTGTAATTAGCCCTTCCAGCAACTTAGCCAGTTATTTTTCTTTGACTATAACTTCCATTATCCTCTTTCTATAGCATCAGGTTTGTCAATGTACTGCTTATTATAAGTACTATTGCTAAAGATGGACAGACATGCCCAGAATATTATATCAAATACATTTTATATTGTAAGTAACCAAACTATAAAAATAATAGAAACTTTAGAAAAGCAAACTTTAAAAACCAAATTCACAGGCAGGTGACCAAAATAAACATCAAGAATAAAAAGTCATGTTGATAATATGTACTCTAACCACAGTCTAAACTTGAAAAAAACATCAAATACCAATTAAGGGACATACTATAAAATACCTGACCAGTATTCCTCAAAACTATCCAAGTCATCAAAAACAAGTAAAGTCTGAGAAATTATCATAGCCAAGAGACCCTAAGGGGACATGATTACTATAAGTTGTTATGGTGGTATAATGAACAACTCTTTTTTTTGGCGGCGTGGGGGGGTAGTTCCCTGGCTGGGAATCAAATCCAGGCCACGAAGTTGAGAGTGCCAAAGCCCAGCCACTATACCACCAGGAACCCCTGGTTTAATGGACAATTCTGAGAGGCAGTAGCTTCATAGGAACTCTCTGGAGATGCCTTAGAAAATTTAAGCAACCAGCTTTGTTACAATAAAGCCATAGTCATGTTGGTAACACACCCCTTGTTTGTTTACACTTTTTCTCTGCCTTCCTTTCTCCCGCCTCACATCTTCTTCCCTGGAATTTCACCCATCAATAAAGCATTAGTACACTTAAAAAGAAAAGTATTGTGGTACTGTAGTATCCTGAATGGGATCCTGGAAAAGAAGAAGAATATTAAATACTAAAAGAAATCTGATTAAATTGGGGATTTTAGTTAATAATGATGTACTGGTATTTATTGCTTCATTAATTATAACACATACACCATACTAACATAAGATGTTATTAATAGGGAAAACTGGGTATTGGTATTTGTAAACTCTCTGTAACATATTTCCAATTTTTCTATAAATCTAAAACTGTTCTAAAAAGTAATGTTTATTTTTATGAATTAAATTCATCCAAAAATCCTTCCACTCAAATAAAATCACTGGTAGTTCAAATTTTATGTTTAATACTTTAGACTCTTATGCAAATGAACACATATAAGTATATTCCTACAAATATGTGATCATACTATACATAATTTGGTAACCTACTTTTTACACTTAACAATATACATACTATGCTTTCCAACTTATTAGTGGAAATCTGTACCATGTCTACTAGCTACAAGGTATTACCCTCTAGGGTATTTAACCAATACCCTACTATTTCATTAATGCGTAAGTTTTTCCAGTTTTTGCTTTGATAAAAAATATTATAAAGACAACTCTTAATTGAAAATATTTATCATTGTACCAACCAGTTCCTTAACAAAGAAGTGAGCTGCTGAGTCAAAGGACACATAGGTTTTGATGCTTTCAATAAGTATAGTCAAAATGCCCTCCATTAAGGAATTTCATAAATATCCACCAATGGCAGTGTATGACTATGCCAATTTCCCCACTGCTATGCCAATACCAAATATTAACATTTTATTGCATATGTGCCTACCTGCCAGACTGGTATGGGAGGGGAGTTGTGTTGTTTGTTTATAACTTAAAAATAATGTATTTTAATCTTTATTTTTAAGTCTCTGTGTGTGATCTACTTACTCATGTCTTTTGCCCATCCATTAGATATTAAGGTCATTAACCTAAGTCCAACATAGAGCAAGATTTTTTTCCGACAATTTGCCTGGCTTTATGCAGTCCCCTATACCTGAAAAACTGCTTGGCATATAGTAAGCACTCAATAAATATGTTAAATGAATACTAAATGAATGAATGTGTTTTTTAACTTCATTGTGTTTCTACCAACTAGAGGTTGTTTTATGCAATAATTCCATTGATTTTGCATATATATGGATTCTGCCTTTCAGTCGTGCTTAGAACTGCTCATCCTATTTCAAAATTAGAAAAATGTTTACCCATTTTTTAAAGTAGTAATTTTCAGACTTCATATTTTATATTTAAATATTCACCTGGATTATATTTTAAGGTATGCGTCCTTTTTTCAAACAGCCAATTGTTCAACACAATTTTGAAATTCTCAACTAATACAAAATGCCACCTTTATAGTATTAAGTAGTCTTATATATTTCTGGATTTTATTATTCTGTTCCCCTGCTCTGTCTTGATTTGATTATCACAGCTTTATGTGTATAGCCACTAGTGTAAGTCCCCTCTTCACT
>PVJL010002278.1:75050-207305 GCA_004026885.1 Lyroderma lyra
TTTTTTTTTTTTTTTTTTTTTTTTTTTTTTTTTTTTTTTTTTTTTTTTTTTTTTTTTTTTTTTTTTTTTTTTTTTTTTTTTTTTTTTTTTTTTTTTTTGCTTTTTGGTATGTGGGTATCTCCCTGACTGGGAATCGAACCCAGGCCGCAGAGTTGACAGCGCCAGCGCCGAAGCCTTAAGCCACTACACCATCAGGGAACTCCCCTTTGTCAAGTTTTCAAAAGGAATTCTGGTTAGAATTCTGTAACATTATCACCTTATGCAAGTACTTAATCTCTCTTGCTATTTCTCTCATTGGTAAAATGGAGATAATAGTAGTTACCTCATAGGTTTGTTATGAGAACTAAATGAATTAAGACATATCAAGTACTATGCTAGAAAGATGTTAACTATTACTATAATTGATCAAACGTAATAACTATTATTATAATGATTGCTCAATAAAAGTTTTCCAGATTGTGCTCCCACGAAATTCAAAGGCTCTTTAAGATACGTCAAAGGCTACCATAAAACCTAAAGAGTAATATGAAAAATACAAGGGCTGTCCTGAAAAAATTACTCTATTAAATTACTCTATTTTTTCATATTATATGACTGGGTATCTGCAGAACAGCCCTCATATATATAATGTATGCCTGCTTCATTACTAAAGGCCTTGACCCTTGGTAAAATGAAAAGCTGGCGCTGGAAGCAGAGAACCATGAAAAACATCAAAGGCTGGTGGCAGGAAGCCTCAAATTTTCTTACAAAGATTGGCTCACCAAGTGGAACTTTATGGAGCATGAGTAAGTGTCTTCTAACTACTTGTTTCCCTACCTCCATAGTTATGACAATGCTACTTATCTCGAATTCTTTCTAGAAGACACAAAAGAACTAGATGTCTAAAAGAATAGTTTTCAAATAAGAAAGTGGGCAGGTACAGAGTATAAATGCGATTGATCAATATGAAGAGACATGCCATAATATAACCAATTACCTCCACTAAATTTCCTACATCACTGTAATGATGGGGGAGGGAATTCTTGTGGGGTTTTTTCTTGTAGGGAGATGGGATTGTCTCTTAACTGTTAATAATCTGCTCATTGTTAATTCTTTTATCATCTGCATGACATTGGGATTAGGCAGGGGTCATACACCATACTAAGGACTCTAAAAAAAATAATCTCATATACAGAGGTAAAACAAAGTCAGGCCAAGAGTGGCAACACTACTTTCTAATAACAAAAGCACCCAAAGGCTGAGACCCCAGGTCTCCTAATTTCAAGATCTCAGACCTCGGTTTATTCCAGCACACCATGCAGCTTCTCGCCGACGCATGCCACGCTTCGAGATGGGAGGAGTAAAAGCAGGCAATCTGGCCGCAGCAAAGGCGCTGAAAAACCACAGAACGGCGCAATCGACGGCACGTGACTGGCCACGCCTCTCTCTTCTCCCACCCTCCCCCTTCCCCGCGCCAGCAGCACGCGCTGCCAACCTCGTCATGTGACCTTCACGCGGCCCCAGCGCTCTCCCTGCTAAGCGACTGTTTCCAGCAGCCATTTTGCCGAGAACTTGTCGCCCGTGCTCACAGCGGAGCTGGACACCATGAAAATCCATAGCTAGATTTTATAAGCCGCACACGCGCTTCGAAAGAGCGCTTCGGCCGTCAGGGCTGAGCCGAACCTCAGTGAACACGTCGCACCCCGGGGCGCCGGGGAAAAACTGTGGGTGCGCCTCGGCCTGCGATTGGCTATGGCGACCACGTGACGCCACTGCCCCCTAACCTTCGCCTTCCCCCTACCCACAAAAACACCCAAACATACTCTTAACACCTCGCGCCAAGTATACGCCACTGGGCGCGTGGGAACGAATGGGGTGCGTAGCAACCAAGGCGCCTGCGCGTACCTGCCGAGGCCGACCGGAGCGGGCCCCCGCGCCGCTCCGCTCACGGGTCCGGGATTCCTCGCACTGCTGGACCACCGGGTAGTCATTGGCTGCCAGCTTTGGTCACGTGCTCAGCTCAGGCCTGCCCCCAACCGCTAATCACCTGGCACCGTACTCGAAGTGGCGCCGAAAGTCATTCGCACGCGGAAAGGGAGGGTAGTTAGAGGGCCTCCTTTTCTGCCGTTAGGGAATTGCATTCACAAAGGTGAAACGAGAAAGCAGGGTCTCAAAACTAGGGAAGCTCACACCTACCGGTTTAACTTCGCGTGCCCCTCCAGGAGCCGAGAACCATCGCCCTTGGGCGCTCCCCGATGCACGCTGGGATACGTCTGGCGCCCCTCGGTGTGCTGCAGAGCATGCCGGGAAAGGCACCTCTCCTGATTTCCTGGCTATCACCTCCCGGGCATTCCTTCCCTGTCCCCTTGAAAGCCCGGTCCTTGGGCTCAGAATGAGGCAGTTTGCGTAATTATGGGAGTGTAACTGGATATAACAGGCACTTTCAGTCCCTCTTCCCCCACTTGTTCCATCTGTGTGGTCTTGGGAAATCGCCTAACCTTTCTTCTTGGAGTATGCATTTAGTAAGTGCTTGCTGAATGCCTTCGTGAAGTTAAAAACAAACAAACAAACAAACAAAAACAGCAAGGGTATTTGCCTACATGTAAACTACCAGCCTTTCATGGTCAGTGGAAAAGAATGCTATTTTACGTACAACTTACTTTAAACCTCACTTGGGAGTTTCTTATGGACAGGAGACCAGACCTTTCTTGGTAAATTTACTATTCTTGTTGAGGAAAGTGGGAGTGGGAGGACCAGGAGGTATTCTAAAAGGAGCCAGAGATATGGCCCTATTACAATTTCTGGTTCTAGCTAATACTAGCTATGCATATTGGAAGTGAGAAAAACCCTATCAGCTAACACTGAGAAAAGGTGGTCTTACATCAGAATGAGTTCATTTTAAACCTATTCACAAACCAACCTCCAGGTCAAAACTTAATATTCTATTCCCATGAAGCCTCACATTGAAACAATTTATATCTCTTCAGCTTTGAACTTCATTCCTCAGTTTTGCTGTTTTCAAAACTTTGTTTTTTCAGTTAAAGGGATGATCAAGCATGGGGAATTTGACTACCACTGGTCAGACTCAAAAGTGCTGCTTTATAAACAAGAAATTAAATAATTTGTAATGTTACCAAATCAAAACACATTTTCAGACACCCTTTTCTAGTTTGAAGATTCTTGATGAGCCTAATTATCAAAAAATTATTTCCTGACTAGAAAATCAAAAAGAAAAGAAATTAAACTTCTGGATATTTATTCAAAGAATATGAAAACAGTAATTTGAAAAGATATGTATTTTCACCCAATGTTCATTACAGCATTATTTATAGTAGCCAAGACATGGAAACAACAGTAAGTGCCCATTAAGGGATGATTGGATAAAGATGTGATATACATAGATATATGTGTACACACACACACACACAATGGAATATTAGCCATAAAAAATAAAATAACATGGATGGACCTTGAAGGTATTATACTAAATGAAGTAAATGAAAAAAGACAAAAACTATCATTTCATTCAGATGTGGAATAAAAACAAAAAAGAAACAGATAAGACAAAACAAACTCAGATACAGATGTGAGATTGGTGGTTACCAGAGAGGGTATGGGGTAGAGGAAGGGCAAAATGGGTAAAAGAGGGTCAAATGTATGGCAATGAATGAAACTAGTTCAGTTATATACACTCTATAGTATAGTGTGTACAGATACCAAATTATAATGTACTCGTATACCAGAAAATTATATAATGTTACTAATCAATGTTACCTCAATTAAAAAGTAATCATAATAAATTAAATAGATAAAACTAGTATAAAATGAAGGCAATCAGATGATCACCTACTAAAAACCATTAAAATTTATCTGTTAAACTTGAAGTTTATTAAACACTCCAATATACTTTTTTTTTTTTTTTGCTTTTTGGTATGTGGGTAGCTCCCTGGCTGGGAATCAAACTCAGGCCACAGCGCTGACAGCACCAGCGCCGAAGCCTTAAGCCACTACACCACCAGGGAACTCCCCACTCCAATATACTTTATTACATGAAATCCTAACAACCCTGAGAGAAAAATACTGTACTAATCTTACCATCTTCTGAGATACTCTTGAGTGGGAAACTGAAAAATATGTTGTAACATTCTTTAGGCAACTGTGCTGCACAACTAGTTCTGGGGTCTATTGGCTATTATGGAAAGAGCCCAGGCCTTGAAGTCAGACCCATCTGTGTGAACTTGAAGTTCTCTCACTTACTGTTCTTTGACTTTAAACAGATTTTTGAACTTTTTGAGACTCAGTTCCTTGAACTACAAATTGAGGCCATACCTAGTCTTTGGATTATCATGATGATTCTGAGATAAAAATATTTAGAATACCTGTGACATTCCCTGATGAATAGGAGGCACTCTATAAGGATGAGTACTGGTTAGTGGCAAAATTGTATTCTAACAAGCATCCTGTACTCCGTCCAATATAGCAAACTCTTGAATCCTTTTTTCTCCACTATTCTGTTTCTCCCCTAGACAGTGCTAGAGGCACACTAACAGATTCTTATACTGCAGGTTTCTTTTAGACTCCTTGGTGACTGTGGCCCATCTGTTGGTACATATTGTTAAATTATTTCCTGCCTTTGTTTCAAGTCTTTTTCTCTCTTAACATATTAAACTGCTGAACTGTAGACGTTATTGAAGTAAAATAATGATGATACAGACATGCTTAGAGGGTGGAGTGGGCACCTGTGCCTACACTTCAAGGAGGTTAAAATTGTATGTACTTAAATACCTCAGAAGAAAGACACCCTCAAAACTCACTTCTCCCTTCACTTATATAACTCAGTGTTTTAGTTGCTCCCTTCCCAGCCTCTTTCCAGTGGTTTCTTTTCCTCTTCTAGCTTCACCATTCACTCATAACAAAGAGGAAGTTTAGCTAGGGCAGTTCCCATACACATCTGAAATTCAGTATGTCCACAGTCAAATTAATTCTCTGTCCCTTCACCTCACACCCCAGCTACTACTGTATTCCCTTAAGGGGCAATGACACCACTAATAAAGTCTCCAATAAGTCTCCTAGTTTAGGTAACCTCCATTATCCTTAACTGCTCTTTCTCATCTATTTTCCACATGCAATTGGTTACAAAGTTCTGTTGCTTCTAACACTAAACATCTTTTAAATCCAACCCCTACTTTTCGTTTCTTCCACCATTGCATTAGTTCAACCCTTATCTCTATGGGACCCTACAAATATAAGTATTAATATTTCATTTAATGATAATTGCATGTTAAAGTTGATTTCAGAATACAACATTTGTCATCTATATTGTTTTACAGTAGACTAATGAAAGGTTTATAATGTCTTGCAAAGTGAATACTGTTAGTGAGGACAAATTAAATATTTTTTTAATTTAAGCAAGTGTATCTAAATACATATTATAGGAACTTTTTAAGTCTGGTAGTTTTGGACAGATATTTTCCTGAGTGCTGAAAAGTATTAGTTGTGATCTTGGAAGTGGCTGTAGACATTTTTGCTATTCTCAAATATTTCTGGTTTTCCCAACTTTCAGAAACACAATATACTTGCTATTCCTTGCTCCTTTGAAATCCAGAGTGACTATATGACTTGCTTTGGCAATGAAATGTGAGTGGAAGTGGCATATTTCAGTTCTGGGAAGAAATTTTAAATGCTAGAGCACAATTCAGCCATTTTCTCTTTCCTTCTCCACAGCTACAAGCAATGGTAGTTAACTCCATCAGCCTTGGTCCCATAAAAATGGATGACATGTAGCAGATACCCCAAGCCAAATAGCAGTGAACAGATAATCATGAGCAAGAAATAACTTAGGTTGCTTTAAGAAAGACCCTAAGATTTGAGATCATCAACTATCACACATAACCTAGCATATACTGAATGATAAAGAAATGGAGAAAGTTGCTAGAGGTGAACCAAATTTATTCTGTTTAGAAAGACCCCACTTTCCAATGCACACAATGTGATACAAATTTAGAAACGTAGGAGAGTAGGAGACTCTAGCAGCATGAGGGGACAACTGTCCGAGTTTGGTGTAAAAGAAGAGCCTAAAGAAAGAACATTCATTGGAACCTTGCTTTTTATCTCCCCCTACTACATAATCCATTCTTCACAGACCAGCCAAAGTGATCTTTTTAAAATATTAGTGAGATCTTATGCTTCCTATGCTTGAAAATGGCCAATGTTTCATATTATACTTACAGTCTTTACCTTAGCCTGTGAACCCTAACTGATCTGGCCCTTGCCTACTTATGATTTTGTGGTTTATATACCCTTAATCATTGCTATCATCCCCACTTTATAGCCTTCACACTGGTTGTGCCCACAACCTGGGATGAGATCCATGTGGATGGATCCTTCTCAGTCAATCTCATCATCTTAAATGTCACTAAGAGAAAGGTCTTAGCTCATTACCCTAGCTAAAGTAGATTCCCTCCAGTCAGAAGTCTCTAGTTTATCACCTTGTTTATTTTCTTTATGTCATTTCTCATTAACTCAAACTATCTTATTTATTTTACTGTTTTCCTTCTGCCTCTACCTAAGAGAATCAAATTTTATAAAAGTAGAAGCCTCTTCTGAATTCTCAACATCTTGAACAGTACTGACACTGACATAAAAGACAGCAAGAAAATATTTGCAAATCATATACTTGTATATGATAAGGGTTTAACATCCAGAATATATAAAGAACTCCTACAACTCAACAACACCAACACAACAAAAAACTCAATTAAAAAATAGACAAAGCATTTGAATAGACATTTATCCAAAGAAGATATACAAACAGCCAGTAAGCACATGAAAAAAATGCTCATCACTAATCATTAGGGAAATGCAAATCAAAACAGCAATGAGATACCACTTTAGATCTCTTATGATGGCTACTAATTTAAAAAAGCAAGAAAACAGAAAATAACAAGTGTTGGCAAGGATGTGGAAAAATTGGAATGGTTGTATGTTGCTTGTGGGAGTGTAAAATGGTGCAGCCACTATAGAAAGCAGTATGGCAGTTCCTCAAAAAACTAAAAATATATTACCATATTATCCAGCAATTACACTTCTTGCTGTATACTCAAAAGAATTGAAAGTAAGCTCTTAAAGAGATATTTATACATCCATGTCCATAGCAGTATTATTCATAATAGCAAAAAAGTGGAAACAAACCAAGTGTCATGGACATATGAATGGATAAGCAAAATGTGATCTATACATACAATGGAATATTATTCTGCCTTAAAAAGGAAGGAAAATCTGACACATACTATAACGTGGATGAATCTGGAAGATATTATGCTAAGTGAATTCAGCCAGTCACAAAAAAACAAATACTTTATGTTTCCATTTATATGAGCTACCTAGAATAGTCAGATTCATAGACAGAAAGTAGATGTGGTTGCCAGAAGCTGGAAGAAGGGGAAGATGGGAAGTTGTTGTTTAATGAGTATAGAGTTTCAGTTTTGCAAGACAATAAGAGTTTTGGAGATTGGTTGCAAAACAATGTGAATGTACTTAACACTACTGAACTGTACACTTAAAAATGGTTAAGATGGTAAATTTTATGTTGTATATATTTTATCATGATTTTTATAAAAAGCACAGATATTTGTTGACTGGATGAAAGAATAAATGAATATACAAAGAATGATGTTTCTGATATTTATTTATTGTTTCAACTTTGCTGGACTTGTCTATCTCCAATGATTACTAGTATTGAGTGTAATAGTAATGAGTGTGTGTGTGTGTGTGCATGCATGTGCATGCATATGCATGTCAGAGAGACACAGACAAAAAGACAGAAAATTTTAAAATGTGATGGGTTCCAGGATTAATTAAATGTTATGCTGAAAATCATTGCCATTTCTGTTACCCTTATATCAAAAACCAAATTTTTATTTTTAATGAAAAATAACCAAGTGTTATACCATATCTTATATATGGTATTTGCCCTAAGAAGTCAATCTCTGTCTCTCTATCTCTGTCTCTGTCTCCATGCATGTGTTTGTGTGTGTGTGTGTGTGTGTGTGTGTGCGTCCCTCTCTTCTATTTTCTTCTTTGACTCAGCATTTTACTCAATTCTTACAGTACACTACTCACTGGTTGCCCTGTCTCCAGTCTCTCTCCCTAGCCAATCCATCCTTGACACTCCTCCCAGATTTCTCTTACTTTTCTACAGCACAGATCTCATCATAAATGCCTCCGTATAAAACCATTGACCAACTTATTAGTCTTTTCTGTTATAGTTAGTGCTTATAGCATCTTGTCTAAGAAATCTTTGCCCACCTCAAAGCTGTAATGACTTTCTTTTGTGCTTTTGCAGAAATTTTATAGTTTTAGCTTTTACATTTAGGTCTAATATGTACCTCAAGTTTATATCAGTGTATGGTGTGAGGTAGGGGTTGGGGTTCACTTTTGTTTTTCCATAAAAATATCAAATTGATCCAACACTATTTATGGAAGACTATTTCCCCCCTTTAAATTCCCATGGTACCTGTATCATTCTGAAACAAATTACCTTAAAACTTAGCATCTTAAAACAGCAAATATTTACTACCTCATCGTTTCTATGACTAGGAATCTGGGCACAGTTTAGCTAGGAGCTCTGGAAGAAATTTTCTCATGAGGCTGAGTCAAGCTGTTGGCCAAGGCTTCTGTCTCTGAAGGCTTAATTAAAGGGAATAAGAGTCTGCTTCTAAGCTCATTTGTGTGGTTCTTGGTAGGCCTTGGTCCCTCACCACATAGGTGTCTCCACAGGGCTGCCTTACAACATGACAGCTAGTACCAATAGCATCTATCCAAGAAAGAATGTCCCCAAGATATAAGCCATAGTCATTTTTAAGCCTAACCAAGAAGTAAAATTTTAACATTTCTGTCAAGGGAAAGAAATTACATAAGGGTATGAATACCAGGAGGAAGAAATTATTGGGGGCCATCCTAGAGGCTGCCTATAACAACAGCCTTTTTCAAAAATCAATTCACTATATATGTTTGGGTCTATATCTAGTCTCTGTTCTGTTCCATTGACCTATTTATTTGTCCCTATACAGTAGACTCTCAGTTAACTGACACCCATGGGGATTGGTTGATGCTGGATAAATGTAGTTTCTGTTTGCTTGAGAGTTACTATTAAAAATAGGCACAACTAATACTATACCCCATACTATTCCATACCATAAACTCTTTACTGCCTTGATACTACTATTGAAATACAGTAATTAAAAACAAATTAAGACAACAAAGACAAACTTAATGTAACAGTTTTATTTTTAAAAAGTATGCATTCACTGCATAATTTTAGTTAAATGACAATAAACTTTTCAACTTAGTGAACTTCAGTAACAATTCTTTAACTTCAAGTAACTTAGAAAAAAACACACACATACACTCTTAAAACTGTTACAATAGGGTTTACTAGGTATGCATTATCGCATCAGGACCATGAGGATCTCATGTAGCTGGGACAGGATCAGAAGTGGATGTGGATGGTTTTGGATCTGCATCAGTAGACGATGCCGTACTGACAAAGTTGCATGTAGTTTACACACAGTATGTTTATACATATGTTTACAGATGGTAAATTGGCAGAAGTGGGAGACAAATGTGGTGTGTGAAGTGTGGGCTTACCACATGGTGTGTGGTGCACCAAGTTTAAATTTGTATTTCCACTAGAAATTGATTTCATTTTAATTTTGGGGGGGGCCAGGGGTAGTTCCCTGGCTGGGAATTGAACCAGGCTGCAGTGTTGAGAGCACCGAAGCCTAGCCACTACACCACCAGGGAACTCCGTTCATTTTAATTTTTATTTAAAGTATTATTTCTTTGATTTTTTTTCCTGGTTGCTTGACAGTATCAGTTACTTGAGTTCCTGTTAATGGAGAGTCTATTGTAGTAATGCCATGCTGCCTTGATTTCTGTAGCTCTATAGTAAGTCCTGAGATCAGGTAGTATAAGTCCTTTAAGTTTTTCTTTTCAAAATTATTTCGACTATTCTAAGTCCTTTGTATTTCCAAATACATTTTAGTATCACCTTGTTAATTTTTATGAAAAACCCAGTGGTGGTTTAATTGGAATTGCATTGTATCTATAGATCAATTTCTGAATAGTTAATGTCTTAACTACAAATATCTAATAAGCATGTACAATACAGAGGATGCCCCCAAAAAATTTATGTTCGTTTTAAGAAAGGGAAAAAACTGTATTAAAATTGTAATACTCAATATAGTCTGATAACAAAGGATGAATACAAGTCACGTTTGACTTCTGCAATTACAAGAGAGGCTCAAAGTGGTTACCATCAGGGTCCAGACACTTCTGAGTATGGCAAATTACTGCTTGAGCAACACTGACCGAAGTGTCTACTTGTATCGCTGTGCATGACGTTTCAATTTCTTCCCAAAGTACCACAAGTGTAGCCAGTTTTCTACAATATACCACATCCTTTAATGTCCCCCCCACGACAGGTAGAAGTCAAGGGGTGTTAAGTCAGGAGAATATGGGGCAAACTCAAACAACATACTTGAATTTCAAATACCACTTCAAAATGGTCTAGTGCTCCTCAAACGACAACCATGCTTCCTCCATTTTCTTTGACAGTCCTGCTTGTCGCATGGTGATGCTAGCACTCATTTGATTAATGCCATCTTTTGAGTAAAAGTCATACTAGACATTGCTACCATAATTCAATTCAGCTTCAAAAAGTAATACATAGATAGCATATCTTAAAATGTGTATACATTTTTTGGCACCCCAGTATTATTAATTATCAGGGAAATACAAATTAAAACCACAATGAGATGCCATTTTATATCCTCCAGAATGTCTAAAATTAAAAAGACTGATAATAGCAAGTGTTAGCTAGATTTGGAGCAATCATAACTCTCACACATTGCCACTGGAAGTATAAAATGATATAAACATTTGGATAGCAGTTTGACAATTTCTCATGAATTTTAACTTATCCTATGACCCAGAAATTCAACTCCTAGGTATTTACTCAAGAGAAATGAAAAAATATATCTACAAAAAAGCATCATATAACAATTTTTATAACAGCTTTATTTGTAATAACAAAATACTAGAAATGACCCAAATGTCCATCAACAGATAGAATGATTACCAATGAAATATTACTCAACAATAAAAAGGAATCAACTACTTATTAATGTAACAACATAGATAAATCTCAAAACACATGTTGAGCAAAAGAAGCCAGACATATAATAATACACACTGTATCATTCCATTTACATGACATTGTAGAACCAACAAAATTAATCTGTGATGTGATGGAATAAAGATAGCCCAAATTCTTTGTCACTATCCTCATTGAAAGAGAGGGTTTATTTCTCTACCCCTTTGAATTTGGGCTGGCGCTGTGACTGCTTTGACCTACAGAATACAGCAGGAGTGATGCTGTACCAGTTCCGGGTCTAGTCTTTAAAGGGACTGGCAGCTTTTACTTCCTCCTTCTTGGAACCCATGCTGTGAGGAAGCCCAGCTTTGCGGAAGACGACTTAGGTTCCTGACTGGCAGTCCTAGCTGAGCTTTCCGCCAAGAGCCAGTTCTAACGTGCCAGCCACGAGAGTGCGTCATCTTGGTTCTGCAGCCTCAGTCAAGCTATCCCAGCTGATGTCACAGAGAGTAGAGACAAACTGATTCGACTAAACCCTGACCAAGTTGCTGTATCATGAGCAAATAAATTATTTTTGTTGTTTTAAGCCACTGGGTTTGGGGATGTTTTTACATATTAATAGATAACCAAAACATATGGCAATAGAAGGCATATCAGTAGTTGCCTTGGGGAAGAGGGGGTATCAATCGCAAAGGGCACAAGGGGATTTCAGGAGTGATGGAAATGTTCTACATCTTGATTGTGGTAGCAGTTATAAGGATTTATCAAAACTCTTTGAACATTAAACTTAAATTCTCTATATTATATGTAAATTTTATCTAATGAAGTCAATTTTTTAAAAATAATAACTTTTTCTCTCTATTAACTGAAAAATAAAGATTAAATTTCTCAGATTTTTGGGAGACTCCTCATAATGTAGCCCCAGCCTGAATTTCCAGAATATTCCTTTATAGTAAAGCTAAACAAAATGATTTGAAGCTCTACATGGGCTCAGGCTTCTTAAGGTTGTTCTGTCTTCCTGGCATGTCACTCCTGATCTCATGTTGCTGAAGTCCCAGTCATCCTGTGACGCCCACCTTTATCCACCTCTGTGCTGAGACAGTCTTAGTCACCACCTCCTCTTGCTTGCAGAACACTTTGTGCATACTTTTATTCTAATACTTGTCACTTTTTATTGTAAGTTTTGTTTACATGCCTCTCTCCTTCACTAGACCCTGACTTCCTTCAAGAAACAGACAACTTTTCCATCATCTTTGTATCACCATAACCTAAGTACCAGGCAGGTAGTAGATAGTACTCAGTAAGTGGCGGGTGGACGATAGTGTATTAGCCAAGGTCTCCTTTTGCCTCTTTCATTACTTTACTGTTCTTCTCCAGCCCTCTGTGGTATAGGTGTCTCTTGAGTCTCCATCCATTACCATCTTCCTCCACCATCTGCTTTTTTCTCCCTTCTTCTTCTTCTCTCTCTCTCTCTCCCACTTCCTCTCTCTCCCCCACCCCCACTCCCACCCCATCCCTTTGGCACTCTATAACGCCTCACCAAACATCATGGCCGCAACACTGCTTCACTACAGATATCTGCAAAAGTTATCCATTATCAGCAAATGTTTACTGAACATTAAGGACACTGTACTAAAGGCTGAAATATAAGACAGGACTTGAGGATTTGAAGAGTACGGTTCAAGAATGCTGAAGAAGGAGTTCCAGGTTTCCTGGTGGTGTAGCGGCGAGGCTTCGGCGCGCTCAACACCATGGCCAGGGAACTACCCACAAAACAAAACAAAACAAAAAAAGTTAAAGTTAAAAAAAAAAATGTTGAAGAGAAGAGAGAGAAAGGAATCAAATATCTTCAAGAAACTAGAGAATAAGGGAGCATCATCAAATGAGAGAATATGAAGAAGGAATTGGTTTTAGGAGAAAAATAATGAATTATGTTTTGACCATGTTGGGTGTTGTACTATTACATTCAAGTGAAGCTGTGTTAGATGGAGATGAATTTTATTCACTTATGAATGCCTCCACCACCACCCCCAAAATAAATATATATATATATTTATATATATATAAATATTATATATATACATATATACATATGTATATATATACATATATACATATGTATTTTTGCCCTCAGGAGACTTATTGAGATGACAGACTCAAATTGAAGAATCCCATAAGTAAATATGAAATTGCAATTTATAATGAATGCTGCAAAGAAGTACATATTCTTATGACAGCATGTAATAGGAGGAATTGACCTGCTCAAGGAAGTTGGCACTGATCACTGAAAGTTGACTAGGGGATGAGAGGTAAAAGGTTCTAGGCAAAAGGAACGGCATGTGCAAAAGCCTAGAGCACAGAGACAGAAAGGAAATTAGTGGTTGCCAGGGGTCGATGGAGGGCAAGCGGGAAGAGAGGGCCTACTAATGGACATAGAGTTTCTTTTGGAGGTGATGAAAATGTTCTGGAATGAGATACTAGTATAGTTGCACAACTTTGAGAATGTACTAAAATCCACTGAATTGTATACTTCAAAAAGATGAATTTTGTGGTATGTGAATTATATCTCAATTCTTTAAATAGAAAAAAAATTACAACAAAGATGAAGATGGGGAGTTCCCTGGTGGTGTAGTGGCTTAAGGCTTCGGCGCTGGCGCTGTCAGCACTGCGGCCTGGGTTCAATTCCCAGTCAGGAGCTACCCGCATACCAAAAAGCAAATAAATAAATAAATAAATAAAAAGATGAAGATGAATGCAAGTTAACAACAGTAACAAATGTCTGTGTTAGGCCACAGTGCCTTCAGGAAACTAGAAGACAGGCAGCAGGGCCAAAACACAGAGTGACGGCAAGCATGATGCATGATGAGTCTGGAGAGATGAGTCCAAAGAACAATGGAGGGGGGGAGTTCCCTGATGGTGTAGTGGCTTAAGGCTTCGGCATTGGCGCTGTCAGCACTGCGGCCTGGGTTCGATTCCCAGTCAGGGAGCTACCCACATACCAAAAAGCAAAAAAAAAAAAAAAAAAAAGAACAATGGAGGAGCGATACTTAGAGAAATAATGGTAAGGCATGAGACAAAAAGGAGATCCAAGAGTAAGAGTACAGAGACAAATGAAGAGGTTCTGCAGTGAACCACCCTCGGTGCCCACAGCTGAGGAGTAGAAAGAAATGGAACCTATAAGGGCATTAGATAGAGGCCACAGGGGAGGAGCAGCAGCACAACGGACTTGCACCCAGGCTGAGACAGGAGAGGATTCCTCAGAGCCGATGACGGTCAGCGACGCTGATCATTGCAAAGAAGATGAAGAGGACAGGAATCAAGAAAAGTGCTTTGAATTGGGCGATGGATGATGACCACAGACACAGCCATGTGAGGAGGGGTTGGGTTTGGAAAGAGCCAGATGGCAGAGGAATAATGAGAGAATGAGTCATGAAGCTATGGAGGCACACAGTTTTTGGCAGTGAAAGGAAGAGGGAAAATGGGACAGTAGTTTAAAGGGAGGGGGTCATATGGAGGCCTTTTTCAAAACAGGAGAGACCTGAGCATCTAAGAGTGAGAAAAGGAAGCCAGGAGAAAGGAATCAGTTTAAAATGTGAAGCAGAAAAGAATTCATGTAACAAGTTTCCTTGAGGAGACAGGAGAGGATGGAATCAAGACCCAGGTGGAAAGCACAGACTTAGAAATAAGACAGCCTTTTACTCTGAGGGAGGGGGAGAGGCTGCGATGGGTAGTGACAGATTTTGTTCAGGTGGAGAGGAGTGTGGATAATGGAGTTCATGTCATGGGCCTCTGTCTTCTCAGTCAAATTAAGAGCTAATATTTACTAAGCATTCACCATGGTACTGGCCTAAATAATTTTTTATATATGAGCTATTTAATCCTACCAACCACCTCATAGGGTAAGTACAGGCATACCTCATTATTGTGCTTCACAGATGGTGCATTTTTTAGAAACTGAAGGCAGGATTCTCCCCCAGCAGAAAGATTACTCTTCACTTTATTGCAGTGGTCTGGAACCAAACCCGCAGTATCTCCGAGGTATGCCTGTACTGTTGTTATCTCCATTTTTTTAATTGTTAAATTTATTGGGGTGACACTGTTTAGCAAAAATTACATAGGTTCCAGGTGGTTATCCCCATTTCACAGTTAAGAAAACAGTTGCTGAAAAGTGAAATATCTTTAACAAGGTCACACAGGTAATAAATGATAAAGCTCATATTCCCACCTGTGTGTTAGGAAGAGCAGGAGGTGATTTGCCAAGATTAAAAGGGGAAGTGGTGGGAAAGGAAGGAAAAAGAAAAATTGATGACTTGAAGACTATAGGAAAGTTTAGAATAGCCAAAGTGAAAAATATGCTACTGAGGGTGCAATTAAAAGTAAACTTTATCCAGATTATCAGTTCCCATATTTTCTTTCTTTCTCATGACCCCTGCACTGGAAAATCCCATGATCAAGATCTGTGTAATCCCTCATTCAATTTTAGGTGATTCAGCCCTTCCTTTCAAGTTTCTGGGCCCTGGGTCTGCCTATTAAACAGGATTCTCCTAGTAAAGTTGAGGATGGCAGAGAATTATTCTAACACCTAGAGATGGGGCCTGAAGCCATTCCCACAGCTGGGCAGTTTTACTGAACCTAATGAAGTGTGTGTTTTATATTGGTATTAGAATTGGGGTCTCAGGAGGCCCTATGTTTCAGTGAAGATTTTCTAATTTAAAGTGAGTTAGAGAGGAACACAGAATTTCTTGCTGAGACTGTTCCTATAGCCCTTATGACAGGTAACAAACCTGCTTTTTCAAAACTAATTTGTATTTGCTAAAAGTTTTTTATATGTTCCATAATTATTTACATCACCAAGGAAACAGAAGAATTTACAAGAAGCCAAACTGTCTCTATTCTCTTCCTCAAATGTCAGTGGTATGTTGGCAAAGATTGTTAGAGGAGTGAGAAAAGAAAAGCAGCAACACTAAAAAGCCAAAAACCTCCTTATATAGAAACATCAATCAAAAAAAGCCATAACCAAAATTTTATTACACAGAAGGGCAAATTGGATTTAGAATAGATTCCAGGCAAGTTTGCATCATTGATATCACTTCCTCCAGCAATATGTATTAGTATTTTTTCACATGAAAACATTGTGAAGAACACCCAGCTTTTTAATAATACTTCTCTGGAGGTGTGAACGTTCATACAGTTCAATATTCCAGTTCACATGTACATGTAGTGCTGGGTGATGAGGTTTCAGGACTCAAAAGAATAAATACTGGCACAAATCCATTACACGTGGTGTGGCAGCCTGGCTATTCAGCAAGACAACCAATTGGGAGTCAAACTCAGGTGCAAACATGTAGAGATCCATTGTTCCTAAGATGTGAACAAGGAGCAAACACAGCACAGAATTGAACTGGGTTTAAGAATGTGTCATGTGAATCCGCCTACAGGCAACTCTGGGAACCGTTCCCGAAATGGGAGGAGGCTGTCATCACCTCTCTCGGTAGCACCATGTGCCACAGAAATCATTTTTGTTTTGAAAGTACATTTTGATATGCTATCTCCCTTCCTTCATTTCCCTCCCCCCAACTCTGGGAAATGAACCTGATGCTTACTCACCTCTACATTTGATGTCAGAGGAAGGAAGTGGAGTGAGATTGGGGGGTAGTTTTACAAACCCCTATAGAGCTAGGCTGCCCCTGGCATCACCCAGGCGGGACTGCTCTCTGCCTCCTCCTGGTGGTTGTGGGGGGAAAACTGATTCCTTACAGTGACTTGGAAAGCTAACTTGGGGGCAGTGAAGGGGCAGTTCAGAAGGGCTGATGGGTAAGCTTTGACTTGTTTCTTCGTTCTTTGTAGACAGACTTAAAAGGAGTGATAAACGGCAACATTTAGTCCTTTACCGGGAGAAGAAGGCTACAGTTTCTCTAACTACGTTGTGCAAAGGCTCAGGAAAGAGCAGCCGTGCCTGACACTAAAGCAGACTGAGTTTAGACTGTCAAAGCTATTACATTCACAGCTTACCATTGATATCCAGCCATAGTCCCAGGCGCTACACATATGAGCAAGTAGTTTCTCATAGCAGAAGCAGGCCATTTTCTAATTACTATTTCTAATCGGAGCTAGATGTTATGCATCCACATATGCAAGTAAATCACAGATTGAAGGTCATTCCATGTCATCTGATCTTAAGCTATATGCCTGTCTTTTCAAGAAAGTTCTATATAGTCCCAAAGCCCCACTAAGCCTCTGTCTTTCCTAGCAGAATAGAAAGATATCTTCAGATTCTAGAATACCTGTCTTTCCCCCATGACTTTTGCTCCTTGCATAAGCTCAAAACCTCTTTTTGAGTTTTGACATCACATTTCATTCCCTCTTAGTCACTTCTTAGCTATGTAGATTTTGGTCCTCATGTTCTACCAGAGATCAGTTCTTCTTTTCTCTTAGCCACTTTTCCTGATCCTCTCTCCTATTGGTTTAGAGAGTTATCTCACCATAATCACACAGAAGTCCCTCCTTGCTACTCCATTATTTACTTCTATAACATTTTCAAGGTTATCCCCCTACACACCCACTTATATACACTCAGTATATGCATGGGTCCAGATGTACTGGGCCACATAGACACATTCTAAATAAATATGCAGAGCCTGAATTCATAGCTCTGAGGAAGTTTGGTCCTAGAATACCTGCTTAACTGAAGGAAAGGAGAGCAAGGCTGTGAGCCGTGAATATGTGAGGTGGATTACTGTCCATAGAACAGAAAACACTGAGAGGACAAATTTCATGTTAACCTCAGTGATCCAGTAGTTGTTTTCAAAGTTCTCATTAACATTCCTGATGGCCTAGGAGCTAGGGAAATTCTGAAAGCATACTAATAGTACCCTTTCTGAAAATCACATTGAGAGAAAAGCTCGTGTGTTGGGGGAAAGGAATTTCATTGTAGGTTACAGTCATCACCATTAAAACTTAGGTTGTAATTTGCAATATGCAAAGCACTTTTATAAATGAGAGCTGGTTTGATTTTTATAGCATTCTAGTCAAAAGGCCAAAGAAAGTATTCTTATTGCCATTTTATAGATGCAGAAGATTCAAAAAGGTTTAGTGACATCCAAAATCAACCAGGCCAGAAGAGGACATGAAGCAGAATGAAAGGAGGAAAAACCAAAGACAGTTGTTGGCATCTCAACTGCTGTGATGTAGAGGACCCTCTGTTAATATGGCAGCAAGGAAGTGTAGCAAAGCACTCAGCTCTACTAGTCTCCCCAGCTCTAAACTTCCAAACAGAGTTGCAGAGGAAACCCGAGGGGTTAGCCCACGGCTCTACCCAGTGGAGACTGTGCAAACACTGGGCTTTATCATCAATTAAAACTATGTGCTTCCTTCCTTCCTTGTGTATGCATATTTGACAGGTCACTGTAAAATGTTAACCAAGAACTGGAGTTCACATGGTCATAAGCAGAGCCCTGCCTTTCTGCCCTTCCCTCATACCCTCACACTCCTGGTATTTTCTGCTCCTGCACTGCCACCACTGTGGCTTGTGGCTGCTCACTTTTTTCTCCTCCCTCGGCCTCACTCACTTCCTCTCCATTGTTGTGTGTGTGTGTGTGTGTGTGTGTGTGTGTGTTTATTGTGTGTCTTTCTCTCCCCAGTCCTCCTCCTCCTCACTGTTTTTCTCCTGTGCCCCTGGAGGAATCAAACAGCTCCATTTTGAGGACTCTGAAATACAGGAACACTGACCTGGTGAGTGGAAGACATCACAGGAAACCACACTGATATCCTAGGGCTGTTCAACCTGGGCTAGGCTGGAGTTTCCCTTCTGTTCTATTGGCAGCAACTCCGGGAAGTCCAGATGGTCCTAGGAAAAAATCTCTGGCCCAAGGATATAAAAGCAAAATTGATTTTAAGTCCCTAGAAAGGATGAATTACTGTTTATGTACTCTGGAATTGGGTTGAATCGAGGATCCTTAACAGCTAGAATGTGACCTAAACCTACAGGAAGTCCAATGTGGCCTCATCCAAGGGTCATTAAACCCTGGGCACAGTCAGGCACTCCTGGGGATAGAGCTGATGGAAGGAACATTAATGCTGGGACGGAAACCTTGGAGAGACATAGGCCACTCCTTGGAGGGGCAAAGAGGATAGCCCAGAAATTTCCTGCTGGAAAAGAATATGGATCAGGTAACGCTCCTCTATTCCCCAGAGGAAGATTCCCAAAGGCCATTCCCCACTGAATGCTAAGGTTTGAAGTAAACTTGCTTTTCTTTCCACCAATCTGTCTCGATTATTAGCTCACAAGATGGCAAGCAGTCAAACCTTAACCTGGTCACAGTAGCAGTGTGGACTTCTAGCATCCAAGAGGAAAATTAGCTAAGGGAAGCTGGTTTTCCCAGGTCTGGAGGCAATACAAAAAGGAAGGGAAGAAACTCACAGCTGGGCTCAGTCTTCCTGGGCTTTTGCATGCTCTGGGAAAGCACAGAAAAAGGTCAACAGCTTGGATATAGTCACAGGATAAGAGTTAGAACAAGTTCTAAGAATGAGATCTCTTTTAATTCAGAACTTTTTTTATGTATTCCCGTGTGTATACTTCTCCATTCTGCTCGTACATCATTTGCTTTTAGACATTGGTTCCCAGTGGTGGTATGCAAACCCCCCGAGGGTACGTGCTGGGCCATTCACGGGTATGTGAAAAATAATCAGTAAGAGTGAGAAACCAAGTAAAGTTTAAAAAATGCAAAACGTCAGTTATGGAACAGTAAATGTTAAGTTTGAATCACCGTTAAGGGAGACACTTCAAAATTAGATCACATTAGCGAATGATGATTGGTGAGGGCGTGGCTATGAACCCTTCTTCCAAATCACTCTTCTACCAATCATTATGCAGTTTCAGAACAATCCATCTGCGAGGGTTCTAGAACTTCCCCAAACATATAAATACACCTGTAGCCAGACTGTTTGATCGGTTTAGTTATTGACTGAGTTAAACTAAGTGTGTTGTCCTTAATCATGATTCTTTTCAAGTACTTTTTCTATTTAATACTTAAATAATCATCATTATCAAAATTTTTTTTTTGTATGTGGGTAGCTCCCTGGCCGGGAATCGAACCCAGGCCGCAGTGTTGACAGCGCCAGCGCCAAAGCCTTAAGCCACTACACCACCAGGGAACTCCCATTATCAATATTTAACTGTTACAAATATTGTAAAATTAAATCTGTGTAGTAATTTTTCCTTCCTAACTTATCTCATTTCCACTATTTTACATGAAGATAGGCACTGAACAAAAGTGTCAGTATTTAAAAACAGCTGTTTTAAAAACAAGGAGTACAATTTATAGAAATAGGTTTAAAAGGGGTACACATGGAAAAATGTTGGGAACCACTGCTTTAAGACAATGATTCTCAAGGGGGTGGTGGGGTGGGGAAAGGGCCTAGCAGATTCCCTGGGTAGACAAGAAAGAAAGGGGTAGTGGGTGGTTATAGTTTGCAAAATTACCCACCTCATTCCGATATATTCCTCTCTTGCCTCTTTGAGATACCCTGATCAAGAAGCCACCCAGAGAGGAGAAGAAAGAAGGACTGTTGCTTTATGGGGGTTAGAGTGCCTTCTGTTGGCCCACCTAGAGTGCTAGCAAAGGGAATATGACTTAAATCATTACCATATCAATGGTACATCTGATCTGGAATTATTCCAAATTCTTCCTCTTAATGCATTCAGGCTCCTATAACAGAATATCTTAAGCTGGATGGCTTATAAACAACAGAAATTGATTTCTCACAGTTCTGGAAACAGAGAGTCCAAGATCAAGTTTCTAGC
This sequence comes from Lyroderma lyra, assembly GCA_004026885.1. Taxonomy (NCBI): domain Eukaryota; kingdom Metazoa; phylum Chordata; class Mammalia; order Chiroptera; family Megadermatidae; genus Lyroderma; species Lyroderma lyra. The sequence goes on from PVJL010002278.1 coordinate 95,987, forward strand.
AGATTTGGTATCTGGGGAGGGCTCATGTCCTGTTTCATAGACAGCTGTTTTTTTCCTGTGTCCTCACATAGTGGAAGGATCAAAGGAACTCTCTGAAGTCTCATTTGTAAGGGCACTAATCCCATTCATGAGGATCCAACTCTCATGACCAAATCACTTCCCAAAGCCCTCACCTCCACATACCATCACACTGGGGATCAGGTTTCAGTATATAAATTTGGGGGGGATGCAAGCATGCAGTTCATAGCATTCCTCAATCAACCTCGAAATCACCCTAGCCTCACCCCAGGAATTCCATGTTATGTAAGATGTGAGTACTTTATAGGGAGACAGCATGATCCAAACTAAACCTTCTCTCCTCTAAAATTAAAAGCCTTACAATAATGAAAAAGGTAGGCAGCTTGTCCTTGATTTATTACTTCAGTTAGTCAACAAGCATTTATTCAAGATTGTATTAGTTTCTCTACTTTTGTTGTAACAAATTACCACAAATTTAGTGGTTTAAAACATCACATTTTTATTCTCATTCAGTACTAGAGGTCAGAAGTCTAAAGTGAGTTTCACTGGGCTAAAATCAAGGAGTTGGCAGGGCTGTTTTTCTGGAGGCTTCAAGGTGAATTCAATTCCTGTTGTTTTCCAGTTTCTATACACCACCCATGTTTCTTGGTTCATTGGCGATCTTCATCTTCAAAGCCATGTCAAGCAACCTAAAGAAGTCCTTCTCATGTCATCTCTGATTTTCTCTCTTCTGCCTTTCTTCCATTCAGAAGGACTCTTGGTTACATTGCGTCTACCAAATAACCTGATCTCCAGATCAGCTGATTAGCAACCTTAATTCCTCTTTGCCAAGAAACCTTACATATTTACAGGTTCCTGGGTTTAAGTAGACATCATTGAGGAGACATTGCTCTGCCTACTCTGAAGGCTATCACACTCTGAATAATAACAGTCCAGAGGCCACTCCAGAGAACGGAAGTAGCAACAGTGAGTGACAGTCAAAAGTACTTAGTTTGTTATCTTATGCAAATTATATCTCAACTAAGCTTTAAAAATGTTGGTAGTTTGACATTCAAGGCCCTCCATAATCCCAATAATAGTTATAGCTATTAAGAGTTTACTATGACTTTATAAAGATTACCACCAATTGTCCTCACAACAACCCTCTGAGGCAGAAATACTCGGTTCCCTTTCAATAGATAATACCAAGGCTCAGAATTGTCCAGGCTTACACTTCCAGCCAGTGGCAGAGGTGGGAATGGAGCTAAGTCACTGTAAACTCCACTAACCTCCAGCCTCTTCCTTCAGTACATCCTCGATGCTCCACCAAAGCAGCTTGTATTCCAGTTCCAAGGATGGTGTTCTCAAACCACCATGCGCACTCCCACCATTTCAAAGGATCCATTTCAAAGTCACTATTGCTGAGAAGCTTTCCTATTCCCTCACTCACAAGCCCTTGCTGCTTCTTGTGGGCTCACATAGCTCTACTAGTTAGTTTTCAGTCTGTCTTATGGTGGTTAGGTTACAAGTATGAGTTACCTTTCTTCACTAGATTCTTATCTACCTGAGAGTAAGAGCCCTTTCTTACTCAATTTTGTATTCTCATAGGGCCTTGTCAGTTCATTGTGTATTGTGCATTCAAAACTGTGTTTTGAGGGGGTGGGGAAAGATGGAGGGGGATTCAAATAGATGGTGATGGAAAAAAGAATACAACGTAACATGTAGATAACAAAAAACTGTACACCTGGAACCTATGTAATTTTGCTGGCCAATGTCACCCCAATAAATTTAATTTAAAAAATACAAGTACATTAAACAACAATTTAAAAAACTGTGTTTTGAGATACTTTGAGGCAAGATGGTTCTGTGAATTCACTTTTCAGGCCCTTCTGTGCTCTAAACACATAGCAAGAATAGATAAAATATAAAAAGAAAACACCAAATGATAGTTCTAAGCTCAAAAACAAGATTATTACCTCTGTGACCTTGAACTAAAGAGAAACACATAGTCATGAGCAAGACTGAAGCCTCAGGGCTTCAAGGATACCAGTAGAGATGCAGGGGAGGCAGCCAGGCACTTAGGGGACAAAACAAACTCCAGTCTAGAGTCAAGCTCAGGGCTTGAAGCCAGGGCTTAGGGCAGTTTCTCCATAAGAGAAAAGAGACCAATAAACGGAGATGCTGATAGCTGCCAAACATGTACCTTACTTGGGGAGAAGGGAAGACTACAACAGCAACAAAATGTGACTGGATAGCAATCTAAGACCATAGATGACACCTCCACACACCTGGATGGCAAGGCATTCTTCTGAATCCACAAATCCACGCAGGCAAAAACAAAAATAAACCCTGTCAGCTACAAAACTTGTGTGGGATCAGAATCTGTGCAAAAGGAGGCAAAGGGAAAGAATGTGGATTTTGACAGGACTGAAAGTAAGAGAACCCCCAATCACCAACTCTCAATGGAAGCCAGGAGGGGTTGCTGAAGGGTCCAGTTCACCAATGAATGCAACAGCACCACAAAGACACAATAAGGTTTCATGGATCCTGTAAACTCTTAGGACTACAAATAAAGCATCTTCCAAGACAAAGCTCTGTAATGAGGAGAAACTACTAGGATGAAATCCCAGGAACGGGGATAAATAGGAAGAAAGTCCAAGTAAAAGTAATAGAGGGAATCAGAAGAGGCAAATCTCAGAACATATGAGGTCATGTTTTTTTTTAATCACTATGTAAATACAAATAAAGAGGAAGCTGTGCTCTAAAACCTGAAACTATATATTGAAAGGACATGCCATGTATCTGGGAAAGTTGATCCAGAATTGGCAATACAGAGATAGGGTCTGTTGAAACTATTGAACTTGAAAGAAAAAAAAAAAAAACAATTATTGGCATCCAGAAAAAAAGAACACCAAGGGAAAAAAATTACATATTTTTTTGTTATTTAACACTTTAGCCAGAAAGCAATGGAGTAACATATTTAAAGACACTCAAAGAAAGAAAATGTGAACCACAGATTTTATATCCAGCCAAACTGATCTTTAAATATAAAAGCTATAGATAAACTGTTAGGAATATTGCAAAAATTCAGGGACTACTGTTCTTTCTGAGAAATCAACCAAAGAAAAATATCAATCAAATAGTCAAATATAAAATAAAATAAAATAAAACAGATTTTTTTTTAAGCTGGGTGGTAAACACATCCAACTTGCTATATGTCTCAAAACTTATCTGAACATTAGAAATAGTTTCTAATTTAAAAAATATTGAGGGATTATTTTGGCCCTCATTTTCTTTATATATATAGTATGGGGTAATCATTTTTCACAGCATAGATTTGTGGTTAAGAGTAAGGACTCTGAAACTGGAGGGCTTTGCCACTTATAAGCTGGAGACATTGGGCAAGTTACATAACATTTTGGTGCCTCATTGGGAAAAAAATGGGATAATAGTCCACACCCCATAAGATTATTAAGTAGATGAAATATGTTAATATTTGTAAAGCTCTCTAAAAAACACAAAGGGTTATGTTTGTTAAACAAGTTAAAACATATTTTAAAGTTTTAGGATTAAAAATAATACAGTTCACAAAGGTACAAGAAGAGTACCTGGTATATAATATATGCTTGAACAGAGTGTTAGGAACAATGATTACAGTGTTAAATAGTTTCCAGGTATCAGAAAAGGATCTACAATCTGATTTTTAAAAAATAATAGCAGAATTGGAAGAAGGCTGAACAATTCCAATAATATTCAACATATTTCTGGAAGATACTACTGGTGCATTGCAAAACTCAACTTCTATGAAATTTAACCCTGTCTTCATCCCAAGTTTGCAACTCCGGGTAATGTGAGATAGTGCTGGTAGAAATACATGCTGCATTTTACAATGGAAGCTTGAGCAAGTAACAAATGATTCTGCCTTTTTTTTCCCTCTCATCTGTAAATTTCAGTAATTGAACCAACTCACCTCAAGGTCACAAATAAGAAAATGTGGACCAAAAGGAGCACTGTAATAAATCTAACCAAAAGTATCCTCACAGGGTGATTTGATCATAAATTCCTAACTGGGCAGGTCATAATGGGTAGTCACACCTCAAGCCTAAAACTTCCAGTAAAAGGTTATCTTTGCCTTAAGTAATCCTAGTCATTGTTTTTGTGCATCTAGGTTAACACAACTTTGATCTTTCGTTCTTTGTTTTTTTTGGTGGGGGGGTGATTCCCTGGCTGGGAATAGAACCCAGGCGGAGGCGTTGAGAGCCAGAAACCTAGCCACTACACCACCAGGGAACCCCCAACACACCTTTGAAATGCCTGTTTTGCAGACCCCTCAGAGAGCACCCTCAAGAGAACACATAATCTTGTTAACTATCCTCTAATCAAATCCACATCTTGCTTTCTCCCACATTCATGTAATCTTCCTTAATTCCAGATGATAAAATGTATAAAAGAAACTGCAAAACTGTCTTTCTCTGGAGCATTTGAGAACTCACTTCCTGGCATTGTCATCAATTTGGCTCAAGTGAACTCATAAAAATTCGCTACAGGTTTGGATGTTTCTTATGTCAACAACAGTTATTTCCTAACAATGAAGATTTAAATGTTTTGAGGGACTCATTTATTATTTTCATCCATTTGACTTACTGACATTCTACATAATACAATATTCATTTTAATAAAAGACTACTGCTAACATCCTATAAAAATATATTGAAAAATTGTTTGTTGAACTGGATTATGGGCTTTGGCTCTAGCAGTTTGTTCTGGACTCTTCATTTACATTTTTGCTCAGTAAGCATTTGCAGACCTTGTTTCCATGAGGCGTCCCCACAGCTTCCAGCCACCTGGCTAGGACATCTTCCTCCGTCCACTCTGCCCATATGGCTCCCGCCCACCTAGTTCTCCCAACCTCTGCCCTCCAGGGAACCTACTGTCCATATTGCTCTTTAGCTCTTTCTGGACAAACTGGGGACGCTTTCGCTGTTCCATAAGGGTGAGCTCACTGGGCGTGAAAACTTGGGCTCACACTTCTTTTCCTCCTGGCCAAGTCAATCACTGGTGAATTAAATTTTACCTCCAGAAGAGACAAGCAGACAGCTTTAACAAGAGCAGGGCGGATGTTTGGTGATGGCGGAAAGTTCTCTGGGCCATGGGAGGACCCACCCAGTTGACCTCTGGGGGAGTCTTTCATTCCACCCCGGCCGGGAAGTGCTCCCTTCGGCAGTTCCAGCCAGCTGCCTGCGGCCTGTGGCTTTGCTGTCAGGCCTGCAGCTGGGGCCCCTCCATGCCGCGAACAAAGGGACCTGTGTCTTGCTGCCCGGCCTGAGCCTTTCCCTGCCGGCCGCAGAGAGGCCTCTGCCCAGTCTGGGGCTGAGTGCACCCGCACGTGACCCGTGTTGTCTCAGCGTGCGGCCTGGCTCCCTAGAAGGCCAGTAGAACCCGAAGGTTAGGGCACACCCCTGACTGACCCCAGCCCCATCCCCTATCCCCTGCCGGAGCCTCCCCTGATAGATCCCTGCGCTAGAAAGTGCCAGGCAGCAACCTTGTGTTTCACCCAGCATTCCGGGGCACCCTCAAGCAAAAGTCTGGCACAGCCGTCTGAGCTGGAACGTAAAATTCCTTTCACCCTTTTCGTGATCCAGAGGCTTCCTCCACCTCTCCGTGTCTTAGGGAGGGCCCAAATAGCTTCTCTCCTTTGCTTTTACCCAGGGAAAAACAGGAATTTGGGGAAAAGAAGGAGTCGTGCCTAACATTTACTAAACTTGCCTATGTGCCAGGCACTCTTCTAGGCGCTTAGATACTTAACTTTAGTTAATCCTCAAAAGAACTTATGAAATAAATATTATTTTCCCATTCTTAGAAAACTGAGGTTAGAGTTTTTCCCCTCTTTGCCCTAGGCACTGGTTAATAATTCATCATCCACCAAATCCTTTGGTTATAAATTTTACTAGACTCTTCCCTTCCCTTTACTCCCACCTCCATTTAATGAATATTTATTGAGTGCCTACTGTGTGCTAAGATGCGAGGGATACTGTAATGAATAAAGCAGATAAGACCCCCTGGGCTCACACAATTTATATGGAGGGAAGCAGATGACAATCACAAATATAGTAAACTCTCAGTTAACCAGCATCCATGGAGATTGGTAGATACCAGATAAATATAAGTAGGCTCTCCATTAACCAAAACTCAAGCAACCAGCACTCACAAGCAACCAGCAAAATCTCAAGCAACCTACAAAAAAATTTTTCTGGGTGCTTGAGATTTTGCCCATTGCTTGAGAGTGCTGGTTGCTTGAGTTCTGGTTAATAGAGAGTCTACTGTAGTTCTTTTAATTACAAAAGGGGAATGAACACCCTCAAGTCAAATTCCCCAGGTGTTGGGAGGGGGTGCTTTATGGGCGATGGGTATGACCTGGCAGGTAGCGGTCAGGAAACTTCCAGAGCTGTTGCAGTAGTCTACAGAACAGGGGAGGTCTCAGGATGCTGATGGTAGGAAGAATCCCTTCAAAAGAAACTTGGAGAGGGAATCAACAGGACTTAAAGACCTGTTAGTTGTGGATGGTAACTGAGAAGTCAACCCAGCCTCTCTGCCACATCTACCCTTCCACCCTGGGGCACTGGAAAGATGGAGGAACTAAGTAAAAACCTGGGTTCTGATCCTGATTGTGCCCCTCTATGCCTGTTGACATCATGGGCAAATCACTCTTCTGTAAAGCCTTGGGAAACCTGCATTCTTTCCTTAGACCGTAAGCATACCGTGCCCTATCATGGTATTCCTTAAATCCTGGGGGAACATTGCAAAAAATGTAAGAAGAACATGTAGGAAAACTATATCATACATCATACAATAATTACAATAGTGTAGTAGTGATACTGGCACATGGAAATGGGACAAAGTGCCTAGAAAAACCCCAATATGTATGTAATATAGTATATGACGAAGTAATGTATAGGAATAGAGATAGATTATTTAAGAACTACTTTAAAAATACAGATTGTTCAATATATAGTATTAGGAAAATGGAAAGTCATTTGGAAAAAAAGAAATTTGGATCCATAACTTACAAGACACATTTTATTTGTTTTGTTTTGTTTTGTTTTGTTTTTGGTATATGGGTATTTCCCTGACTGGGAATTGAACCCAGGCCGCAGCATTGACAGCGCTGAAGCCTTAAGCCATTACATCACCAGGGAACTCCCATAAGACACATTTTAGATAACTCAAAATGAACACTGAAAAATAAACTTCAGAAGCCCTAGAAGAAAATACAGGTTTTTAAAAATAATCTTGGAGTGGGGAAGTCCTTTCTAAGTATGATGCAAAACCCAGAAGCCACACACATATATACACATGCTCAGAGAGACACAACAACCACAATAAAAACACCATGTGTACCGCATATCACAGATAAAGGAACTGTACATATTAGTAATAAGAGATCAGCAATTTAGTAGAAAAGTATACGATAAACAATTCACAGCAAAGAAAATCAAAAGGGCTCTTAAACATATGAAAAGATGCCTCACTCATAATAAGAAACTGAAATTACAATGAAATACCAGTCACATTAGATAGGCAAAACTCACCTATGGAAGGCAACTTGGCAATATCAACCAAAATTAAAATGCACATTCCTTCGACTCAGCAATTTCTCTTTTAGGAATTTTCCTATAACTATATTCTTATAAGCATGAAATTATATGCCTAAAAAATTCACCACAGCACTATTTGTAAAAGCAAAGTATTGGTCAAGTTCCCTATTGATGGACATTTAGGTTTTTACCTAAATGTCCACAATAGGGAATTTGTTAAATAAATTATGTGCAGGTAGGGGGAAATCTTGATAATTTAGAAGCTCTGTAGATTTGAATTACATATGTAAAATGGAAACAATAATTGTACCTACTGCACAGGGTTGTTGTGAAGATTAAATAAATTAAAATAAATACTGAAAGCACTTACAACAATATCCAGAATATAAACCATTAGCTATTTACTTACGCATGTTGTTAATAAAAAGAACAAGAAGCAGAACAGTATGTACAATAACTTGTGGAAAAGAAAAATAAGTGTATGAGTAAAACATCCCCTAAAAACTTCACCAGACATCAGTAACAGTGGTTGCCTCTGGAGAGAATAACTAAGGGCCCCGGGACAAGGCAACTTATTTTCACCACCTACTTTTCTATACCTTTTAAATTTTTTACCATGGGTATTTGACTAAAAGATAAACTAATTTTTAAGTAGAAAAATATCAACAGAAATACATAAAGGAAAAGTAATTACATTTTATAAGATGTAGAAATTAAGTTGTTCTGATCTTTTCTGCTAGTGTTGTTTTATTAAAATGATTATACATTGCAGTCTTTGAATGATATTTCAAACACTTGCTGCACACTTTTAAATTATTGATGGCACATAGCACTTGCACCTCAAAGTGATCCTTAGACCAACAGCCTCAGTATCACCTAGGAACTTGTGAGAAATGCAGTCTCAGGCCTCACCCTCGACCTACTGAATCAGAGTTTGCATCTTAACAAGATTCTCATCCAATCTGTCTGGGGGATCTTGTCTTAGGTATGAGAAACACTAAACTAGAGGACATAATAAAAAAACAAACACAACAACAGCAACACTGTTCTATTCTTGCCTCTTCTCTTGACTCCCACCTCTCAAAATTGCTGTGGTTAGATGATTCTGGAAAACAAACTGCTGAGTGAAAGAAGGTAAACAAAATAACCCACTCTACGTATATGACTCCATTTATATTAACTGCAAGAGCTACGTTAGTCCATGGTGTTAAAAGCCAGGATAGATGTTACCTTTGAGGAGAGAGAGGAGGTAGAGTTGGAGCAGGACCCAAGGGTTGCTTCCGGAGTGCCGGTAATATTGTTTCTTGATCTGGTTGCTGGTTATTTAGATCTGTTTGTGAAAATTCTTAAGGACAATACACTACTGATTTGTGTGTCTTATACTTTAATAAAAGGGGTTTTTTGCTTCTTAAAAAAATTCCAGGGAGTTCCCTGGTGGTATAGTGGGTTAAGGTTTTGGCGCTGGCGCTGTCAGCGCTGTGGCCTGGGTTCGATTCCCAGCCAGGGAGCTACCCACATACCAAAAAGCAAAAAAAAAAAAAAATTCCACTATTATCACCTACCTCAAACCCCTTGACCACGGAGGGCCAAGGTGCTTGAGGAAAAGATACTGAGTGGATAAAATTACCTACACTGATTTAATCACTGATAGGTAACTCCCACACACTCACATCACAACTCCTGTGCATTTTAAAAGGTGCCTACTACTGACTGCATTCAACCAAAGATGACAGGATCATAATAGAGCTTCAGGGTGCTTTTTGGAGTGGTGGGAGGAAAAAGAGATGCACAGACTCTGCTCTCTGACTCACTGGCTATGGAGCCTGGATCTATCACTCATTAGCTATGTAACTTTGGGCAAGTTACTCTGCATTTCTGTCCTATGGGAGGATAATTACATTCCTGCCTTATAGGAATGCTCTCTGTATTGAATGAGATAATGTATATAAATGCTAGGTACAGTGCCTACCACACAACAGAAGACCATTAATGGACGATTACTTGAGAGTAAAAGTTTTCTCAGTCAATAATTCCCAAATACTACCTCACAGATAATCATTACCTGCAGTTAAAGCTAATCACAGCAGGAAACATTTTGAAAGCCATTTCCCTGGATGTCAATTCAAGTCTCATGACCCACATGGGAACCAGAATCTGGTGTGCCAGAAACAGGTTTTTCAGGATATTTGCTTTCAGAGACACCCACCCATTCCATTGCCTTCAGCTAGCACAGCAATACCTGTGCCGCCCAGCCTTCCCACACTTCTCAACCTGTTTCTCAGGTTTCCTGATGCATGTTCCCATGAGTTTGCCCTAAAAGCTTCTAAACTAAAATTTTCAAGTGGAAATATTTAGAAGCAAACTTCACACTATTTCTAATCCTTAAGAGGCTCACCATTCTCTTTGTCCACTTCTTCCTAGAACTTCCCCTGGCTCCATGCAAGTGTAAAGGCGAGAAAAAATGATAGCAGGAAAAGTCTGATAGAGGGGTAGGAGACAGCCAAAGCAGTCTCTTTATCTTTGTTCCAAGGTAAAGACCCTTTTCAAAACATTTGCAGTTTTAAAAGGTCAATGGTGGTTATCTCTAGGTGGTAAGATAATAAGTATTTGAGATTTAAAAAATGATTCTCTGTATTTTCCTCATTGTCTACAGTAACTGTGTATTATAAAATTCTTTGGGGTCTTCCTTAATTACAAAAGCATTTTGTGCTTAATGTAGGAAACTTGTAAAGCACAAAGGAAAAAATAACTCTCCTTAATCACATCATGTAAAGATAACAGCTGTTAACATTTCGGAGTCTGTCTTTCCAGACTTTTCTCTATGCAGAGATGCCTCATTTTTGTGATCTGGGAACAAAGTAAACATTTAAGAGACAAAGCCTTGCATCTTTAGTCTTCAATTTTATTTCTGCTTTTAAACAGCATCTAATGGTTTGGAAATGTCCCTAACAGCAAAGGCCCACTCCATGCACTCTCCCAGCCAGGGCTGAGGTTCAGGCTCCAGTAACTCCCCCTCAACCACACCAGCCATCAGACCTGTTTTCTCTCCATCTCTAGAGACCTGGGACAGAAGAGGGTCTCCAGTTAGAGGGGCAGTGGGACCCGGGACTGCATGGAAGGATTAGGTTCAGACAGAGCTGCCTTTGTTAGTCTTAGGATATTTTGGGATTTGGTAGCATGCTCACTGTAAGAGGGCTTGCAGAGGGGTTCCTGGACTCCTCTCTGGCCTCACTCATTGCTGGGCAAGCCCCACAGCACCCCTTCCTCTTTCCAGGTTCAGGCATTGCCTTCAGAAGAGGAGCAAATGGTAGCCTGTGGTAATCTAGCATGCCTTGCTGTGACCTGGTCAGCCGAACTGTACTCCTGGCCTAGGCAGGGTGGGTAATCAGGAAGGTGATGACGATTCAGACCTTAGAATGTCCCACTGCCTCCTACCACAGGGCTTAGGTCGTGACTGTACCAACCCCTTACCAATTTGCACTTAAAGGGGAATAATACAAGGGCATCTCTTTGTGAGAAGGGGCAAACCTGGCATTTAAACCCAAGCATGGGCATAGCTGAGCCCCCAGGCCAGAGACACCTCAATGCATGCACTGAAGCAGCAGGGGCGGCTCAGCTGGGAGAGTAAGGGCCCACAGGGCTGGATGTACTCCCCCTCAACTCCTCTCCACACCCATGGTAACCATGGAAACATAACCACCCCCTCTTACCAGCTGCCTGGATTTAGACAACCAGGCCTGGCCCACCTCCACCCAGCCAAGGCCTGAACTGATGCCAGGCTGGCCATAGAGTGGTTGCAGGAAGAACTGGATTGGGCAATTAAGTCAGTCCAGGCTTCCAGCACAGCTTGGGAAGACTACCACAGGAGCCTCCACGCCTTGCTGCCTGGGCTGGGGTCAGACAGCACAGTAGCCAGCAGAGCCAGCCGCATGGCCCCGGATGCCCTCGGCCTATGGGCTAACAGCTACTGTGGGGCAATAGCCCTTGCTGCAGCATTGTCAGCCTCTGGGCCTCATTGAGGGGGCTTTCTGGCTGCTGCTCCTCCTGCCGGGGCCGCTCATCTAGCCCTCCGGGGTTGAGGATGTACCGATAGTCATTGGGGATGCCCTCCACATCCCCCATGCCACTGCTATCCTCAGCCCCACCACTGGCCTGGTCCCCACCAGGCAGCTCCAGGCTGCCTCCTTCAGCAGGCTCCTCGACTCTCTCAAGGTTGATATACAAGGGGTCCTGGCTGGTGGACAGCACAGACAGATGGCCCAGAATGTTCTCTAACTCCATTCGCAGGCACGTGAAGCTTGGGCGCTGCTTGGGGTCGGCACTCCAGCATTGGTACATGAGCTCATACCTGGAGCAGACAGAACAGTGAGGGGAGGTAGTGAGGAACCAGAAGAAAGGGGAAGGATGGTCCTTCCCTTAAAAGCAGAGGTCCCTTGATCATATGGAACCAGAATTTTTAATTTTTTAATTTAACACACTCACGTATAGGGCTTACCACATACCATGCACTTTTCTAAGTATTTTACAGTTATTATTCAGTTTTCACAACCCTATGAAATAAGTGATCCCTATCTTACCTAAGGGGAAACTGAGGCACAGAGAGGTTAAGAATCTTCACTAAGGTCACGCAGGTAGAAAGGGATGGAGCTGCTATTCGAAGCCAGGTGGGTTGACTCCAGAGTCCCTCCTATGCTATCTCTGAAGGGGGTACTAGGAGTGGTTTTACCTTGCAGAACACAGCCTGGAATGTAGATTTCAGCAATCACCTTTTGTCCTAAATCCTCACCTACTCAGGCAGTCTTAAATCCTCTTTGTTCATGGACACCTTTGAGAATCTGAGAAAAGCTTCCAGCCTCCTTCCCCTGACAGAAATACTTCTGATATACAATTTCAGGAGCCTTACAGATTCCCTGAGATCTTATTCCATTCCCAGGGAATGTCTCAGGCTGAGGGCAGAAATACAAGGGCTAACAGAAGGGGCTGAGACCAGGATCTAGTCAGAGAGAGCCTGACACGCTTGCTTGTGCACACAATAAAAGACCCAAACACTGACCTCCATACCAGCCCTTCTGACAGGGGCCCCCAGTGATGGGGGGAAATCATGCCAGACACCAAGTAGGCCGTGGGAATGGTCCCAGGCCATGGCTCCATGGTCTCACTGGGATACATTGTCAAGGCTGTGATAGGAGCCAATTGGCACCTATCCACCAGCTTGTCTAGTAGGAGGTCAGTGTCTGCCCACCCTCTATTGACAACACTAGCTCAGGAGACTAAGCCAGAGACAGGTCCCCATTGCTCCGTAAAGTCTCTGCAGCTCCAGAGGTCCAGGCAGGCTGCAGCCAAAGGAAGACCCTGAACTTCCTGCCACTGCCATGCTCTGAGCTCTGCTGAATGCATGGGAGGGGTAGGGCCTGGTTCCTTCACTCAATTTCCCTCTCACCCACAGTCCAGACTAGAGCACTTCAAACCAACTGCCCTAGAGAAAGAGAGCCCCACCATTCAGGCTGAGGCTTCCTCTATCTGTCCACATTCCTGGATCTCTGGAGGTTCAACCCCAAAGCAAAAAATAGGGAGATTTCTTCCCTGGATCACTGTGGACTCCCTCCTGCTGGTGTTATTAATAGTAAAGAGGTCCTCTGGGGCCCAGGGAGACTCTGGCTTGCAAAGGGTAGGAAAATAACACTAGAACAGATAAATTACAGTTGGTGTCATGGTTAAGAGGCACATATTCTAAAACGACAGGGATCTAAGTTTAAACCCCAACCCATTCACTAAATAGCTGTCTGATATTGGTCATGTTACTTAACTTCTTCAATTCCAGTTCCTTGTCTACAAAATGGGGATAATAAGTCTTTTCCTCATAGGGTTACAGGAAGATTATCTGAAAGAATGCCCATAAAGTACCCAGCTGTTAGTGATACTCTCTTCTAGTCGCAAGGGGTTCATGACACTTCCCTGTGCAGTGGGCACATTACCACCCGTCCCCCTCCTGAGGGCTTGAGGCTTCCAAAAAAGGAGAGAAGGCAGTTTCCTTCTCCTCAGGATCTCCCCAGTTTGTTATCTTAGGTTCCTCCACTCCCTCAAAAAGAGGCTAAGACAAGAAAGGAAGCCAACCTCCTGCCCCAGCCCCCGCTCGTGTCAAGCATGGAATGTGATGGAGAAGCGGTTTTTCCCTTGCCCCTGTGCAGCCCTCTCTTAGCGGGAGGGAGAGCTCAGCCTAGGAGGTTTTCTTAGACTAGCTGAGGGCTAAGCTACACTGGGGGTGGAGAGAAGGTGACAGGGAAACCTGCTTATTGCTCATCCCTGTAACTTCTGCCCTCAGGGTTCCTGGGATCTCCCTGGAAACTGGAGAAAACAGAGTGATAGGAAAAGACTGGAGCAAGAAAATCTGGGATAGGAAAGGGGAAGAGAAAGAAAACAGGAAGGTGGTAGATGAAGAGGAAGTTAGGGTAAAGGTCAGTCTTCCCTCTAACAAATGACAAAGACATTTCAAAAAAAAAAAAAACCAAATGAAGTCCAATAGAGGTCTGAACTGCCACTGGCTCAAATTCCTGTTTCTTCCCAGAATCCCGTTCCCGGGGCACTTACAAGTCCTCCATACAGTCCGGAGGCTGTTTCAGGCGGTTCCCGCCGATGAGGTAGTTGTAAATCTCAGCATTCTCGATGCCAGCATATGGTGTCTGCCCACGAGTCATAATCTCCCATATGGTCACCCCGAAGGCCCACTGAGACAGAATCAAGGTCAGAAGAGAGGTATCACTAGGCTTCCTGAGCCAGGCAGAGCCCTGAGGCTCAGGGACCTCATACAAATCAGCTAAGGCCCAGAGTGCAGACTTAGCTGGGCCCTTGAGTATCCAAAGGTCAACCCACGCACTAGTCCATACCACTTGCATTACCACAGAGCTTCATTGTGCCATCATGCTTACCACGTCACTGTGCACAGTATACAGGTTGTCAGCCAGGCTCTCCAGGGCCAGCCACTTGACAGGCAATTTGGAAGCACAGCCCTGACGATAGTAATCCCCACTGTAGATCTTCCGGGAGAGTCCAAAGTCAGCCACACACACTGTCATATCTTCTGCCAGCCTGTGAGGGGTATTGGAGGAAGAGGTCGGCCCTCCCCCATGCTGGCAGCCTTATTAAAGCCAGGGCATCTTTGCTCCCGAGCTGTCTCCCACAGCAGATACTCCCACAGGCAAGAGCTAACGATTAGCCAGCTCCTCCTGGCACTAGCCACTCCGTCCCACACCCAAACACCCCAGAATTCACATACATGCAATTCCGAGCAGCCAGGTCTCGGTGGATAAAGTTCCGGGAGCTCAGGTACTCCATGCCACAAGCAATGTCCACCATGAACCGGATCAGGGTCTGCAAGGGCAGGTTCTGTTGGGCAGATAGGGCAAGTTCAGGCTGGATCTGTCCATCCAGCTAGGACAAGATGAATGCAGCTCCCCAGCCAGAAAGCCTAAAGACCATCCTCAGAATTACTGACGAGAAGGGGACACAGGGGCTTCCCAAAGCAAGGAAGTTTGGCAAATCTTTCAGAGCACCCAGGAAACAAGACTCCCCCAGTCTGGGGCTCCACAGATCTCTTCTTCCAGAAAGGGCCTTTACCCAGACTAAAATTTCCAGCAGGCCTTGTGAGGGAAAAGGAAGCCTGCTACCATAAAAAGCGTCAAACTCAGAGCCTTCTCCCAACCAGCTCAGGTGGCCCTCCCCACCCACACAACCTCTCTCCCAGGCAGGGTCTTTGTTCCTTTCCAACTCCTGGACACACCCACCCCAGGCACTCACAAAGGGGTTCTCCCCAATCCTGGAGGCAAGCAGGAAGGCGTGCAGGTCCCCGTGTTTCATGAAGGGCAGGATGACCATGGGGATAGGTAGGCGGCCTTTAGCCCTGCTCCGGAGGCTCACCCCTGAGAACAATGGAGAGTCAGGAGTGGGGCACATAAAGGTCAAAGGATGGCTCAGGTGTCTGCATGAGCCCCCACCTGCTGGGTCCTACCTTGAGTCTTGGCTCTGTTACCTTTTTTCCCCTCAAGTTCCACACTGGCCTGGTGACCACCAGGAGGAACTCTGGCTGCCCTCAAATCTCTGGAGCATTTTCTCTGTCCCCTCCTCCTCTGTTCACATGAAAAGTTTTCATGTGCAGAAACCAAACTCTCTACCTGGATTCTGATCAGATATCAGCCAGGACTCTCCTGGCTACTTTGCCATCTGTTTACTCACGAGGTAAGTCAAAATTTCTCTCTCACAGGCTGCCCTCCCACCTTGGGGGGACACAGTTTTTGTTTGTTTGTTTGTTTGTTTGTTTGTAGTATGTGGGTAGTTCCCTGGCTGGGAATCGAACCCAGGTCGCAGAGTTGAGAGCTCCAACGCCGAAGCTTTATGCCACTACACCACCAGGGAACTCCAGGGTGGGGCACAGTTTTAGTCCTATTTTATATTTGCCTCCCCCAAGAAGGGACTCACCAACAAGCTTGGCCACGTGTGGGTGGTCAAACTCCTTCATGCAAGCCGCTTCCCTGAGGAACTCTTCAATGTCACTTGAAGCAATGATGTCAGCTGGGAGAAAAGGATGGGAGGGAGAAAATGAGGAAGGTGTACCCCCAGTTATGGTCCAAAACCCCTAAGCCTTGTTCTTCAGATGTCCTGGGCTTCCCAGAGGAGCCAGGAAGCAGTCTAGCCATGTGCAAGAGAAACTCCACTATAAGTATGGTGCTATCCAACAATCTCTCCAACCTGCTAATGCCTCCCACTTTGGTTTGGACAGCCCAGCAGCTCAACCAACCACAGCTTTCATCACCCTGAATGAGGCCCAAGGACAGTCACTGCTCACGACAGAGAGCAAAGGCTGGGGCACAAATATATGTGGGTTCATACCTATGAATTATTCACATGGCATCCCAGTTAGTGCTGACTAACTCCTTGAAAAGTCTCAGGGCCCAGCAGAGCCTGCTTCAGGATCAGTCACCCACTTTACCCTCCCAAGTGATGCCCTCATTCCACATCTCCTATTCCTCACTCACCTTTCAGCATCTTTACAGCTACTTTCACAAAGGAGCCATCCTCCTGCTTCAACTGGGCCTCCCGCACTGAACCAAACTCTCCTACAAATCAATCCAAATGATGGTGAGCACCCTTGCCCTCCTGTCCCTCACCCACTTCCCTCCCAGGTGACCCACCACAGAGACACAAAATCATTAGACTCCAGAGGAGGTTCCCTTGTCCATAGCCAAAGCAAGGGATGCTGGGAGTGACTCCTCAGCACTCCTCACTCCCAGCTACCATTCCCCCAACCAGCCCAAACTCAGGAGTATATAAGCATATCTTGTTTATAGCAGCTGACCTAAATCTACACCCTTGCATTGATGGTATCAATCAAACACACCCAGATACAACAAACTCCACTCATGGCAACCCCTGTAGTCCCACATACCCTTCCCTAACATCCGGCCCAGGGTGAACTGCTGCTCTGGGATGAGCACATCCTCCAGTTTGTCCTTCAGTTCATCGCTGATGCCCAAGCTGTCCACTGTTGAGGAGCGGGTGGTGAGAAAGGAGAGAAACCTCTGTGGTTCCTGATCCAAAAACCAGCCTGCCTCCTACACCCCAGATTTCACCCACAGAGCAGGGATGAGCTTAGTTTATTTAGCTCTCCCACAGCTAGGACAGTGACCTCCACAAGAGTAGGTCTGTGCGTCTTTTCCATACTGTGTCCTTTGGACCCATGAAGGTTCAGACATATTGGTCAAATTAACGAATCAGTAAAAGGAATGAAGATAGGGGCACTAGATAGCCCATTTTTCCCTTCTATGATCCCTCATCACTCACGCGTGGCCTCGATGCGCTCAGGCCTTTCCCGATTGAAGGACCGGGCTGCCCGAAAGTGAACGGCTGGCTCCCCTCGGGCCATGACACTGTCAAAGGCTTGCCTAAAGGGAAACCCAGGACTTGGGGTCAGTTCCAAGGTCTTCAGTCACCACCTGCCTCTCCCTCTGTGTCCCAACCCCTTACCCAAACCGCGTCTCCTTCCGCCTCTTTCGAAGCAGGATGAGGGCCAGAGCAGCAGCCGTCACCAGGGCTGTCAGCACACCCAGGACCACAGGCACCCAGGATGTGCGGCTGTGCGGAGAGCCCTGCTGGCCTATGGGGGAGAGAGGCATGAGGTAGGCTGACCTCAAGGAGTCCCTTTAGAACTTTCTGACCTGGTCAAGAGACTCCCTTAAATCAATTAAAGTTCCAAGTGGAAAGAGGATCCAAAAGAAGACTCAAGAGCTCCAACCCTGTCAGTGACAGGTCCTGGCTATTGGGACTTACAGCACAGCCAGGGATTTCTATTCTGAGTTCTGAGGCAGGGGGAGGAGAATGAGATATAGTTTAAATATCAACCCTAACCTTAACTGCTTGACTCCAAGTCTTCGGGTCTATTAGAAGGAAAGGTGCTGACAACCTCCTCCCACAAGTCTAGGGTGCCCTTGAAAGCCCGGATCCCCTATCTTCTCCCTTTAGAGCCCTCACCTGCATAGTCATGAGAAGTGATCACCAGTGGCTGACTCCAGGGCCCACAGCCAGCTGCATTGGAGATGCACACACGCACAGTCAGGTCCTTCTGGGGATCCCAGACTGTCAAGTTGGCCCAGGTCCCCTCCACTATCAGCTCACCCTGCAGCAGGGAAAAGCCCCCATCCCACACTGAGTCTGAGGAAAAGGCCTCCAGCTGGGGCCTGAAGGCAGGGGGGAAAAGGTATAGTCTAGAGACACTGTGAGCTCAGAGTTTTCAGGAACACAACCTGACAGGAGCTATCACATTCCTGGTCTAGGATGCAGAGGCTTCTCCTGAACACAAATAAGGCTCAGTTCCAGAATGAAGAGGTGGGGGATGGGAGGGAATTGGGTTGGGGATAAGAAAGACTTATCTGCGCCCTCCCCCAGTTTGTGAAGAAATGTGTTTCCGACTTTACATACAAAGTGGCCACTGGATTCAATCCTAACAGGAAACATAATCCAATAAAGAGTTCAGCCTGCAGGGGAAGGTGGGAGCAGTGAACTCCCTGGGTGGTGGGAGGCCCAGCCCACCGGGTCCCTAGGCTCAAAAAGGACAGCCATTTTGAAGCACTAAAGGCCTTACAGCCCTGAGGAGTGTGTCTGGCACACATAGAGAGTAGAGGCTTCTGTCTGCCCTTACCTGGGTTCCATTGTCTTGAACCCAGGACAGTTTATAGGGTCCCAGGGGGCCTTCCAAAGGGCCATCAGGAATCACGTCTTCCCACTCCAGGATGAGGCCTGAGTCTGTGCGGATGGCATGGAGGTTCTGGGGAGCGCTGGCTGGGGCTGTACCCAAAGAGAAAAGGTTGCTAAGAGCTATCTGTGCCCTTCTCACCATTGCTATCCCACGCAGGCCTTTGAAACCAAGCCCCAAGAACTAAACAGCTCAGAGAGCAACAGATGGGAGAAGAGCTCACGTCCATTTCTGACTGTTCTCACCCATGTCTTGAGGAGGGCTGAGCAATGGCAGTACTCCTGCTAAGCAGTGTTGCCTTTCATCACCTTGGTGACTGCCTCAGCCACATCCCTCATTACTCCCCTCTCGAAGTCCTGCCAGGCTCCTTGCAATTGCTAAAGAACTCCCTGCAAGTTCCCACCATAGGGTCTTTGCACTCACTGTGCCCTCTTTCTGCAGTGATTTTCTTCCAAACACAGCTCCTTCCTTATCAGTCAGACTTCAGATCTCTTTATGGAGGAATTCCTGGACCACCTTGGGCACTCTCTTACTGATTATCTGATCTTTTCTACTTTGCTTATCTACTCCACCCACTATAACTAGAGCTGCCTGGGAGAGAGGCTGATTTATCTAGTTCATAAGTATGCTGCAGGCATTCAATGTTTGCCAAATGATGCATGAAGCTTGCTCTCGGGTAGCGCCCTCTCCCAGTCAACTCCATTCAGAACTGGAGCCAATGTGGCCCCTCCCAAGCTCCAGCCCTGCTCAGCCACTCTGTTCTGTAAGTCCCTTACCTAGACCCTTTGTCCGAAAGGGCACCCAGTCAGCATATGGAGAAGGCCCCAAGGCATTTGTACAGCGCACCCTGAGGCTGTAGTTGGTGGCAGGTGCCAGGTCCCGGAGAAGGCAGGTAAAAGGTGGCACAGGGACCACAACAGCCAGGACTTCCCAGCCTCCTGGGGCCTGCGTCACCTAGAGAAAACCAGAAAACTAATGATGTAGCAGAACCTGGAAGATGGGATAGGTATGGGTATAGGGTGGAAGAGGCCTGAGCTAATGGCTCCTCTCTAAGTCTATCAGCAAACACTTGCAACCTACTCTTCCCACCAGCCCCCACTCCAGTAACACACCAGGTTCCACACCTCCATGCCTTTGCAAATGCTGTTCCCTTTGCTTAGAATGACCTGCTCTCCCTGGTAAAGTCCAACTCATCCTTTAAGACAATACAAGAACCGCTTTCTCTGTGAAAGCCTTTCTCAGCTACTCTGGAAAACTCATGCCCCTTTGTGCTGGGTGCACAACTCAGTTAGAGCAGTGCCACTTATTGTTTACTGTTTTGCATGCCAGGCAGCACAGTCTCAGTGTTTCTCAAGGACAGAATAACGGGGAGCCTGGAGGCACCACAAATCAGGCCTTTACCTTACTTACATTTTGGGAGCCCCGGGTAAGAGTACTAATGGAGATCCATGTACCATATAGCTAAATATTGAAATGTTATCAGCTAACAAATTGTTAAATCAAGTATTTCCTACTTTAATGTATTTTCAAATAAAACTTTTAAAAAAACCGGAAGGTCAGTTTGCCTTTATAATCCTCCAAATCCTTGGACTCCCAAGTCAGGACCTGTACCATGAGGGACATCATGTGCACAGGTGCGGAAATGCTGCCTGCATACCCATCTCTGCACAAATGGCTGCCCTTTGGACAGAAGTACAGAGGTGCACATACCATGCATTCCCAAGGCTGGGCCAGGGAAAAGGCCCCCACAGGCCCAGAAGCAGACTTACCATAAGACAAGAGATTCTGAGTATCTAAAATCTAGAGTATGGTGTGGTGTGATGGTTGGGGTTATCCTCATGATCTGAATAGGCATGTCCCACTGGCCCTGCAGATTCCTTGCCCAGAGGCAAGGGGTGCAGTCAAAGCAGAGCCAGAATGGGTTCATCTAAAACGGTGGAGCCCAGAGGAGGGGAGGGGCCTCTTCTGCCTGAGGGAACTCCTTAGAATAGTTTCAAGGTGCTCATTAAATACGTTTTGAGTAAACACATGAAATGAATAAGCCTGCATCACCTCTTATTTTTAATATCATCTTAACCAAGATTTGTTCACTGTCTGGGGCTTAGAATTCCTTCTAGTTCCCCTTGTTGTCAGGGGGATGAGTCAGGGGGTGGGGCACGAGAGTGCAGGCATCAGATATATCGAAGGTTTGGATTTTCAACAACATAAGAAAAACTTTTCCAGACATGACAAATCTGCTCTACTCATCTGCTTTCCAGCCTGAAGAATGCATGCATTTGAGCCAATCTGCAGAGTCACTTAGTTGCCAGAGCACCCTATGATAAGGAACAGTAACCTGGGCTACTCCTAGTAATGGAACAACACCTGAATATAGCTGGAGACCAAGTCCCACAGGCAAATCTAGACAAATGTTATACCACTGTCCACAAAGCATCACTGAGGCAGCCAGAATGTGGCCAGGAGAGCCTATCCTACCCTCTTAGCTTACCTGGACCGTACAGGATAGCAGCATGGCTCGGCCATCAGCACCTGGCATCCAGGCCACGCTAGCATTGCTGCTGGAGAGCTTCGTCACTGTGATGTTAAAGGGGGCTGCAGGCAGTGCTGTGGGTGGGGACTTAGAGTCAGTGCCCTGGAGTTCAGTGCCCAGAAGAATATGAAAGGAGGGAGCAGAAGGCATGAGAGTCAAGCCTTGAGTCCCTTCCTAGGGTCTGTCCCTACCCTGCAAACTAAAGATGTCCACTCAGCACTCTCAGGGCCACAATAATATATACAAGCCAAGCAACCAGTAAGAGATAGCTGCCCATACCTGGGAGAGTGCCTAGGTTGTGGAGAGAGGTTGCCTCTCCCTGAATCAGGGGCCATGTTTGACCAAGGAAAAGGATAAAATCGCGGGTATGTGTGAGCACAGTACCTCGGCCCTGGGAGATACAAACAAGAGGCAGTCCCTGCAGCCACAGCCCATTCCTCCACACACTGGCTCTCTCTCCCTCCCTTTTTCCCTCCCTCTGTGCACACCAGCGCTTTGGGTCTCTCTCCTCTGTCATCGGGCCAGGCTGTTTTCCCCTCCCCCATTCCCTCCACAGGGGCTGGCAAGTTTAGGCATGAGCTTTGACCATCTCCTGCTGGCTCCTTCTCTCTCTCCCTCCCAAGGGCTCTGATTCGTGATGGGAAATCTGCTGTGACGTCAGGTTTCTATTCTCATCTCAGCCACAGCAGGGTCTCAGGTGCTCCCACTAGGAATGGAGCTATGCCAATTAACCCCTCACCTCTCAGATCCCAGTAGGACTGAGGGGAGCTAAAACACCTAATAATTCTGCCTTTACCTACTGCTGGACAGCTTGCCAAGAACACCTTTGTCTCGCCTACCTTCCCTCCCTACCAGTCCTCCTACCTTGAAGATGAACCGTGGCTGGGCGAGAAGAAGCCAGGCCTTTGGGGTTGTGAGCTTCACAGGAGAACACGGTGCTCTGGGTCACCCCTGGGGCCAGAAAACCACAGTCAGCCCCCACCAAGCAGTAACTCCTACTCAGTCTGGGATTGGGGAAGGCAGATATTTAGGCACCAAATCTAAATATCCTAGAAGTCTCTCCAGACAAAGAAGGGGCTAGATAGTGGATATGGCAGAACAAACAGGGACTTTAGAGAATAATGGACATGGATGTAAATCCTAGGGACTGGGCTCTGTTTTCTCATCTCCCAAATGGGAGCATTGTGAGAACCAAATGATGTAAAGTGCATGGCACACAGTAAGCACTTGAGAAATTCTATACCACCCCTCCTCCCACCTCAATCCCATCTCCCGAAGATAGCACAAAGCTGCCTCCTTTTATTAGTTGCTCCTTTATTGCACATTCCAGAGCCCTTCTCTGTTTGCTCTGTGCCATATCATTGTTGTATTTGCAGATTCTTTGCCCTGCCATACTTCTCAGCTCCTTAAGAATGTGTCTTGTCTCCCCAATTATACTAATTCCTTGGGGGCTGGACAGATGGTTTCTATTTCTTTGTATTCCTCCACCCCCCGTGGTGCCTCATACAGTGTGGTGTGTGGAGTAGGAATTCAATGAGTGCTCATTATCAGGTGGGATGCCTGAGGGTCCCAACCATGCACATCTGGCAAAAAATGAACCCCACCTCCATTCTAATCTGCTCCAACCCAGCACCTTCTGAAAAGGATCTGCCCTCATTTCCAACAGGTCCTTGCTGTCCACCTCTTCTCAAGATTCCTATTGTTAGGGGACTTAGCAGATCAGAGATCATCCCTTCCACCTTCCAGTACAAGAGACAAAGCTCAAACAACAATCTTTTTTGGCCAGTTCAAACTGCACAGAAACATTAGCTTTGTTTCACTGATAAGCCAGCCTTGCAAACATGTGAGATATGTGCCCGAGGATCTTGGAGTCCAGGTGGGTGTGCAGGCCTGGCTTCTTTGGGTCTAACTGTACAGAAGTATGTACAGATATAGTTGCTTGGGAAAATAATAGAAGGTCCAATAGGAGAGGAGGCCCCGTAGTATTGTGCTGGCCTCCCCTCCCTTCCCTTCCCCCTACCATTCCCCACTCTGCAGCCCCAGACTCTCCTCTTCCAGGCATGTCTGCCAGACACTCCTCCTAGCTCTGCGTGGGCTGGTTCCTGGCTCCATTCCTTGGGAGAGGTAGGGGGGATGGGTGCCCGGGTCCCATCACATCTCCCGGGCCAGCTGTACACGGCCTGTACTACCGTGAATGAAGGGAAGAGGCTCCAGCATCCTCCTTAAGCACACTCAGCAGATCACCACTAATGAGCCCATCGAGCCAGCCTAGCACACCTGATTAATGAGCTTAGCAATGGTGCAGCTCATGTACCCAGGCACCAGAGTTTGCTCTGGACACGCACAATAGCAAGCAGTGACGTAATTAGGTTTGAACTCCGCCAGCCTCAACCACCCCTGCTCAGAGTCCCTCCTGAGTCTGCTCACCTGTTACATTTAAAACGGAAGGAGAGGGAGCAGGTCCTCCAACCTTTGTCCCTCCTCTCCACCAGATAATAGTAACAGGTTCAGGGGGACCCACGGCCTCACAAGACAGTTGGAAAGGTGCATTGGGTGGCACTGCCAGGTCTTTCGGCTCCACAGTGAAAAATGGCACACCTGGGGAGAAAAGCGGGGTGAGGAGTAAACCCTGCCACTTTACCTTCCAACTGCCCAAAGTTGTTTGCTATTACTTGAAGCCCTCTCTGCAGTAGGTCCCACAGGCCCTTCTGATTGGGTCAACTGCAGAACAGGCACCTAGCCTGATGCAAGAGCCCTTCTTTGGCCCCCTTAGGGCTATCCTTTATGCTGTCTCCGTGGGCATAGCAGATTCTCCCTTCCCAGACCTGCCCTGACAGCCCTTCTGGGAGCAACAGTGGAGGCAGAGGGTGGGGAGCTGAGGGAAGGGCAAAAAGGGAGAAGTGGGCGGGAGCTTTAGCCGAGTTTTGCTGGCAGGCCCCAGATCCAGTTCAGAGCCCTTTGTTACTTTTCTTAGTCACTTTGTTTTCTATGGCTGAACAGCTCTGAGCTCCCACAGCTGCGGATCCTTCCTCCCTCCCCCATCTCCCCCTCCTGGCCTGGACACTTGGCAGAACAGGGTCCAGCCCAGATGGGTGCTTGAGGCTTGTTGCTCAGACAACTGAAACTGAGTACATCCCATAGGTTGCAGGTCCCAGTTGCTCCCTTGGTTCTCAAATTCCCAGACTCCAGTGGGTATGGTCTTCTAATGTGTGGGGTGGGTCCGGAGCCTGGTGCAATCAGGCCCCAGAGGGCAGTGAGGCGACTTTCTTGACTGAGCTTTCTTCTCCAGAGGTGTGATCACCAGCGGACAGCCAACACACCCACGTGCCTCCTCACCTTCTACTGTGAGCCACACGGACTGAGAGGTCTCTGTTTTGCCCCCATCCTCCACCTGGCACCAGTACTGGCCCGCATCAGAGCGCTCCACTGACTTCAGGCTGTGGAAATAGGATATGAGGCTCACCTCCCAGAGTCAAGGGTGGGGGCAGTTCTGCTGGAAAGATTCCATAGGTTCAGCCTGCCCCAACTTCTGGAAGTTTCTATAGGTTGCCAAATAAAGAAACCGCAGACCTCTGGGCATCCATCAGCATTGCCCCCCAGCTCCCAGTGTCCCCAGGCTGGCATCCCACACCTTCCCCCACAGTCCTGCACCTGAGGAAGCAGATCCAGTGCTGCTCACTGACTGAGATGTACACCTGATCCACACTCTGGACCACCGCCCCATCCTTCACCCACTGTATCTCAGGCTCCTCCATCCCCTCCACACTGCAGTTGAGCTTCACCGGCTGCCCCTGAGACACTGTCAGCTTCACTGGGGCTCCCATGAACTTCAGGCCTATGAGGTGGGAAGGAGAATGTGTCAGTCAGCTTGAGAGGTCCCCTGTCTCTGGAAATACCCCATCCTCTTCTAGAACCTAGCTTCTGTGTCAGAGGGCTCATTCTCAGTGAAACGCCAAGGAAGCAGAGATAAGAGAGTGTGGAAAGGAAGGTACCTTAGACCTGGGCTATGGGAAGGGACATGACAAGTTCTCCAGGCACCATTTCTGCCACTGCCAAGCTCCCCCAAGCTCTAAGGAAGTAACCTCTTCCCAATACGTCTCTGCTGGACAATGTTAAGTTCAGACCCAACAACCAAAAGAAGGCAATCCAGGCTGAAACAGTGGAGCAATGTCATATACCTGGGGCAGGGATTGCCCTGAGAATGGCTGCTGTACCCAGCCAGTGCAACAGGCAGCCAGTTCTCTACCCAAGGTGTCAGCCCAGACCCGCACTGCGGCTGGCACCCCCTGTATCCCGCACAGGCAAACGAAAGGAGGCTGAGGAAGGGAAGGAGGGGGTGCTCCCCTGAAGTGGAGAACATATGGCTGCAAAACCACGTCAGATCAAACACATGGCAGCCTTCCTGGCAGGCGCCTGCTCTATTAATACCTGAATGTGTGCAGGGGTGGGTGCTGGGAAGGTAGGAGGTAGAAGGGAGGGGAGGGGACCTGAATGGGGAACCTAAGACCCCTTAGTTACTGTCACACCAATAGGAGCCACAGTCAGAATACTACCCTCTGCACACACGCGTGCGCGCGCACACACACACACACACACTCACACACACACACTCACACACACTCACACACACACACTCTCACACACACACTCACACACACACACAACTCCTGGTCTCCTCGAATTTATTTAGGCAAATCCTGGGCTCTCTGATCCCGAGACACACCTTTCACTCTTTCCCTTCCCTTCCCTGAGAGGCTGATATGGCAGGGAGTGCTGTCTCAAGAGAAGCTGCTCTGGACTGTTTCTTCCTTACTCCCTTCACCTTCTCAGGGTCCATCACAAGGCAAGGAGGGATAGGCTCACACCCCATACGTACCCAGCAGTTCCAGGGGTACGGAGTGTGAACTTGGGGATGCAGGGTGCTGCAAGGAGAACTCCTATGACTAGCAAATGCCTCAGTGGCTATGTGGGAACACAAGACTAACCCCTACAAAGAATAGTCCCATAAAGACTAGCAACCTTTCCCCAGCCCATCATCTCCAACATTCAGGATGCTGAGGGGGCACAGGAACTAAGAAATGCCCAGATGTGTTCTGTGACCCGGCACTCTCACGCCCCAGTACCCAAATGGTGCCTCCTGAATGCTCAGCCCCAGCTCCTGTAGACTCACGGAGGGACCTTGATGTGTGGGGCCGGCAGAATGGTGTCTCCAGGACCGGGAGGGAAAGCAAACAACTAGGTGCCGCGAGGCGGGAAAGCCCAGTCCCGAACGCCCCCGGCTGACCACTCAACCCGAGATACACTCTTTTCCCTTCCACCCAGCCTCAAGAACCCCGGACGTGAGAAAGTTGGGGGTGGGGGCCCCAGGATCTGGCAGCGAGCACACAGCTGCGCCCCCTCCCCCAGCCCCCAAGCCTCGGCCTTTCAGCTTTGGTCCCCCCACCCAAATCTGTGGCCCGCCCAGGCCTGGGACTCGCTGGGCTGCTGACCCCGGGCTCCAATCCCGGCCGCGCCCCTCCACGGCCCCCGCTTTCCGCCGCCTCCCGGGCCAGCCCCTACCTGCGGCCACCGGCTCAGGGAGCAGCAGAGCGGCCAGACCCACCAGCAGCAGCAGCAGCGGTGGCGGCGGCGGCGGCGGCGGCCGGAGCCCCGACCGCCCCATGCTCCGCCTCAGCGCCATCGGCGGCGACGCCGCACCATGCCGGGCCCGGCCCGCGAGCGACCGGAGAGGAGGGAGGAGGAAAGAAGGAGGGAGGAGAGAGGAGGGCCGCGGGAGGGGCGGGAGCCGCTCGGGGGGCCGTGCTGGGGCCCGTGCCTCGGGGACCCGCGCCCGCTGCGAGTCGCGGCGGCCGCCGTCAGCAGAGCGGGGTCCGCGGGGCTGCTCCTGGGCCACAGCGCTCCTTCCACGGCCGTCGCCGCCGTCGCCACCGCCGCTGATTCATGTTCTCGGAGCCGCCGCCTCCTCCCCAGCCCTCCCGCCCGCAGCCCGAGCTCGTACCGCCCCCCCCCCCCCCCCCCCCCCCCCCCCCCCCCCCCCCCCCCCCCCCCCCCCCCCCCCCCCCCCCCCCCCCCCCCCCCCCCCCCCCCCCCCCCCCCCCCCCCCCCCCCCCCCCCCCCCCCCCCCCCGCCCCGCCGCTGAGCCCCGGGCAGCTTGCTCCGAGCGCCAACCCTGCCGTGACCAGCCTGGCCTCCAGCCTCCGGCCGGTCCCCACCCGCATACCTCCCCAGCCCTCGCCAGCACCCCCTGCCCCAACTACCCCAAAGCCGAACCCGAGGACCCGACTTGTCCTCTGGATGGGCACCCCAGCCACGCCCCTCCTTTCCCGAAATACACTCCAGAATCTTTTCAAACCGAACACTCCGGATCCTTCCCTCAAAACGTCGCTAGAAGCCTCTACCACATCCCAACTTTTGTCCACACTCTGACGCCGAGACCCAGAAACCCGCCTCTCAAGGGAGAAAGTATCTCAATTCCTTTGACACTTCCAACCACCAGGCCCCCCGAGGTTGTCGTGACTCGGGGCTCCCCCCACAGGATCTACTAGCACCCCTTCGTGACCCTTTCATGACCCTGTCGCCCAAATACCCCATGTTCTTGCTCCATTTCCCACCTCTTCACCTACAATATCTTGGGCTTCATTTCCCACACCTTTATCTCCAACACCTTGGACCTTGAGTCTTGAGTTTCCCAAGCGCTTGGTAATAACACTCAGGTTTTCTCTGTATCCCCACTGCTACACTACCTAGGCCAAAGCCCAATGGCCCATACATTTTGGGGTTGTCATTCTTCATAGTTGCTTCCTCTGCTTCTATTCCGCATTCCCCAGCACATGGTATGAAAGTTGGCTGTATCACCACAGATCCACAAAAACATTAGCTATTATTAGTAGAGCACCTTGTACACCATTGGCACTCCATAAATAAATAGGCAGATGCCTGTTAAATGAATGAATGATTGCCTCAGAGCTTAGCCTGCCCCACAACCAGTAATCACTAGGGTGGCTGTGCCCACGGACATCCTGTCAGGCAGATGCAGAGCTAGTTCCAAATCCAGCCTAGGAGGGGTTCTCCCCAGCCCTTGCCTTTACTTGGCCCCTGGAGCCGGCCTAGTCCAGAGGGCCCTTCCCAGAAGTCCTGGGAGGGGAGGAGAGACAAGCCATTCAGCCCCCTGTTTCCCGCAGCCTCCCTGGATCTTTCCAGGGAATTTCCTTCTGAGCAGCGGGGGGCCTGCCTCTTCCTCCACTTGGCCCCATCAGTGCTTGTTTATTAATTATACTAATGATAACCAACAGCAGCGCTGGCGGCAGCCTCACACCCAGCTGGCTGCGCCCCCAGGCGGCAGCACAAGGAGAGACGCCTGAAGCGCTGTCAACTGGATGGCAGGGGCCGCGTCACCAGTTCAGCTGAACACTCTTGCCAATTTTCTTGGGCACTGTGGGCTGGCTCCAGAACCCTTTCCTAAAGGAAAAAAACTTGCTCCCTTCCAGAATCCACAGCTTCTGAGCCTGAGCTGAGTCGGATCAGGACAGGCAGAGAAGTCTGAGGCTGAAGCCAGATTTGCAACGGCTGCTCCGGCGGCAATGTGGCTGCTGCAGCCCTGCCCTTGAGCACTTGTCACTTCTCAAGGCTGTCTCCCCTACTCTGCTCTTTGGAGGGGACTTCACGTTTCCAGTGAAAGGAAGCCTCCTCCTATTGACTCTGGCTGACATTGGAAAGACTCCTCTTAGAGGATGCTGAACCCAGAGCCTAAACCCAGTCTTCCACTTCCTTTACTCCCCATTCCCTCCTCGTTACTTCCTGAACCCTGACAAGCATCTCAGTCCAAGGACCATCCTTTGCCACCGGTCAAAATGGGCTTCTTGGACGTGTTATGGATGCCACTGTATTCTCCACTCAAGAGATCGTCCTACCTCAGCTGCAGACCTAAGGTGCCTCACTGTCACCCTGGAGCAGCACACTTACCATGTGGGGCTGGGAGCCCTGAGCTTCTGCTTCCTCTACCCATTTCTGAATCCATCTCAAGTCTCAGTATTTCTACTTGCAAGGTAGGAGGGACTACAGGGTCCTGATCTTCTGAGTTACCAGCTCCTATACAGGGTTGTTTGCTTTCCTGAGCCCTTACAACTCAATCTTCTTACCTATCTCCCCCATCTTTCTCTCTCTCTCTCAGCACGGTATAGAAACATGCTTTAAGGGTATGCAAGCAGGGGTGATTTTGCGGGAGAGGGTGTACGTGGGTGAGAGGGTGTGCATTGTGATGTACGAGGGAGGGTGTGCATTGTTCAAACTCTAAATATGACTGACACTTTGTGGGTGGATGAGGAGTGTGAGAGTGTGTGTGTGTACGTGTGTGTGTGTGTGTGTGTGTGTGTGTGTCTGGAGGAGGTTGGCTGCCTATGCAAATACATGCCTGCAAAAATCTCCCTTCCTTTCATAAATGCATTGCTTGGAAGGAAACTAATCAAATCAACAGGAAATGTATGTGACCTAATGCATGAGTAGTTGTCCCAGGAGTTCTGGTCCTCAAAACAGAACTGGAGCCAGCTATGATCTATTCACTGGGAATAAGAAAGGGCTTCAGGGGAGAGAAAGGGCCAACAGTAGTCCCTTTTTATGGTTGGGCCCTGGCATCTCCCTACACAGTTGAATTAAGTATCTGCCCACTCTCTGTCTTTTATGACCCAGGACTACCAAAGGAGGCTAAGGATTGAGAGAAGGCAAAGATAAACATGGAAATAAAAACCATCTGCCCATAGTAGCAGAACACCCTGAGGCAACTTCAGCAGTCTCAGGAAGCAGCTGCTTTGGCTTTTTCAGAGTTAGGACCTCCTTCTCCATCCCCCGCTCCTTGGTGGTGGAGTGGAGTGGGGTGGGAAGACCAAGAGAGAACTAAGGTGAACCATAAGGTAACGGCAGTCTCCCAGGTGACCAAGAATCTATTCTTTTTCAACTACTGGTTAAAGAGGTGAGAATTGGGAAGTTCTACTTAAGGAAAGGGGCAAGCCACAGACTGTGTTCCCTGTCATCTTAAAAAAGCCAGAGATTCGTTCCTGGCTCAGGGACCCCCCACCAAAAAAAAAAAAAAAATGAGAGAATTATCCCTGGGGGATTGATTGAAGGAAAACTACCCACAGGTACGATGCCAGGGATGCTGGGAACTATTGTTGCGCTGCACCTGCCAAACACCCCTAGTCTGAAGGTCCTAAGGCAAAAATGATGTCACTCCTTGCCCAGCTGAAGATGAAAAATAAAGGTAAATTCCTAGGAGAAACTACACTTGATTTATAGTCACAATTCAAATGATTGAATGATTCCCACAAAACAGATAAAGGAAGTAGGAAGAGAACAGTAAGTTTGGGGTTTCTAAAACAGCAGATGGGTCCACATGTGGGGAAGAAAAAAAACCGTCCTCTTCAAAATTTCACGGAGGGATGGCCCTGAGAGCACTCGGAGTTTCATGTGTGAATGTGAGTGCGGATATGTCTGAATGCCCTTTATCTGGCTGGCTGTATTTCTCTTTTTGATTGACCCTCCTTAACTGTAGCCTGGCAAGGGAGGC
Source organism: Lyroderma lyra (assembly GCA_004026885.1). Classification (NCBI taxonomy): domain Eukaryota; kingdom Metazoa; phylum Chordata; class Mammalia; order Chiroptera; family Megadermatidae; genus Lyroderma; species Lyroderma lyra. Next base: position 126,910 of record PVJL010002278.1, read on the forward strand.
TCTTCTGACCTTATTTCTATAAAAACTTTTTTATTATGGAATATTTCAAAGATATGCACAAGTAGAGAGAATAGTATAATGATGAATCCCCAATGTACCCACCATCACTCTGATTCAATGATTATCTTAGCCAATTTGTCCTACTGTCTTATTTGTTTGTTGTTTTGCTGGAGTTTTAAAAATCAAATCTTAGGAGTAGTTAGGAGGAAGGGGACAGGAGGTCAGGGAGAGCAGGACTGGGCCCCTTGGGGACAAAAAATAAAAATAAAAATAAAAACCAAATCTTAGCCATATAATTAATTTCAGCTGTAAATATTATACTATGTATCTAGATGTAACAGACTTTTAAAATTACTCATCCATATATAGATTCAGATGGTTACATACAGGAATATGTATAGATATGCATGTATCAACAGTATATCCATATAGTAGTTCTTTTGTCAGCTGAGAAAAGCCTAAAAGCAAGACATCCCAGTGGCAATGAGCATACCCTAGCACCCAAATCTTGGTTTCTAATGCCATTTTCCAATAAAAGGAACCAAGAGTGTTGGAGAAGTGACTGATTATAGGACTGGAGCAGGAAATATACAAGATGAGCTTGGAGCATCTTGTAGTGCCAAAAAGTAAGGACATGCTCAAAACACAACAACAACAACAACAACAACAACACACACACACACACACACACACACACACAAAACCAAACATACACACACAATGATAAAATCTATCAAAGGGTCAAATATAAATATACAAGGTCTGATAATTAAGTTCACGAACTTGGCACCATGAGCTTACATTGGCAGTACTGTACAAACAACTCCATAAGGTGTCATAACCTTGGTGTATCTGTGTTTGTGTCGACGTGTGGCAGTGTCTTGCTGAGTGGCATTCATTATTGTTGTTGCATGTTTTTGTTGCTTGAATTAGAGCAACAAACATACATTAAATTTTTTGTTGTACTTGGCAAGAGTGGAAGTGAAATTAGGGACATGTATGTCCAAGTTTATGGGGATAATGCCATGAAGAAAACAGCAGTGTCCAAATGGATTAAACGTTTTTTCTGAGGGAAGAGAAAGCGTCACTGATGAAGAGAGGTCAAGGCAGCCAGTAACAAGCAGAACTGATGTAAACATTGCAAAAATCTGTCGAATTGTGTGTCAAATCATCCGCTGACTAGAAGCATAACAGACCAAATAAACATTGAGAGAGAAACAGGAAAACCTTAACTGAAAATTTTGGCATGAGAAAGGAGTGTGCAAAAATGGTCCTGAAAAAGCTCACCAATGAACAAAAGCAAAGGAGAGCTGAAGTTTGCCAAGACCTTTTGGAGAGGCAAGATGATGTTTTGGGCCAAGAGGAGTCTAAGGATATGTGACAACTAAATATAATGTGGTATCCTTGATAGAACAGAAAATGGACATTAGGGAAAAGCTGAGGATACCTGAATAAACTATGAACTTTACTTAGTAATAACATGTTGATATTGGTTCATTAATTTTTTTTTTTTTTTAGAGAGAAGCAACCTGCCAAAGTGGTCCTTTATTTTTAAAGATCCTTTAATTTAATTTTATTTTTGTTTTCTTTTTGGTATGTGAGTAGTTCCCTGGCTGGGAATTGAACCTGGGCCACAGCATTGACAGTGCCAGCGCCAAAGTCTTAAGCCACTGTACCACCAGGGAACTCCCTCATTAATTCTTAAAAAAAAATAAAAGTAGGGGTTCCCTGGTGGTGTAGTGGCTAGGCTTCCGCGCTCTCAACACCATGGCCTGGGTTCGATTCCCAGCCAGGGAACCACCCCAATAAATAAATAAATAAATAAAAAGTACTATATTAATATTAAATGTTAATGGGAAACTGTTTAGGATAAATGAAAACTATTTGCAAATTTTCCACAAATCTAAAACTATTCTAAAATAAAGTTCATTAAAAAAATAAAACAGGGAGCTCCCTGATGATGTAGTGGCTTAAGGCTTCGGCGTCGGCGCTGTCAGCGCTGCGGCCTGGGTTCGATTCCCAATCAGGGAGCTACCCACATACAAAAAAAAAAAAAAACAAAAAAACAAAACAAAAAAAAAACACATCCATACCCAATACATTTTTTTAAATCCTTAATATCATATTATACTCAGTTTGTGTTTAGTTTTCCCCAAGTCTCAAAAAATGTCTTTTTTATAGTAGATTTGTTTGAATCAGGATACAAACAAGGACCACATATTTAATTAACAGATTTTTAAATCTATAAGAGGTCCTCCTTCTCTCTTGGATATACAATTTATAGAAGAAACTGACTCATTTATACAATTTCCCATAATTTGGATTCGGTTAATTGTATCCTTGTGTTATCATTTAACATGTTCCTTCACCACCCATATTTCCTGAAGGTTGGTACTTAGATCTAGATGCTAGGCTAAATTCAGGTTCAGTTTTTTGGCATGCAGTCTTCTGAGGAAGTGTTTTGTACTTCCAATTGTATCACATCAGGAGGCATATTATGTCGACTTCTCCTATGTTTAGTGATGTTAAAATTCATTAGTGGTTGGCAACCCGATGCATCCAAATAAAGTCCTCATCAACCTTTCACCTAATAGTTTTATTAGTCATTGAAGATCATTAACTGAAGTGATTATATCATTAGTGGTTGCAAACAATGATTTTCTATCATTTTCCCTGCATTTTTGGCTCCAGTTCCCCTTCCTCACTTCCCCATACCTTCTGACCAGGTCCAGTACTATTTTGGACCCCAAAGTTGGCTAAATCCCAGTAGGTAAAATTTACTGCTGCAATTGAGATCAAGAGAACTGAAAAAGGATTCTATAGAATACGTGGAAATTTGTTGGAAATGCAAATTCTTGGCTCCTATTCTAGACCTACTGAATCAGAAATTCTTAGGGTGAGACTCAGCAATCTGTTTTAATTAGCCCTCCTACAGGTAATTAATCCCTGCTAAAGTCTGAAAAATCACTGGACTACTACTATTGGCTGCCCTAAGACCGCCTTCAACCAAGTAATGATTTACTAAGGTCCTATGTGCATGGCAGTCTGCTGGGTGCTGAGCATTATGAATGCAAAAAAAAAAAAAAAGGCGGCCTAGTGCCCCCAAGTAACGCACAGTCTATTCAAGGGAATAAGACATATGCTTGTGAAAAAGTAACTAGTGATAGTTGATAACAGTACATTCCCAACATGCCACACAAGTTGTACAGGTTGAAGATTCCAAGGAAACTTCAGCCGGTTGACCAAGGTTTTAGAGTAGACTCCACCTAGGCCTTAAAAGAAGAGAAAGACTGTGGGTAGTGGGGAATAAGAGGAAAAAGGGAGGCTTTCTAATAAGGGACACTAGCATGAACAAAACCAGGAGGATCACCTTGGGGCAGTGGCTGCTTTCTTTTCTCTTACCACCACCATTCCTGCAGCTTAGGTGCTGGAGTGTAGAATATGATTATCCGCCTTGGTGAATGCAGAGGGGCGTCTGAGGAACGCTTTGCTTCTGTTGCTGGTGTTGTATGTGTGCAAGGCCTGTGCCTGCTGTACATCCGCAGGATGAGTGTTCTGAGCGTCAGCATAGAACTCACGTACAGGGTAGGACACGGTAAGCCGGGTACCTTGCAGCTTACGGGTGCGGAGCGCCCAGCCGCCAAGCCCCAGAGTGGGCGGAGCTAGGCCCGGGAGGGGCGGGACCTGGCTGCGGGGCGGAAACTCAAATCTGGCGGCGGCGGAAGCACGGGCCCTGCAGGGCAAAATGGCGGCGCCCAGGCGGTCCTAGGGTACGTAGGTGGTTGGGCTGGAGGGGAAAACTTCAGGGGATCCCGGTGGAGGGCTCCGGTACAAGGCATCCAGTTCCTTTGTCGAGTTTGTCCGAGTGTGATTTTGGACTGCACAGGAGCAGCCGCGGGCCCCTTGGGTGCAGAGATCCGGGGAACGGCCCTCCGTCCGCGGGCAGCATAGGCTGAGACCCGTTGATTTCTCTTTGCTAACGCGGGTAGTACAGGAGCGCCTGCGACCTCAGAGCCGTAGGGGCAATTGTGGGGCCCCATGTACAAATATTGTACTTCTTTGGTGAAATTTATTCTTAGGTATTTTATTCTTTTTGATGCTGTAGTAAATGGAATTGTTTTCTTAATTTCATTTTCTGATCATTCTTTGCTAGTATATAGAAATGATTTTTATGTGTCAGTCTTTTGTAGCCCAAGGTTTTTAATAATTCAGTACTTTTGGGTCAGGCATGTTCTCAGCATTTTGATACAGAATCACTACTCCCTGGTATGACGCATTTATCTTCCTGGCTCCTGATGGCATTTTCCTTAGTTCTCTACATTTGTTCCTGAGAATTTTTATCATCCACAGGTTGTAAACGACCTAAGCTGGCAGTAAGTATTGCTTCTAGACTGATAACATCAGGGAGGGCTAAATAGGGTGGGAATGGCAAAGGTATGAATGAGGAAGAATGAGTTGACCTGAATCCAAGGAAAAAGAGTCGTCTTTGATGCACAATAAAGAGAACCGTGTTCATTTAAAGAAGGCCCATCTTCTTTATTGCTTTTAGGGGTGAATGAGAGGGCATCTTCTCACTGAAGCAGTGCTGGAAAGAGTTACACTGGAAAGACACCTGGAGTGTCAAGATGCTGTCCAGGCCAAAGCCAGGGGAGTCCGAGGTGGACCTGCTGCAATTCCAGAGTCAGTTTCTCGCCGCTGGTGCAGCCCCAGCGGTACAATTGGTGAAGAAAGGAAGTAGGAGAGGTGGTGATGCTAACCCAGACCAGCCTCTGCTGCAGGATCATCGGGATGTGGTGATGCTGGACAGTGAGTGGCTATGGATGTGAGGCTGAGAAGGAAAGAGGGTACAGCCTCAGGGTCCCCTCTTCCTTCCCGATATGGTTGGATTCTGACTGCCCTATCATTTCAGACACTGCCTAGCCTCTGTTGCTGCACCTTCATTTTACATAGAAAGAAACTGAGGCTGGAAGAGGTTAAAGATCTTCCCCAAAGTGACAGCTTGAGCCAGGGCCCCACAGCAGCTGCCTTTCTTTCTTGGGCTTCCCCCTAGCCTTCAGACTCCTCTTGGGAAGGTATGAATGTCCTCACATCTGGGTTTCTTTTTTGTTTCTCAGATCTCCCAGATTTGCCCCCAGCTTTGGTTCCTGCACCCCCCAAAAGACCCAGACCCACTCCTGGCCATCCCCTGACTGAACATGAGGACCCTGAAGAGAGGCTGAACAGGCATGATCAGCACATCACTGCTGTCTTGACTAAGATTATTGTGCGTCTCACCCTGGCTGAGTGGAACAAGGCACCTAGGGCAGCAAGGATATTGGGTGGGGTGGTGAGCCTTACGAGTAAAGGGTGATTCAGAAAAGTGGGACTTTATATCACTGCAGTCAGGTTGGAGGATGGTTTAGAATCACTGTGTCCTAAAAAGCAAGGGGGGTGCATCACTCCCTAGAGTAAGGTTCTAGTCATAGAGAACTAGGGCTAGTAGCATAGGCTCCATCCTGGGGAAATCTTTGTATCATCACTACTTTGTGCTTTGTTGCTGCAGGAACGAGATACAAGTTCAGTGGCTGTGAATCTGCCTGTGCCCAGTGGTGTTGCATTCCCTCCTGTATTTCATCACTCACAGGGGAGACAGGTAGGCAGAAGTAACTTAGATGGTGTTTAGGGTACAGTCAGATGAGCCTCATAGTGCATCTTCCCCAGGTTGATAATCTTAATAATGATAAGCAATTCTGTTGTTAAAGCAGAACCATACTAAATACTTTATATACATTACTTCATTTAATCCTCCTAATAACCATATAAGGTAGGTATCATTATCCCCATTTTTTCAGATGAGGAAACTGAGACCCCCAAAAGATGAATAACTTGTCCCAACCCCTCATATCTCCTATATAGAAGAGCTGGAAATCCAACCCAAGTCTGTCAGACTCCAAGATCTGAGCTCCTATAGTGCCCTGCTTTTTCTGAGGACTAGGGTTGTGACCCTTGGAGGTTAAGCAAGTCCCTTTTATCTTTCTGTTCCAGCGACCATGATATAAAGAGGTTGAGAAAAGAATGAGGTAATGAGTATCAATCACCTGGGTTTTCCTTTTGCTCCGTAGAGGAAGCTGGCAACATCTGATAAGAGAAGCATCTTTGCCCAGGAAATTGCAGCAAGGAGGGTGTCTGAAGCCAGAGTTCCCCCAGTTAAAGAAGTTGTGTCTAGCTTGAACTCACCAGAGGGTGAGCTGGGGTTGAAGAGGCATGGGCTTGATCTTTTTGTGATACATGATCATAGAGTCATCTTTGGGTATACATGTTTCCTGCCTAAAATATGCAGTGCGTTTGAGCCATCTAAAGAGAAAGCTGTCTCAATCCCCACTTAGAGTATTGCATGTGGGTGGCTTCAGTCCACATCTGGGTTTTTGGTGCACGGAGAGGGCATTAGTCAACCCTAGAAGAAAGGAAGAGGATTATTGTCTGTCAGAGACTGTAAAATAAAGATGGGAGCCAAGATTCCTTAATGATGCAAATTGGTAACAGAATAGCTGTGGGCAAGTCCTAGAAGCAAACAGCTGCCTGAATGCTAAGAGAAGAGTCGGAAAGTAGGATGTTTCTAAGGGAAATCTTCTCATATAAATCCAAGGGGAAGAATGGAGAGGTCACCACCCAACCCAGCTTATTTGGTGGGGGGGTTCCTCTACTCTGCCTGGGAAAGCTTTGGGGCCTCATCTGCCTCCAAGACTAATAGGATTGGAGGGGAGGCCAGAAAGCCCAGTTGATATGAGGTGATAAAACTGATCATACACTTCTTTTAGGTTCTGTGACCAGTGAGTCACTCATACCTAGGGAGCAGGACTACCAACTTCCATGGGGCAGCCGCAGCTTCCAGGGACCTCATCTGGTCACAGGGGAGGGGCTCAGGGGCCAAAAGCCTGAACAGGAAGCCCAGACTATCCATGAAGAGAACATAGCAAGACTGCAAGCCATGACCCCTGAGGAGATCCTGCAGGAACAGCAGCGGTTGCTGGCTCAGCTTGGTATGGGTACCTATCTTTCCTACAGAGACCAGGCTGGGAAGGGACTGCCACTTACTGAGGAAGGCTTACTGTGAGAGTCAGGCACTGTGCTGAGTACTTTAATGCATTAGTTCATTATGTCCCCAAACTGCTCTTGTGAGGTAGCTGGTATTAATCTCATTTACTTATGAAAAACAAAAACTGAGGCTCAAAGACTTAAATTCTCCCCTAAGTCACACAGCTGGTAGTGATCATAATGGTAAGGAACCCGGGTGGGGTGTGAACCCAAGTCTGTGTGGTCTTACAAGCCCTGCCCTTAACCACTGCTGTGTGTGCTGTACTGCCCTGGTGTAACAAGCACCGTCGGGTAGCTATTCTCTAGTGTGGCTGCAGTGTGTTCTATTATATGACACTCTGCTAATACCCCCATCCTAGTTTTGTTCACCAGAACAGTAGCACCAAGTCAACCTTGTTCCAGAATGTATATCTAGCTTCTACGTGGAGCATAGCGTATATTAGGTTTTTAGTGAATATTTGTGCATAAATAAACTAAAAGTGAGAAATTGTTCTGCTAAAGGCTTCCTCTTCTGCCCTAGTCAGCATTCATTCATTTCGTCCATAGCCACTGACTTTGGGCCTCTGACCTGGAGCCAAGCACAGGGATGAGGATAAACCTGGGCCAGGAAACAGTGAAGTGTGGAGGAAAAAGTGGACAGGCAGGTTCCAGTGACAGGTATGGGTCATTGAGGCCCCAAGAGGGCCCAGGGGTCTCAGTTTAGGGCTGCAAAGTGGCTTATGTTGGCCTTGGCACCCGTAGGCAGGCAGTATTCCTCAAGTTTCAGGTCTGGAGGAGGCTGGGGAGGATCTGCCCTCACCCACTTTGCCCTCTACCCTCTCCTCTAGATCCCAGCTTGGTTGCCTTCTTGAGATCTCGCAGTTGCACCCATGAGCAAGCAGAAAAAAAGGCCACCAAGGAACAGAGGCCAGGAGAACCCTTTGTTGAGGTCGCTGGAGAGGAGCCCATTATGCCAACCTCTGCCAATGAGTCCAGGCTGGATGATGAGCTCAAGTCAGGGGCACCAGGTTTGGAGGAGGGGGGCATCTTTTGGGGAATAGAAGTAGAAGAAGGTATTCCTTCTTCTAGGCCTGGCGGAGGAGAAAAGAGAATCTTCTCTCTCCTTGGACATCTAACGTTAATACTCATTATTGTTCTTCATTTGCTGATGTATATATTCTTCCTGCACATGCTTCCTGTCTCTCCTCTTCCTTACCTCTTCCTCTTCCAACAAATCCTTGGAGTCAGAAAGGGTCTAGAGCCCAGGGACTGGGTGTCTTCTGCCACACCTGAGACATTCTCCTGGTTCTCAGGGGTTCTAGCCCCTGAGTCATACCACTTAACCATAGCTGAAGACAGAAGCTGCCAGGCCCTTGGCAGAGATGGATGTGGCAGCTGCTGGCTGATGGCTGGGACCTTAGTGGACCTGTGAGCTGAGCCCCTTAGCAAAAACTACTTTGCTTCCATCTCTCCAGCTCTGGCACTGCCTGTGGTCCCCCACAAGGAATGGCTGCACATGGACACTGTTGAGCTGGAGAAGCTCCATTGGACTCAGGACCTGCCTCCACTCCGGCGGAAGCAGACGGAGGAGGTAAAGAGGGCCAGCTGGCCTACAAAGGGGTGGAGCGGGTGGGAGTGGGGCTATGGCTCTTTCACCCAGAACTCAGGCCTTTTTTCTTCCTCTGAGCTTCAGAAACACCTTTTCTTTGCACTCACCCTCTTGGCACCATGGACCATAGGAGCCCCATTTCTAGTCAGGTGGAGTCAGGACCTAAGTCCTGAGAGGCCTGGGATTAAAGGTGAGGTGTGGGTGTGGGGAATTTGCTGCTGCCCCCAGCCCATAGTCCTCTTTCTCTTCCCATTAGAGGATGCAGGCCCGATTCAGCCTTCAAGGAGAGCTACTGGCCCCCGATGTGGACCTACCCACCCATTTGGGACTGCACCACCATGGAGAGGAGGCAGAGGTGAGACATGGGGCCCAGGGAGGACTGGCATCTTGTAACAGCTATATGCCTTGGACCTCCTATGTGCCCTATTCCAGTTCATAGCCTTGCTAATCTATTCAGGTTCTTAGGCTCAAAATCTTTCTTCTCATTCCCTCACTTTCTAGTCACTTGCCAGAACTTCACAGTTCTATCTCACCTACCCTTGACGCTCCCTAGATAAGAGCCTCGCTCCCTCTTGTCTGCTCAGTCGCCATGTCTTCCACTCTCTCCAGCATGCCATTCCACGCCATTCTTCATGAGGCTACCATGCTGATGCCCTCTGGCCCAGCTCAGCCTCAGAAAGTTTCCTGGCTCCCTCTGCTCACAGAATAAAGTCTTGGCTCCTTAGTCTCCCAAGACAGTCCTTCTACAGTCTGCCCCTGCCTGCCTCACTCCTGCTGCACCATTTGACTGCAGTCTTCCCACATTCGTTATGTGCTCAAGGACCCCCAGGGCTCAGCTCCTGTAGCCCCCTCCAGGGAATGCCTTACCCTGTGCTCCAGGCCACGCCATCAAAGCTCTGCCCACCCACTGAGACCACATCACTTTTCCAGGTTCCCTTTTTCTTTCCTGTTCTCTAGTTGCAAATTAAACACCGACACTACCTTTCTTCGGATTTGCTTTATGTCTCAGTTACTTGTGTGCAGATCTTATCTTCTTTACCACTTTGAGTTTTCATGGAGAGCAGAGGCAAGAGATAACACTTACCTTTGTCTTCCCCTTGACACCTAACTCTGCCTGGCATGTAGGAGTTGCTGTGTTTTTGTTGGGCAGTGCTACCCTGTATCTTGGCTCTTTCTGACTTCTTGTCCCTGCCCCAGAGAGCAGGGTACTCCCTACAGGAGCTGTTCCACCTGACACGCAGCCAGGTGTCCCAGCAGAGAGCACTAGCACTGCATGTGTTGGCCCAGGTCATCAGCAGGGTGAGTGAACTGCTGGTTTGGTCCTGCCTACCCCCATACCTTAACCCTCACCTCAGACTTTCTCATCCCCCTGCCCTTTCCACTCTGGCTCATGAACCCATACACCACCTATCTGTGAGTCAGACTGGGAAACAAGACCCAGGGTCATAGGTGGGCAAGTGAAGGGTGTAGGACAAAGACTCCAATTTTCTCCTGTAAGGTTTTATTCTCCTGCCTCCCAGGCCCAGGCTGGTGAGTTTGGCGACCAGCTCGTGGGCAGTGTCTTGCACCTCCTTTTGGATGCTGGTTTCCTCTTCCTACTACGCTTCTCCCTGGATGACAGAGTGGATGGGGTCATTGCAGCTGCGATCCGGGCTCTTCGGGCTCTGTTGGTGGCTCCTGGAGATGAGGTACAACATGGATAGGAATGGGGCTTCGAGGCATCAGGGTCGCTACTGCTCCTGCTGGGCATGCCCTCATTGTGAAGGCTTTGCCAGGCAGAGCAGAGACTGGGATGGCAGTGTCACCCTCTCCTCTGAAAGGCCCCAAAGCCCAAAGCCTTGCCTTTCTGTTCTTGGTGGGTAGTTTTGCCCTTTTCTCCTGGACCCATTTTCTGGCCTGACCCCTTCTTCTTCCTGCCTGGTTCTTTTTCCTATTGCAGCAGCTCCTCGACAGCACCTTCTCCTGGTACCATGGAGCTTTGGTGTTCCCTCTGATGCCCAGCAAGGAGAACAAGGAGGATGAGGATGAGGATGAAGAGCCCCCAGCAGAAAAGGCAAAAAGGAAGAGCCCCGAGGAAGGCAACCAGCCTCCATCTGACCTGGCCCGATATGATGTCATCAAGGTAAAGGTGCTAGGACAGCTGGACCTGTCCCACGACCTTGAGGGCAAGCACAGATTGGGCAAGACAGGTCATCAAGCCTTGGAGCCTAGCTGCATTTGGCAGTGGGTTTATCTCTTTTATCCCCAGGGGCTTCTGGCCACCAGCCTCCTGCCTCGGCTGCGCTACATTCTGGAGGTGACCTGCCCAGGACCTTCTGTGGTCCTCGACATCCTGGCCGTGCTCATTCGCCTAGCCCGGCATTCCCTGGAATCAGCCACAAGGGTGAGAAAGAGATACGGAATGGACAAAAACCCTAACTGGGCCTGGTCTTGACCCTCAGCCTCCCTTCCTCCCTTTCTTCCTGTTTTCCACAGGTCCTAGAGTGCCCTCGGCTTATAGAGACCATAGTTCGAGAGTTCCTGCCTATCAGCTGGTCTCCCGTAGGGGTGGGGCCTACCCTCAGTCTACACAAAGTGCCCTGTGCTGCTGCCATGAAACTACTTCGTGTCTTGGCCTCGGCTGGTAGGAATATTGCTGCCCGGCTGGTGAGCAAAACATAGGGCAAGGGTTGGGGGTGGAGAGCTGAAGACAGTGCTGGATTGAGGGCTAAGCATGACCCCTGGACTCCGGGTGGCCCACTCCTGACATCTTCATCTTCATCTCTGATCCAATTGCTTAGAAATGCAACAAAAACCCCTATCAGGAACCTAGTCACCTGGAGCCTAGTGTATCCTGTAAGCCTATTCTGCTCTCCTTGTGAGGGCTCCCTGTTCCCTGGACCCAGACCAGAAGAGCCACATGCAGATGGGCACCCATCACCCATAGCCAAGTAGCCCTAAAAAGGGTGCCCAGCAAGTGCTTGCTAAAAAGGAGAGGCGGCACAGGAGAGAGGGATGGATGAGGTAGTTTTATCCTAGCCGAGGGGAGAGGGTAGTAAGAGGATCTGCAGCTAGTTGGGCCTCCCAGCTGACCCTGATCCCCAGATTCTCTGTCTACCCTCAGTTGAGCAGCTTTGATCTCCGGAGCCGGCTGTGCCGCTTTATAGCTGAGGTTCCTCAGGAACTAGCCTTGCCCCCAGAGGAAGCTGAGACGCTGAACACTGAGGCCTTTCGTCTGTGGGCTGTGGCTGCCTCCTATGGCCAGGGCGGTGACCTTTACAGGTGAGGGGACACACCGGGTAGGCTCCCTGGCAGACCCCTCCAGTTCTGCACTCTGGCCTAATCTAATGGCTCAACCTTGCTCAAGGTTTCAAGATTGGAGAGAGGCTGAGAGTGAGCAAAAGGGGATTCTGGGAGTAATGAAGGTTTGAAGGTCAGGACCAGCCAGGGGAAAATGGAACAAAGCTGGGTTAACCTCATTCTGTGCACAATGGCATGGGTCTAAATCAGATTTAAATTCCCTGTTGGGAAGCCTTAAAGGGCTACCTCCTTCCCTTCAGTCCCTAGTCTTCTTTTCCTCTTGAAGCCTACCAGCAGTACCCAGCTGTGAGGCTTCTCCCCTCTGATCCTTCTTAACCAGACTGCGGAGCCCTGGTGTGGGCCGTGCCTTGTGTCTTTCATCTCCATCTCTCTTCTACACTGAAAGGCAGTAATTGTTCTCCTCAGGGAACTGTACCCAGTGCTGATACGAGCCCTGCAGGCCATGCCGAAGGAGCTCAGCACTCACCCTCGTCAGCCCTCATCCATGCAGCGGATAGCCTCAGTACTTACTGTCCTCACCCAGCTGACCCTGGCAGCTGGTAGCACTGCCCCCGAACCCAGCAGGTAAGTACACATAGTAGTTCTGAGCTGCCGGCAGGAACCTCTGGGACAGGAAGGAGAGCTCCTCCCTAGGGAGAGTTCAGAGGGGAGTCAGGCAGCTAGATCTTCACTCTGGTCCCTTTTGGCACTCCTATAGTGATTGCGCTGAGGCCAGTCTGTCGGCCACCCGTTCCTTGATCACTTGGACACAGGTGTCTGGGCTCCAGCCTCTCGTGGAGCCATGCCTAAGACAGACATTGAAGTTGCTGCCCAGACCTGAGATGTGGAGTGCTCTGGGCCCAGTGCCCACTGCCTGCCTGCTCTTCCTGGATGCCTACTATCAGGCTTGGAGCCAGCAGGTGAGTGTTGCCTGCCTACCTTCCACCATGCCCTGGTTGTCCTGCCTCCATCTTAACATTCCACCCTCTTTCTCTCTGTCTCTATCTCTCTCCTCCTACCTCCCCATTTCCACCTTTTCCTACCCTCCACCTTTTCCCTCCTACCTTTCATTCTGTTTCCACCTCTGTACCCAGTAGAGCTTCCAAAGCCATGTCCGTGGGGACCAAAGAACCCCTAGCAGCAGCTCAGCCTCCTTGGCGCCTTTATGCTCTCTCAGGACCCCTAGACTATGGGTGCCAGAACAACTACAGAGCCTTCTCTCCCTCTACAAGGGTCAGAAAGCAGAAGCCTCCAAACACTGACTCTTTTGGGCTCTTGGAATTGTGGGTTTGGCCTTGGTACACAGGGTCTAGGAGAGTGGGTGCCCTAGGCGGTCAGCTCAGTGATCCCCTGGTTCCTCCAGCCAGGCTTGTGCCCAGGAGATTGGCTTCAGGACATGGAGCGCCTGTCAGAGGAGCTGCTGCTGCCCCTGCTGAGCCAGCCCACTTTGGGCAGCCTGTGGGATTCTCTTGGGTATGTACTGTATGTGTATAGTTGATGGGGGAGGCAGTTTCTCTCCTTGTGGGATTCTGGGGACTAGTTCCCTGGTCCATTCCAGGTGGAAGCCCTTAGCTGAGGGAAACCTCACTCCCTAGCAGGCAGCAGCTGGGGGCTCTGAGGAAAGTGGTCTGCACATTCAAGCCCCTACCTGTTCTAGCTTGGTACACATCTGGCTAGAACTCCCCTCAGCTTCTCCATTCTGCTTGTAGGCGCTGCTCTCCTCTTTGTAACCCACAGTTCTGTGCTCCAGCCCCAGAAGCTCTCCCCAGCCTCGTGTCACTGGGCTGCACAGGAGGCTGCCCACCTCTCAGTCTGGCTGGCTCAGCCTCTCCCTTCCCGGTCCTCACTGCCCTCCTCTGTCTTTTCAACACCTTGGCCCGGATCCACAAGGGGCTATGTGGCCAGGTGAGCCCTAGGCATCTGGTTAGGGACGAGGCAGGGGGCCAAGATGGCAGAAGTCAGAAAGAAAGGGGGAGGGCCCCCCCTAGGGTCCCCCCTTAGGGGAAGGGAGGCCTCTTTTGCCAGCATCCATTTCTCTGAGCTTGGCTGGGGAGGTAGCAGCCACCTGGAGACCCCCAAAAGGGATCAAAGTCACGTTCTAGATTTGAACAAGCTTATTTTTCCTCAGCTGGCTACCATATTGGCTGCTCCAGGACTCCAGAACTACTTCCTCCAGTGTGTGGCTCCTATGGCTGCCCCACAGCTTACACCTTTCTCTGCATGGGCCCTGCGCCATGAGTACCACCTGCAGCACCTGGCACTCACCCTGGCACAGAGAGCGGTGGGTACCCCACAACCCCGCATACCTCTGTCTACTAGCCCCATCCCCCATTACCTCCATCCTGCTTTTCTGGCTTCTAATAGACCATGCCGTTCCTGCCTTCCTCCAGAAATGCCCTACGGCATATATCCTCTTTGCTTGTATCCTCATCCTCACTTCTCTGCTTTGTCCCCTCTCAACCCCTTGGCCCCCTGCCTTCTGTCCACAGGCAGCACTCCAGGCAATGCCGACTACCAGCTCTGCCCTCCATCATGGCATGGCCTTGGCCCTGCTGAGCCGGCTGCTGCCTGGAAGCGAGCACCTTGCCCATGAGCTGCTGCTGAGCTGTGTGTTCCGGCTGGAGTTCCTCCCGTAAGTCCACGGTTGGTGGCATCAACTCAGCCTTTTGAGAGTCTGTGGTGGCTGTTGACAGAGCAGCCCTGAATTTGGAGCCAGGAGACATGGGCTTAATTCTCTTCCATGGATTATGCTTAACCTGTCAAAGCTTCCATTTCCTCATTAGCAAAGTGAAGATAAGATAAGGATAACCACACTAGAGAATTATCATGAGACTTCAGTGTGACTATATAGCTAAAAAATGATATATAAACTAGCTACACACATGTAATAACTGTTACTGAATGTTTACTCTGTCTGGTATTCCCTTAAGTATTTATCCATATTTTAAGTATTTTACCTGTATCATTTTACCTGTATTACTTTTTTTAAATGCATTTTTCAATTATACTTGACATACAATATTATATTAGTTTCAGGTGTATAACATAGTGATTAGACATTTATATACCTTACGAAGTGATCACCCAATAAGTAGATAGGTATTACTATCATCCCAATTATACTATGAGGAAACCGAGGCAGAGAAGTTCTGTATACTTGCACCTAGACAGCTGATTCGAGAGCCCATCCTCTTAACTGCTACGCACACTACATGGAAGGTTATTAGGTGAACCGGGAAGAGCATTATTGGACCTAGGAACCTCTAACAAGCCCCGGAAAGCTCACATGACCTTCTGGGTACTGCAGTTCCAACCCTCATTTTTGGCTTTTGGATTCTGTTACAGGGAAAGAGCATCAGGGGGGCCGGAGGCAGCCGACTTTTCTGACCGACTGTCCTTAGGGAGCAGCAGAGACTCTGAGTGTGGGCGAGGAGCTCTGCTGGCTCAGGCCTGCCAGGACCTCCCCAGCATCCGCAGCTGCTACCTGACCCACTGTTCACTGGCCCAAACCAGCCTGCTAGCCTCGCAGGCCTTGTACCGAGGGGAGCTACAGCAAATTCCAGCACTGCTGCTCCCCTTGCCTAAGGAGCCACTTCTGCCCACAGACTGGCCTTTCCTGCCCTTGATTCACCTCTACCACCAGGCCTCAGAGACCCCCTCAGGGCTCCCTCCCGCTGACACTGTGGGCACAGCCACACGGGCCCTGCAGTGGGTGCTAGTGCTGGAGAGCTGGCGCCCCCAGGCCCTCTGGGCTGTGCCTCCTGCTGCCCGCCTGGCACGGCTCATGTGTATGTTCCTGGTGGACAGTGAGCTATTCCGGGAGACCCCAATACAACGTCTTGTGGCAGCCCTCCTGGCCCGCCTCTGTCAACCCCAAGTCCTGCCAAACCTCAACCTGGATTGCCCGCTTCCTGGCCTGACGTCTTTCCCTGACCTCTATGCCGACTTCCTGGAGCATTTTGAGGCTGTCTCTTTTGGAGACCACCTTTTTGGGACTCTGGTACTCTTTCCCCTGCAGCGTCGGTTCAGCGTCACCTTGCGCCTCACCTTCTTTGGGGAGCATGTGGGAGCCTTGAGAGCTCTGGGCCTGCCTCTGTCCCAGGTACTTTCTCAGCAGAGCCTACCATGGGCATCCTATACTTGGCTTTGGGGGCAGTCCCGAGGAGTGGGGAGCTTTGGTGGGCATCAGGTTCCTTATCAAAGGCACTGAAGGTTGCTTTGAATTTGGATTGTTGAGGAAGAAGGACAGAATGTTGCTAATGGAATAGCATAAGCAAAAGCTCAGAGGCAGGAATGAATATGGAAGGGTAGGAGGAAGAAGGAGTCTAAAACAGATTTCAGTTTGGGAACTTGTTGGAAATAAGGCTAATAAAGTCTTAGAGGGCCTCAAATATCAGGCTAAGAAGCTAAACTTACAAGCTGTGAAGAGCTGTTTTTTTTTAAGATTTGGTTTTGAAATTTTTGTTATAACTTATCCTGGTAAACTTAAAATAGAAATATTTTAACATAAGTACATTGTGTGTGTGTGTGTGTGTGTGTGTATAAAATATGTATATTTTATATAAACTAAAATAGTTTTGAGAATTAAAAAGAACATTATGGTCATCCATCATAATACTGTCCATTGGTAACCATTTTGATTTTCTCTTTTCCTAGTCTTTTATACATGCATATGTATTTTTATAAAATTGAGATTACTGCATAATATTTTCTTCATTTAGCATTTCATTTCTAAGAAATCAACATTTTTAAATTATATAATAATTTATTGTGTAGCTGCACCCAAGTTTATTTTATCAGAACCTCTTGGTGGGCATTAAAGTTGTTTTGGATTTTTTGCCATTTTATGTAACACTATGATAAACACTATTGGACTTTATTTCTCTTGTAATCATTTCTGCAATTATTCTGAAATTAAGAATAATTTTTTTAGAGAATTACAATACAAAGAACATGAAATTTTGAAAGATTTGATAATAGAGCAGTTGAACATGACATTTTGAAAGCTTTCATTTTAAGTAGATTAAAGAAGTAATGGTAGGCAATAGAAATTCACAACTGTTTCTCCGTTTCGCCTGCGTTCCAGCACTTCAGTCTTATGATTGAGAAGGAAAGACGTCTGTCCAGGACGTGACCTCTGCCCTCATGATTTGATTCATGTGACCACCAACCATCCACTGTATTGTCTGGTGATACACATTCTCACCCTCACTCTGAGCATATCTCATCTTCCCTATCACAGTTGCCTGTGTCCCTGGAGTGCTACACAGGGCCTCCTGAAGACAACCTGGCCCTCCTTCAGCTCTACTTCCGGGCCCTCGTTACTAGTGCACTCCGTCCATGCTGGTGCCCGGTACTCTATGCTGTGGCTGTGGCTCATATCAACAGCTTCATCTTCTCCCAGGACCCAAAGAGCTCAGTAAGTTACATCCCCATCCCCAGAGGGAGAAAGGGAGCCTGCGATTGAGCTGCCTCTGGGCTAGCTAGAGAGGAAGTGAGGGCCAGGCAGGGCCAGTGATGGGTACCAACACTTGGCCCAGTACCACCTCTCCCTGTTCTGCCTCTAGGACGAGGTAAAGGCTGCCCGCAGGAGTATGCTACAGAAAACTTGGCTGCTGGCAGATGAGGTAGGGTTGGGCACATCCTGGAGGGTAGGAGAATAGAGGTTCTTGGGGGATAGATATCTCAACAGGATCTTACTATGTACTTCCTAAAGTTTCTTCCTTCTTTGCAGGGTCTCCGGCACCACCTCCTCCACTATAAGCTTCCTAATTCCACCCTCCCAGAAGGCTTTGAGCTATATCCCCAGTTGCCCCCTCTGCGTCAGCAATATCTCCAGAGACTGACCTCAGGGATGCCCCAAAATGGGATGTCAGAGACCTAGTATAGGTGCTGTGGATGAAGAGATGGATACATTCTCCTGGGGTTCACCAACAGGTGCCTGGCCAGACAGAAGGGCTTTCTGTACTAAGGGTGGACAGGAGAAAAGGAGCAGAAGGCTTGCCTTCCTAGGAGCAAGATGAGCCCTACCATTCTATCCTGCTGTCGAGCTCAGGATCTGGGGTTTCTGAAGGTCTGTGCTGGGAGTGAAGGGTGACTTAGTATTTACCCCTTCTTGAGGACAAGACAAAATAAGTACACCTCTCCCTCACCTTTCCACTCCCCGGCTAGGGTAAATGAATGATATAGCTGTGTACTGAAATAAAATTTTTTATCTTCTGGTTATCTTATTTGTACTGATTTCAGATGTGTTGGTTCAGGATTGGTATCAAGGGTTGGGTTATCTCAGGGAAGAAGTGTGAGAGCGATAGGGGCGGGGGAGGAATTATGAGTGAGAGGTAAAAACAGTCCACATCTGGGTCCCAGTTGTGGAATGGACCCAGGCCACAAGAATACTCTTTAGAAGGACTCTTAGCAGTCCCCTTTCTCACAGTTCTGGAGCCTGGGAAGTCTAAGATCAGAGTACTGGCCAATTCAATGACTGGTGACTCACATGGCAAAAGGAAGAGAGGTGCTCTCTGGAGCCTCCTTTTATAAGGCACACTAAGTATCCCATTCTACCAGGGAGGGTGAAACCCTCATAATGTAATCATTTCCCAATGAAATGTGGAAGACACACCATTCAGTCTGTATCACTGTCCTATAATACCTTTCTACTATGGACTTTATTGGTGATAGACAAAGGCTGGGGAGGAGTAGGTCAAAGCATAAACTCTGGTTTATTGGTTCATCTGTTTCTTTTGATAGAGTTTCTAACACTTAAGCTGTCTTACAGTGTCATTTGTTGTGTGGAATTCCTTGTTACTGTGTTTACAGGTCATCGAATGAGTGTGATATGCCCTGTCAGTAGCTAGAGAACCCACTGCCCATAAGTGCAGCTGCTGAACACAAAATTACACAATAGGTCTTATTAAGCAACTACTATATTTGCAAACACCAATAGTTCACAAACATATATGACCAAAATCACCTGGGGAACGAGTTAAAAGACTGCTGGGCCCTACACCAGTGTTTCTGATTCAGTAGGTCTAAGGTGAAACCCAAGAATTTGAATTTCTAACAATTCCCAGGTGATGCTGCTGCTGCTGTCCAGGCTCAATCACACTTTGAGAACCACTGGCTTACAGGGACCTTGCAAAGTAAATTCTGTAATCTTGTAGCAGAATATCTACAGAGTTAAATAGGGAATGGGTACCAGAGTTTTTACAAAATCACTATGTATCTATATCTAGCAATATACACTCAGAGACTTTACCAAGTAGCTAACTATACCTTCCTCCCCCACCCCAGTGTTTTATATAAAACACAGGCCTCAGCCTTTAAAATTAGTAATTTGAGCAAAAGAGTGAGGAAGACAAAAACCATGATCCTCACAATTGTAGAGTGCCTTGCAGTTTACAGAGCAATTTTTTTCCCTTCCTATGATTTTATAGGTGATGGCAAACTCTTGGAATAGTTGTGACCTTTGAACCACCACCCACAGACCAGGGATGCTAGTACAGTACGGGCACTCAGATCTGACATCAGGACCCAGTCTTTCATCCCACCACAGTAAGAAGCTGTGCATAGAGTTAACAAAGGCAATGGAATTGAATGAAGGAAACCCAAAATCCATGTTTCTGAGAGTGTTGGGAAGTGCAGACCTGCAGTTGCAAAGTCACTGAAAGACACAAGTTATGGCAAATAATGACGCCTTAGGGCAATTTAAAGAGCACTTACCATTTGTATCACCTTGGCCATCACCAATGAAATGCACACACATCCCACTGCTCCTTGGCATGAAGAGACCTAGAAGCCCACATAGGGTATCGAAAGTAGTTTGCCACTTTATCATATTTCTGCTTCAAAAGGTTGGGGGCATTTCCACCCCTATCTGGTGCCCTCCGCACCTCATTCCCTGGGGCAGCTAGCAGTAGACCCAATGGTTGGAGACAGAGAGCCTTGGGTGGCTGAGAACCCCTCTGCCCACCTCCTATGACATCTGGGGTCTGAAGTGGGAGTGGTCATGACACAGCGATGTCTAGAGAATGGCTGGACAGTCCTATAAGTGGCGGTCTGGGCCGAAGTAGCAGGGTCTGAGCCAGCAACCCTAGCCGCTGCTGGTGGAAAGGGCGCTGGGCCGCTCTGGCCAGAGGCTGCTGTGGCTGTCCGGCCAGGCACTTTCCTAGGCTTGGGAACCGCGGTCGCGACAAGACTGGGTTCCACTGAGTCCTTCAGGGGCCTTTAACCCTTGCGGCCAACGCTCCGTTGGTTGCCTGGAAAGTGGGTTTGGAAAAACGCGGTGCGTGCCTGAATCCGAGGACCCTGATCACACAGCTCCGGAAGGAGGAACGGACCCCTAGCGTTTCAGCACCGCCTGGGGGCGGGACCGCCAAGCTTAGTCGAGGAAAGGATGGGGCGGGGGCTGCAGGGCCGAGCTCAGTGCGACTCCCAAGTCATTCATTGGGAGAGGCTTGCAAAGGTATCAGCGGACACCCTGGGGCATGGGGGGGGGGGGGGGTCAGCGTCCAAAAGTGGGCTAGGGTGGGCTTCCAGGCGCTGGTGTCCTCTGGCTGGGTGGGGTTAGGGGCGTGGCCGCGAGAGGCAAGGCTGACTGTCAAGAGATTCTCTAACTCTTTCTGCCTGTCCCCCAGTAACATCCTTTCCCCTCGCCCAACCTCCTGTCTCCCCAGCTCTGAGTCACAAGATTCTTTTTGGCCAGCCTCGCCCCCGCTAGCTCCAAGCTCCCAGGACCCCAACGTCACCGCTCCGCCTAGCGGCTTGGATCCAAACTCTCCCCGCACTCCCTCCTCCCTTAGCTCACCACACCAAGCCGGCCCCGGTACTCTTTGACCTTTTCCTCCCTCCCTGCTCCCAGACCCGAGGGGCCTTGGCAGTTCTCCACCTGCGGTGCCAGCGGCCGGCGCGAGCCCACACACACACAGTGCGACCGGGCGCACGCCGGCAGCAGCGTGGTGGTGACAGTGTGGGTGGCCGGGCCTCTGAGAGGTGTGCACTTGTGGCGGGCGCCAGGCTCCGGCCAGTACCTGTAAGTCGGAGCAGGGGTGGTGACTTGAGTTTGAGATTTCTACCATCAGGGGAACGAAGGCTACGTGCACACCACATTGCGTCTTAGGGTATTCCGCGGCGACCTTCAGTTTTTTCTCCAGCGGAACTCAGGGGAAGGGTGGCAATAGCCACCACTACTTAGCCCATACCCAGGAGCCTGTTCCCCCCAAGCAGAGACCCCTAACCAGCGGCGGCACCAAAGAGCGGCTTGAGCGCCCCCATCTCCCTTAAGCCTCCTAAAATACATGTAAAACATAATTTTATGGTGTGCAAACCTAGTCTACACTTCAAAATAGACCACGACCTCTACGTTTCTCAGATAAGAATTTCTGGGGTCGCCTCTATCACCAACCTCTGCCCGAGGCGGGCGGCCCCAGCACCAGCGGTCGGAGGCCGGGGACTCGGTACCAGCTTTCCGCGGGATCTCAGCCTAGGGAGCAGCAGACCGCAGAGGCGCCGCGAACCACCTGTTACGTGCGCGTGGCGTCTCCCGCTCGGCCGTCTTCTCCCTTGGTCGCGGGGAACTGCTTTACATCCTCGTGGGGCAACAGGGAGAGGACGCTGAGCCAGTGAAATGGGTCGGCCCAAGTGCCCAGAGCGACGGCTGGGTTAAGGGAGGGGGCTCTCCGCCCTCGGCACTGTGACGGGAGCGGCTGGGGCCCAGCCGAAAGGAGCCCGATGCCCGCAGAGGAGCCGGGAGCGCCAGCTTGTCTGTCTCGAAAAGTCGCGGGTCGCTGAGGAGCACGCGGCGACGAAGGGACTGAAGAGGTTCCGGGGTCGCGGCGCTGGGCTGGAGGCGGGGACGGGGGTGGGGGCGCCACCTACGTCTTTCGGGTACGTGTTTGCCCCCCCCCCCCCGGCGCTCAGCGTTGAGATTGCAAACCTCTTCCCGCGGGCGCAAATACAGGCTTTGGGGGTCCCATAGTCCGTGAGCCTGGCTGGGAGTCCCTTCCCTTACTCCAGCCTGGGGGGCAGAAGCTTCCTCCCAGTGCCCGGGTCCTCACTAGACTGCTGCTGGAGGACGCGCCGCTGACCCCGTAGCTGGGCGCTGGAGAGCTGGAGTCCCTGCTGGTGGCGGCCAGGGGAGGCTGTCGGGCCTATCTGTGGCGGCAGGGCAGAGGCCTCACTCAGGCCCAACCGAAATCCTGGAGAGCCGCTCCGCGGCGCCCGGGAGCAGCGGGAGAGGCGGGGCAGCAGGTGAGGGCCCGGGCCCGCGGGGAGAGGCATGCGTGGTCCCCATCCCTGCTGCCAGCCGTCCCGGTGTTGCTCCGTAGGTGGAGAAGGCAGCTGGATGTCACAGGCGCCCTCTCCGCAGGCAGGCCGCTCACTGCAGGAGGGGGCGGAGGGCGGCCAGGGCTTAGCAGAGGCCCGGGCTACCCTTGGCTGGGCCGCAGCCGGAGGCTTCGGGGCGGGGGCGGGGCCTGTACTGCGGGCCGAATCGGCGGTGTCGGCTACCCGGGTGGGTGCGCCTACGGGAAGGCAGTTGGGTCACCGGGCAGCCGCCAGGGTCAAGTGAGGTGAGAGCCTTAGACCAGGCCGAGTCCCTCGGAAGGATGAGTGGAAAAGGTGTTGAGTCCCGCTCCAGGTCAGAGCAGGTAGAGTACTAGCTCTTAGAAAAAGAGGTCAGATAAGTTGCAAATCACACAGAACTCCCTAGATTTTCATTTAAATCCAGGACGTTTTCCATCACAATAGGTCCCCTCCTGTTCTGGTAGCAGTCGCAGGAACTTAGAGCTTGCTGAATGAACAAACTGAGCGGACAGGCAGGAAGACAGGATAGTGTATGTCAGTAGGTCTCAAAGTTTGGTCCCTGAACCAGTAACACAAAAGTTGTTAGAAATGCAAATTCTCATCCCCTCTCCCACCTACTGAATCAGAAACTCCAGGGGGGGGGGGGGGGCGTTCCCTGGTGGTGCAGTGGAAAGGCTTCAGCGCTCTCAACGCTGCGGCCTGGGTTCGACTCCCAGCCAGGGAACCATCCCCCTAAAACACACTCCACGGGAGGGTCCCAGACATCCATGTTTCAATAAATCCTCTATCAGCGGTTCTCAACCTGTGGGTCGCGACCCCCTTGGGGGTCGAACGACCCTTTCACAGGGGTCGCCTAAGACCATGGGAAAACACATATTTCCGAGGGTCTTAGGAACCGAGACGCCGCTCCTCTATCCACTCCAGGCGGGTCCGCCCACATGCGGATACGCCCACGTACGAGCACCCGGCGTGATGACATCATCGCGCCAACCCCATCACATACACCCCGTACAAATACAGGTGTGTGTGACAGGGCTGGCACCATAATGTACTTATGCGGACCAGTCACACATGTGTACAGAGCAGCTACCAGGAATTTTATGCTTGGGGGTCACCACAACACGAGGAACTGTATTAAAGGGTCGTGGCATTAGGAAGGTTGCGAACCACTAGAGCTAGGTGATTCTAATACACTCCAGAATTTGGAAACCACTGGTATAAAGAAACAGCCTTTGTGTCTGTTTGGGTACTGTTCATTGTATACATATCTGGGTTGATGGAGAAGACAGGGGACCCTTCCTATACCCTAGCTCTACCTGCAGCCTCTGGCAAGTACTGGCTCCTACTCCCCACTCTTCAGCCTGGCCTAGCCCTTTTCTTCCATCTCCGAGGGGCCACTCCCATCGGAGCCACCACCTCTGCTCTGTGAACTACCTGCTTCTTGGACAGCACAGGAATATTTGGGAACTTGGGCTGTCCGTTGTGATGCCAGCATGGGGCATTCTGGGGTGCTTGTCAAGTATTGCCTTGCTGTGAATTCTCCTCAATAACTATGAGCTCAGGGATTCCAGAAGAGGGAGTATGCAGGCTTGGTAAAAGTTCGCCTAGCCCTCCCACCCACCCTTAAATGCCTGACATTGCTCTGTGTTCCCAAGTCCAGGGCTAGAATTAACCATGTGGCTGGAAACAGTATGTATGCCCCCTGTCCTTACCCTGCAATATCAGTTCTTTTACTCATGGTCACTGAGAAGCATGGAGAAGATTCGACTGCAGCTCAATTGCAGTCATTGCCTTTTGAAAGACTGCGGATGGCAGGGCCAAATGCATGTGCCCAGAGGGCACGGAGCTAGCTGCAGAGCACATCATTTGCATGGGTTTGTTCTGCCTTTGTCCAAGGTCTAGACCCCTGGGGCCATGGGCTGGAAGGAACAGTAGGGTACTGGGAATCTTGCCTGCTGTGTGTCAGGCACTGTGTTGGTTGTGGGCAAGAGATTGGCGATGCATCAGTGCAAGATCTGCCTTTAGAGAACATACAGTCTATTGTGAGATGGGCAACATCTATCTAGATCCATATATCTACATAGATATATGGATCTATATATATCTAGATATAGATTATATCAAAGTGACCATTGCCATGGGGAATGCAAAGTGTTTTAGGGATTCTCAGGAGGGAGATAAACCCCTGTTTGTCTAGGATAAGTGGAAAAAGCATCATGGGAAAGTTAACACTAGAGCTGGGTTTTGCAGCAGGTATAAAACCTGGGGTGGTGGGACAGAGAGGAGCTTCCCACTGGAGGTGTCTCTTTCTCCCTAAACCTGCCCACCCACCCAGGCCCTTTGGTTCTATTGGTGTCTATGATGGTGACCTCTACACTGAGCTTCTTCATGGTGTGTGTGGAGTCCTGATTCTAGGTACAGAGCATCCAGTAGGTATGGCTAATTCAAGGCTGTCTACCTGTCCACTGAGCTGTGTAGGGGTCCCAGGAACAGACATGGCTGATTTCAGGACCCCTACTCACAGCAGAGCAGTAGCAGACTCCTCTGAGGTTCTAAGAATAGCAGCAGCTGGGGAGGCCCGGGGAAAACAGTTGCCTTAAAGGGCATCTGGAGAGGGGCAGGCAAAGCAGGGTGGGCCTGATGGGTGGTAGAGTGTGAGTAGTTCTTCCCACCCTAAGAAGTGGCAGGGCCTATGGGGCACAAGGCTGCCAGGCCCTGAGCTTGAGCTGAAAAAGCTTTGAACCGCTACCATCTGGATAGCCCCCAACCCTTACTACTGCTGTGGGGGTGGAGGTGGGGGTGGGGGAGACTTGGCCCTGCCTAGTCCTAGCCTCTGTCCCCAGGGATTACTGAGATTTCCCCAGCCAATGTCACTCTGCTCAGGTGAGTCCTCTCCCTCCTTCTGAGAACCTGTGTACTCTGAATCCCGCCCCCCCAGCTCCCTGCGGTGGTGAATTAGAGAGAGCAGCTGGCCCAAATCTCTTGTGCAGAGGAAACAGAGGTCAGAGAAGCTCCAAAGGAGAAAATAATTTGTGCAAGGTCAGCTGTCATCCCCAATTTTGAGATAATAGGGACCCTAGGATATGATTCCTTTGGAGCAAGGTTTGCCTCCATCCCAGAGTGTCTGCAAGTACCTAAGGTAAGGTTTCATATAGACTCCGACCCCCACCTTGATCCCACACCTGTCTTCTCTTCTGCCTTGGCTCTGTGCCAGTCAGCACTGCCCCTGCATGGGACACGCCATGATACAGAGAGAACTCAGACCCTCAGGTAAGGCCAGCTAAGCAAGGAGTGAGCAAGGGAGGTAAAAGGGATGCTAGACTCTAGGACCCTCCCTCAGTCTTAATCACCCACTGCCTTCCAACCTGTCTTCCTGCACAGGCCTGGGCCCTGGTGCCTTTGGAGAGGTCTATGAGGGTCTGGTAATTTGCCTTCCTGCTGACCCCAGCCCCCTGCAGATGGCTATCAAGGTGAGAGGGGGTGGGACTTCTGCCTGGGGGTATGAGAGCAGGGCTCTATAGAGGGAGAAACAATTGATGGAGCTACCATAAACCCACCCTCCTGAAGTGTCTGGGGAACTTAGGATCTCATTGCCCTTTTCCTCCCACACTCTGCCAGAACTCTGCTCTTCTCAGGATGAGCTGAATTTCCTCAGGGAGGCACTCATCATGAGGTGCACCAGGGGCCAGGCTGGAAGGCGTGGGGAGGCACCCAGAACTGCCTGCAAGAACAGCCTCTCTTTACCCAGGAGCTGAGAGGTAGCAAGTCTAGGGACATAGTGGTCTCCTCCAGTTTTGTGGAGCCTAGAGCATGATTTCTTTCCCTGCTGGTAATGCGGTATGTATACCACTCACCTAGCAAATTTAGCCATCAAAACATAGTGCCCTGCGTGGGAGTCAGCCTTCGGGCTGCCCCTCACCTAATTCTACTTGAGTTGATGTCTGGAGGGGATGTGAAGAAGTTTCCTGAGGCAGAGGCAACCACACCTGGTAAGATCCTTCTCCTAGGCCTCCCTTTCCCCTCTAAAGACCCCATCCATGTATCCCAAAACCTGCATGGACTAATGTGCCCTCTGCCCAATCCAGGGCCAACCTTTACCTCTAACCATGCAGACCTGCTCCAGCTGGTCCAGGACATAGCTCAAGGCTGCCACTACCTGGAAGAAAATCACTTCGTTCATAGGCTTGAGGGACCCCTAGACCAACTCCCTCCCTAAGAAAGAGCCCTTCGACTTAACGTTTATGAAAGTAGATCAGAGCCAGAGATTGAGTTAGGCAGTGATTTTTTTCCCCTGCCCACCTGCAGGGACACTGCTAGCAGGAGCTGCCTGCTGAGCTGCACTGGGTCCAGCCATGTGGCCAAGAGTGGGGACTTGGGAATGGCAAGAAATATCTACAGGTGTGAGGCCTTGGGGAGGTGGGGAAGCCGGCCGCCTCTTCAAGGGACTTTCCCAGCAGCACCCTGGGGGGGGCGGGGCTCTGCTGCCAGTCAAGTGGATGCCCCCTGAGGTGTTCCTGGATGGCATCTTCACACCCAAGACAGACTCCTGGTGATGACACACCCTCCTCTCCCCTGCCTTGGGCCATCCCACTGAGCAAAGGGGAGGCAGTGCCTGAGAGACTTCATTTAGTTCCCCTCATTCATAATGCAGGTCTTTTGGGGTCCTGCTCTGAGAGATCTTTTCACTAGCCACTACCCTGGCACACAAACCAGGAGGTGTTGGACTCTGTAGTTGGAGGGGGAGGAATGGACCTCCCAGGGGCTGTCCAGGGCCTGTGTGAATATGGAGTGTTGCCCAGGCACAGGGGTTCTTCACAGCCATGGGTGGGCACGAACTCCTTCTCCCCAGGTGCCGACCATATCATGACCCAGTATTGGCAGCACCAGGCTGAACTTCGCCCTAGTTTTGCCAGCATCTTGGAGCAGATTCAGTACTGCACTCGGGTGTGCCCCATGACCTGCTCGGACCATCCTGGTCTTAGGGATCAGAAAGGAAGCCAAGCCATACAACAACACTGGCTTCCTTACTCTCTCATTACAGGCCCCTGATGTACTGAATTCACCCCTGCCAAAGGGGCTGCTGCCCACTCTGGAAGAGGAAGGGGCTTCTGAGCTGGGGAGCAGGCCTTTGGAGGGCCTAAGATCCCCACAGGCCCAGGAACTGAGTCTGAAGAGCTTGAAGACCTGGGGAGGGAGCCTCCTTGGCCTCTGGCTGCCCTCTGGCCTTAAGATCCCCAAATCCTTGGGAGTTCCCTGATGGTGTAGTGGCTTAAGGCTTCGGCGCTGGCGCTGTCAGTGCTGCGGCCTGGGTTCGATTCCCGACCAGGGAGCTACCCACATACCAAAAAAAAAAAAAAAAAATCCCCGAATCCAGGGGCCTCTAACTTCAGAATCTTCAGAATCTCACTTATGGCTCCCGGGCCCCTAAGGGCCCCCAGAGTGAGGACTTGGGCATTGATGCTAGCAACACTTCCTTCCTGTACTCCTCCCCAGGCTTCTAGGTGGCTTGTTAGTCCAGTAGCCTCTTTCCCCACCCCCTAGTCTGTGCTGTGTGCCTGGGCCTGTCTCAGGGTTAGCCAGCACCACTGAACTTTCCATCCTGGAAACCAGCCCCAGGCCTTCTGGGGAAGAGCCTGGTGGCTCCAGCCTTTGATCTTTGGGACCAGAAGCCACCCCTCCCCCTCTCCATGTGCGGGTGAGGAGTTGAAATTGCCTCCTGCAGGAAGCTTTCTCTGGATTGTCCTTCCCTCCTAAGCATCCTTCATCTGGGCAGCCCCCCCCCCCCCCACCCTACAGATGCCTCCAATAAAAAGCTCTTCTCACATCCTCCAGTGACCTGAGCGGATGTTGAGGGATGCCTGGGAACTGAGAAAGGGGACCAGAGGAGAAAGGGGATGAGGCCTGAGTCGCCAAAGCTGGTATCTTTGAGTTTTATTGGGAAGGGGAGTCCATTGTAGTGCGGACAGCTAGACCAATAGATCTAGTGCCTGTGACATAAAATTCGTTATCTGGCCTCTCTGGGGAGGTACAGAGCCCCCTAGGAAGAGCTGGGCTGAGAAAGAAGCCCACTGTCCCAGTCCACCCCCTATAAATTAGTGTTATCAGCTCTGGGACAGCTGGGACTTCTATGGGGAATAGCCCCAGTGCGTGCAGTGCGTCCCATAGTGGTTGGCACCTGGCCTTGCAGGACCCTGTGAACCACCCCAACCTGGGGGTTTCTGTCTCGCCTGCATGCACGGCGGGGAGGCAACCTGAAGGTCCATGTGTCAGACCAGCCAGTCTGAGCAGGGACAGGGGCCCAGCCTCATCTCTCGGCCAGGCTGGCCAGGATGCCGATGAGATTGTCCAGCCCTAGCAAATAGCCGTCCTCGCGGTTGCCCTCCTCCCAGGGCCTCCGGTGGTCCAGGGTCTGGCCATCGGGGAGGGGCGTGGTCTTGCCAAAGTCGATGAGCCACACACCGGCGCGATGGCAGTGATCATGCACGAAGAGCAGCGAGCTGCCGATCACCTGCAGAGTCCCACGAGGTCAGGCCGTGGCCCCTTCCCCCAAGAAGCCCCCCGCCCACTCCCCTGTAGCCCTCACAGACCACAGACCGCGCACCGGAGCCTACCCCTCTTACCTCGTGCCTCCGAAAGAATTCAGAGACCTCCAGGGTGTCCCGGATCTGCAGCAGGCGGTTCAGATACCTCCTCTGTAGAGCACAGGGTAGGAGAGGTGGGCAAATTAACTAAATATTAATTGAGTTTCTGCCAATATTAGGGGCCACGATGCATGCTCGTTTTGGTAAATACGGTGGTGAGCAAAGCACCGGCCCCCACGTGGAGCTCAGAACAGAAAGGGAGGTAAAACATTTACAACACAGTGTGATAGAGGCTATGATGGGGTCACATAGGCGAGGGTAGTGGACTGGATGACTTGAAGGCATCCTTCGGTTTCAGGTTCCCCAACATCTCAAGGTTCTGGGACCAGGCGCTCACCAGCACTTCCGCATCCCCTTGCACAAACTCCTCGAAAACGCGGATCACCTGCTCCCGGCTTCGCGTAGTCTTGAAGTCGGTGCTGCAGGATCCGTCGGCTTTCTTAAGGAGGTGAGAGAGGCAGTGTCAGGGGCCCAGTATCCCCCAGAAGGGAGAGGATCAGTTAGGGCAACAGTACCTCCCGGGACCTTGGAGGCCAGGACCAGCGAGACAGCCGCCAGAGGGTGCCTCTTCAGGGGGGCGGGGGCTCGACAGGGAGGGCAGACTCCGCGCTCTGGGGCCGTGTGGGCGGTGAAGGGCCGGGATTGCGTGGTGCGAAGTCGGTCTGGCCCACCTTGATGCCCTCGATGCGGAACCCGAGAGTGGTGCTAGAGCTGATGCCTTCTCGCCATTGCATATATCGCGGCTTGGTGACAGCGCGCTGCGCATGCTCCTCCTCCGTGGGCGCCGCAGGGTCCACCGCCAGCATCTTCTTATACATGTCCTTCCGCAGCTTGGGCCGCTCGCGGGCTTTGGTCAGCTCCTCTTCCAGGTAAGTCCTACGGAGGCGCAGGCAGCGGCAGGGCATGAGCGGGCGCACCCTGAGACCCTGTCAAACACGGCCTTGGGTGCCGGGTAGAACTCTCGTGCCAGCCTGGGCCCCCACCCAGTGGTCTCTGCCCGGCCGGGGAGTGCACACGTACCTGACGCCCATCTTGCAGTCAAGTACGCAGGGTCCATCGAAGCCGTCGAGCAGGTCCTGCAACTGCAGGTAGCTCTCACCGTCACGCTCCACCACGCCGTGGAAGGCGGGCACGCAGCCGCGCAGCGCATCGGCCATCAGCCGCGCCAGGCAGTAGCGCTCAGGCTCGGAGCTGCGCTTCAGGATAAGCCCGCTGGTGCCCGCCGCCTTGAAACTCCCTGAAGACCGGCATCAGTTAGCGCTGCGTAGTGCCTCCCTCCCCTGGGTCCCCACCCACGCCAACCGCACCTGCCACGCTCACCCGTGTGCCCAGCCAGCTGCACCCAAGCGTAGCGCTTCTTGAAAGGGCTCATGACCGGCAGATTCACCATGGTCCGTATCTTCTGCCAGTGGCTTTTCTGAAAGCAACACGGTCTCGGTCTGCACGTCTGGCACCTCAGCAATGCCTGAGCACTCCCTCCTCTGGAGCAGGGTCTCCGCCGGGCCCGCCCTACCGCAAGCAGCTAGGGCCCGATCGTTCATTCACTCATTCATTCATTCACTTAAGTAAAATCTGTTGTGCGCCTGTATGGTGGTCAATGAGATGCACGGGGTGGTGGCAGATATACAGCTTCTGGAATGTGCTGAAAAGAGCCCTGGACTTAGTGCCAGAAGGCCCGGGTTTGCACCACAGTTCTGCCTCCCAAAAGCTGTGTGGTCAGGTTACTAAACTGCTCTGTCAAGGTTTTAGAACTTAGGTGAGTATGAGATTCACCTGATGGTCGCCCTTGTTAAAATAATAATAACAATAACAACAGATTCTCAAGTTTACCGCAGGCAAATTCTGAGGTCTGGGGTGGAACCAAAAATTTGCATTTCTACCAATGCCAGAGGATATTCTAGGGCCAGAGGAAAAAAAAGCCTCTGAGCGTCAGTTTCTTCATCTGTAACGTGGGAAACAGCCACAAACTGCGTTGTTGTGAGTAGTAAATGAGACTTGAGTGTGACAGGCTCTCCCCCAACCCTATTGCTTGGCATGAAGCAGACATTGGACAAATCTGGATTGTTAATTCATTCACTTGAGATCATAGGTTCCTCTCATTTAGGGAAACAGACAAACACAGAAACAAACCTTTACAAAGGCCCAGGGCAGGGAGGCCAGCCTAGCTGAGCCTGAAGAAAGAATGGCTTGGGGACCCCAGGAATCCTGTTATCCCTGGATGCCATATCACTCACCAGTTGGCAAGACCCAGGGCACCCTTGATCTTGATGTGGACCCAGAAACCTGAGCTTTGAAAATGAGATGCAGTGCTGAGGGCCTGTCATCTTAGATGAAGCAGAGGGAAATGCAGATTTTGGTGCACCTCTTGCCTCATGGCTATTGCTTCTGGCCTGCACCCAATCCTAAGGGCATCTTCAGCTCAGGACCTTTCTTTCCTCTTCCCACTCAAAACTCATCATTCCTATGTCTATAGGTTTGTAGTACACAAGTTTGCTCATCCAAACTGTGTATCTGCTGCCTCCCCCCAGGGGTGCCTCCCTTTTAGAGGAGTCACACACATGTGCCCCCACAGGGCTGGAACCCAGGGAATCCAGCCTCCGTAAGCAGAGGGAGTTCTGAGAGGGAGAGGGAGAAATGGGGAAGTGGCCTAAGCAGGGGAAGGCTGCTGACCATTAAGCCCTTTCCCATGGGGAGGAGATGGGGCTTAGTGACAGAACACTGGATGGAGAGTCAAGAGTTGGTTCCAGTCCTGGCTCTGTCACTTTCTAGCTGAGTGAGCCCAAGTGAGCATTTCATCTGTGTGAGTCTGTTTCCTTTGGGAGGACATAGCTGCTGCCATAACAAACCATTTACTGACCGCCAACTGCATGCCAGGCGTTTCCCAACCTCCATCAGCTAGCATTGCTCCAGCTTTCCTACTGCAGTCCCTACATGGCACACTGAGGTGTGATCACGTGTCCAATCCCCAGGGATCTGGGGGTGTAGCCAGAAGCAGCCCACTAGAAGCATGACATCTCCTTCAAAACTCCCTTTTTTACTCTTTAAATACATTCAAGGTCTGCATTATGCTGTATAATAAATCCAAATTATAAAACTCTCCCACCTCCAAATCCTCAAATAAAATTCTGGGATGATGTCTGTGCCATGTGTATTCAGCAGCACCATCCTATACCTCTTCTCCCACACGCAGTTTGAGAATCATGACAATGATGCACATGCACAGCGAGTGCATGAGGTAGTGGGCATTATTTACAGAAGGAAATCAAGGCTCAGAGGAGTTTAGCATGCCCTCACTCACTGCCGCCAGCCTCCCAGTCTCTGGCTTAAGCTCTCTAGCAGCCCTATCTCCTCCCCATGTCCCAATTGCCCCAGCAAGTCCCAAAATACCACCTTGACTCCCGTTGGCAGTCAAATGGGACCCCTGCATGAGAAAGGGCTTTGTAGTAGGTGAAGTGATTTGCAGCCACAAGGTGATGTGTTCTGATCTCTGGAGAAATAGATCTGCCTGGGGACCCCTCTCTGTTGGCTGAACACCTTTGCCTTCATCCAAAGGAATAGATTTAATCGTGGAGCTTCAGGCAGCTTAGGGGCCTACTGGCAGAATGTGGGGGACAGTGGGACCAGAGTGGAGTTAATCAGACTCTATATCTCTTTCTGTAGCCACCCCAGTGGAAGAGGGCGCCAGCCTTGGGTTAGGTGGGATGAGAGAACTGCATTAGTCTTTCTTCTGGGATCATGTGAGAGCAGGTGAGTGGGGCTGGAAGGTAAAAAGTGGACCTGGTAGAAGAGGATTTAGCACCTGCAGCCCTGACTTGCTCCCAAACTGAAGTAAAATGGGGTCATCTCCTACTCTACCCACCTCAATTTTGGGAGGATTCTATCAGCCAAGAGCAGCAAAGACCAAGACTGGTTCCAGCCATGCAGGTTACAAAGGGCTTGCCTACCCAACATGTCATCTGAGCCCTCCCAGCCACCTCCTGAGGTTGGTATGACAGGATTTAACTCCCCTGAGAATAATGGATATGGTCTAACATGGAAGGAGTTGATGGAAATGTCATGGAACTAACTGCCATCTTCCATCTTAGGGAGCTACCTTCCCCAGGAAATATAAGCATATAAAGATGTGTGTCTTCAAAAAGGCTCTCAGAGAATCATTCTTTAGTGGGTGAGTGGGGATTTGGGCACAGGAGCAGGGAAGATATTTTTGAGCAGGTACGGCTTTTACTGTATGGGTATCAGAAAGCAGATTCATTATGTTACAGAGTGAAGCTGAAAAGAGGGCGAAAGCCCCGTCCCCTGACCTAGCCTACTCCACACAGAAGTCTGGGAAACAAACTCACAGCCAGAGGTTACCCAGGCATCCTGGGACAAAAAGCCCAGGAAAGCTTTGGTGAAGTCACAGGAGGACCCTCTGATAATTCCTTACCCCTGGAGCTAGACAAGGACCATCTCTCTCTGGGCAAGGCTTGCCTGCACACCAGCTTCTGATGCTTCTTGTCTAAGCTCCATTTGGAAGGCCTGAGGACTCCTGCCTTTTTTTTTTTTTTTGTTAAGTGGGTAGCTCCCTGGCTGGGAATCGAACCCAGGCCGCAGCGCTGACAGCGCCAGCGACGAAGCCTTAAGTCACTACACCACCAGGGAGCTCAGACTCCTGCTTCTTATATCACACCATATACTCAGCGTATCTTCTGCCAGAATGGACCCTTTGCTCTGTCGTTGGTACTCATCCCCATACGTCCTGACTCCCAGTCCCTACTCCAGCCATCCAGTCACTGGCTGAAGCTCTCTACCAGCCCCACCTCCTCCCCACGTTCCCATTGCCCTATCAAACTAGCACTCCCTGTGGTAGTGGTGGTGGTGAAAGCAATCAGTTTAAATTTATAAAATCATTTGCACTAAGGTATAAGTGACCCACGACTTCACCCTCCCAGGGGCGTTTACTTTTTAAAAGGAAGTCAGTTAACC
Organism: Lyroderma lyra; assembly: GCA_004026885.1. Lineage (NCBI taxonomy): Eukaryota > Metazoa > Chordata > Mammalia > Chiroptera > Megadermatidae > Lyroderma > Lyroderma lyra. The sequence continues at coordinate 160,756 of PVJL010002278.1, forward strand.
TAAATTCTGCTCTATATTTAGTGAAAAGTGAAGTGTGGGAGTTCTGGGTCCAGGACATGATGGCATCCAGGTCTCCTTACCCATCGTGGAGCACTGAGAGAAGAGAACCAAATGAACAGGAGCCAAACTCCCTCTCTTCTGCTAGAGTAACATTCCAAAATTGTTTTAAGAGGCAGGCAAGGTCTAAGTATGCGGTCATGCCAGCTGCCCTTGGGGATAGGGCCCTAACTCCTCCCCTGGCCTGGATGGGTTTCCTTGCCCATGACTTTTCCCTGTATTAGAGGAAAGGCCTAGGGAGGGAGGGAGGCAGGCGGTCCAGCCCCAAGGATCGTGAGTGAGCCCAGCTCCAGACTCTGGGCAGGCTATGTGGGGCTCCTCGAGGGAAAAGGGGAAGGACGTTAGAAGCCAGGCAGAGAGGCAAGGTAGAGCCTTCCCGGGCCTATTGCTCCCGCTATTCCCGTTATCACTCAGGCCCTGGTGGAAGGGGCTGGCGAGCCGGGAGTTCCCGAGTGCTGCCGCAGTACCCTTCTTGCAGCCATGGGCTCTGCTTCCTGCCTGGGGAATCCCTAAAGGCAGCCTGGGCGGGCGCACTAGGCTGCTCCCGGACCCGCCGCGAGGCAAAGTCCGCACCCGGCCCTTTCCGCGCGGACGCAGGCGGCCTCTGTCAACACCCCCTGGCTTATCTGCCGCCGCCGTGGCTGTTTGCCTTCGGGGAGGCCCTGGCGGGCTGGGGGTTGGGAATGCCCAAGACGCAGCCCTGGAGTTGGAAGGGCCCTCAGCGGCCATCTGCTGCAGGTCCTGGCCGTGCAGGAGACCGCGAGGCCCAGCCTGGGAGAGGCCGGCCGAAGACGCCCAGACACAGCTGAGACGGATTCTGAAACCTTGACCCCAGTCGGGCTGCTTACGTTGCACGCAGGCTTGGGCCGCTAAGACCTCCTCAGCCTACGGGCGTTGAGGGGAAGTCAGGAAGGGGAAAGGGAGGGCTGCCCCAGGGCGCCCGCCTCTCAGCTGTCAGATTTGAGGAGGGGAGCGGGAGACGCAGAGCTACTGCTCCGGAGGCGGGGAGGGAGGAGTCCTTCCCCTACCTCACATTACACCTCCTTGGAAACCCCTAGGTGGTCCCACCTCCCTACAGAGGTCAGGGTTGCACTAGCAACCATCATGGGTCAGGGGCACCCTTACTCCAGGCGAGAAGAGAGGGACTCCCCGCACCCTGCACCTTCCTACTCTATGAGACTTTTTTTCTTTATCTTTTTGTGTCACGAACCACGCCGCCCTCTGGGTAATGTAAGTCTCAGGGGTAACTGAGTCATGGATCCACTGCGAGTTGTTACAGTATCTCCCTTGCCTTGTCCAATCGGAGCCTGCGGAGGAGCCCGAGTTCAGAAGGCCGGGCCGCGCCCCAGTGCTCTCCTGACACAGCTCACCGCGCGCGAACGCGGTGCTCACCACCCTTCTGGGAAGGCCTGGAGCCACCAGAGCCTGCGGGGCGCCCTTCCCCTCTCCCTCCGCTCCAGGGACACTTGCATAACGTGGATCTAAAGCAACTTCTTCGCCCTGGCCACGGGGAGTTATTTAAAGTATTTGGCCTGCGTTTAAACAAGGGGCACAGGACGGCTATCCTGGGCGCGGCACTCCCCTAAGAGGCAAGCACCGGGAATGACTTCACCGCACCTGGGCCTGGATTATTCTAGAGTCAAACCTGGCTTTTGACACCAGAGGCGGAGATCAACAGGTTGTCCCCGCCCTTTCAGCCTCGGTTTACCGTCCCCCCGGCCATAATTAGGAGCGGTAAACCCGTGAGGGCGGCGTTCCCCTCCCCGCTGGCGCTCCCAGCCCCGCGCCCCACTGCTCCCCGCGTCCACGCCTCGTGCGGGCGCCGGGAGCATACGGCGGCGGTTCCCAAGCAGAGCCTGAAGCGCGGCTCCACTCCCACTCAGGAGAGGGAAACCGTGGCAACGGCGGGGGTGAGGCCGCGGCGCGGGAGAGGGGGCGGCGAGAAGGAGACTCGTTTGCCCTTTCTCTCCGAGAGTTCGCGGGGCAAAGGCAACCACTCTGATCTCTCCAGCCCCACCTCGCAACCGGCAGGTCCGGCTGCCCCGCTCTCCGCCGCGCCCGGTCCCCGTGGCCGGTCGCAGATTCCTCCTCATTCGCCTTCTTAGACGCCCTAGGGCTCGGGCCACGACCTTCTGTGGAATCGGGGTGAAAACTGCCAAGGCGAGAGGTCCGCCTGGCGCCCCCCTCCGACCTCTACGCCCCCCGGGCAGGGAAAACCGGACCCTCGGCAGAGGGAGCTTAGGGCAGGAGTCGGGTCTGGGAGAGCTCGGAGCTGGGTCCCCAGCGCGCAGCCCCCGCGCCCAGCGCTGGCCCCGCCCCCGCGGCCCGTACCTGACACACGTCCTCGCCGGCTTCCAGCTGCACGTTGCCGCGGCTCCGGCTCTCGCTGTCGCTCAGCAGATCGTCCTCTGAGTCCTCGGGCAGCGACGAGGAGCCAGTGGAGGAGAGCGACGAGGTGGAGAGGCGGCGCGGCTGCTGCAGGTGCGACGAGCCCATGGCCGGGAGCCAGCCACCCTCCGGCTCCGGCGGCCCGGGGCTGGCGGGGGGTACATCCGGCTCCTCTGCTGTCACAGTCAGCTGCGGGATGACCGGGGCAGGGGGAGTTCGCGGAAGCCCGTTGGGGACCTGTCCCCCACGCCGCTTGGCCCCGCGGGACCGGGGCTCCCCTGCGGCAGCGGCAGCAGCGACCGCGGCGCAGCGCGCCTCGAAGAGCAGACGCAGCTCTCCGACACTCCGGCGCGGGACCCGCTCCAGCCCCGGGCTGCAGGGCCCCGCGCCTCCTGGCCGCGCCATGCCCGTCGGGCCCCCGGGCAGAGTCATTTCCTGCACAAGAGCCGCAGTGAAGCCCACCGGCCCGCGGTGCGGCGGGGACTGGAGACGTTCAGCGCCCCCGGCTCGAGACTGCCCCGAGGCGGAGCCTGCGCCGCAGCCCGCCTGGGCCCCGCCTCGGCCGCGCCCCCCGCCCACTCCTTTCACTTTCAGAGAAAGCGCGGACCTCCCACGGCCCTTGCTTCGTGGCGAAGGCTCCCTGTTGCTGCTCCAGGTGGCGGGGAAGCCTAGCCGTCGTGGACCTGAAACCAGGGCCTATCCCTCCTGGCCTCCCTGTGCCCGCCCTCGAGGAGACGGGAGGGGCCGCTCCGCCTCCGGGTCCTACAGCCTTCCCTGGCTTCGGGGCTGGAGAGGCTTCCTCCTCCAGGCTCCAAGGTCCCCGACCCGGCAGGGGAGGGGCTAATCCTGCTCTTGCTCACCCACCCAGTTCCTCGGGCTCCTTTCCGCGTTCCATCCATCCTGGGGCAAGGCTGCTAGGTCTCCGGGGCTTCTCTCCGCCCAGTGCCCCTTCAGCAGTTAGTTCAAGGCCATTGGTTTGCCAAAGGAGCCTCGTCCCAGGGTGTACACCCAAGGATGGGGGGGACTCTGTCCGGGCATAGCTGAGACTTCTCGGTTCAAACTCCCCACTTCCCGGGTGGGCAGAGAACAAGGCCAGAGAGCGGGACCTGGATCTCTCCACTTGTCCTGGTGAAGTGCTGGGCAGCATCCCTGACTGCTGGCTGAGGGGGGTGGGGGGGTCTGGACCCCTCTCCTCTCTTTCCTTTTGGAGTTTGGGGCTTGAAGTCTGCTGTGTAGCTGTAAGCAAGTCATTTCATCCCCTGAAACTGCTGATTTTCCTCCTCAAGGTTGTTATCCACTTCATAGGACTGCTGTGAGAATAAAATAAAATGAAAGATGTGAAATCAACTTAAAATTATTCTAAACTTAGAATAATTTTAGTGTGCATGGTAGAAATAGCCACTCTCGGGTTCACCACACTCTAAATGTGATTAGGAAAACCTCACCTGACCCACAGAGTAGGGGCTGTGAAACCGGGAAGAGACCACTCATACTGGTAGTGTTTCGTACCCTGCGTGTGCTCATCAGTGGCATTGTTGTGGCGGGTCTTTGGCCATTTCACATGTTAGTGATCAGCTCAAAAGCAAGGCTCTTTTGAGTAGAAAGTATTTGACATTGGGTGCCTGGTGCCTAGGGATTTTGGGGGGGTCGAGTGGGGAGTGTGCCCCAGAAGGATTGCTTCAGATACTGAGCAAGGTCAACAGGAGGAGCTTTCCTTTTGTCAGCCAGGATTCAAGGATGGCCCAGGAGGAGAGAAAAGGAGGGTTCAGAGAGAGAACAGGAACCTTCAAAGACAAAAGGAGAAGATCCTGGGGAAATCGATGAATAAACAGTGGAAGGGGAAGAAGGGAAGAGAAATGGAGAGAATAGAATGAAAGAAAGTAGGAAATACAGGAGTTTGAATGCTTGACTCCTCTGTGGAGAACCTGGGAAATCACATGGCTACCTCCTCTGGGATACAGGAGTCTGGAGGAGTCTGGGTGTCTGTGTGAGGGGTGTACTCTAAAGCTTAAGGTCCAGAAACACCCATGTCTCTAGCACTCACTTCTCTCCCTCTTTTGGAGCTACCCTGGTCTGTGGTGGGAGCTGGGAAGGTACAGCCCTCAGAGACGGGCTGGAGGCAAACCCAGCAAGGTGAGAGTCAGCAAGGACCTGCCAGAACTAGAAAGATAGGTACTGTGTACCTGTGTGCCAGTCAATGGCTGGGCAATATTGTAGGCAGGCTGGGAGCTGGGGCTCCGGCCTGCCTAGAGAAAACTCAGAGGTGGTTCCTTTTCTTGTATCAGGCACTTGCCCAAGGGCCAGCAACCAAAAAAGAGCTTTGCCACACCTGGCCAGTTGTCCCTCACTGAAAAGATAAGGGCAAACGTGGGACTGGGTAATGAAATGAGAGCTAACTGCATAGACTTTTGGAGTGAGCCAGGACTTCAGATGCATCCTATCCTCCTCACTTACAATACAGGAGAAGTAACAAAAGGGTTAAGTGACTCAACCAGGGAGGTTAAGGCCACACAGCTAATTGATGGATAAGTCAGAGCAGGTCCTGGCTAGGGTCCCCTGACCTCTATTCCTGTGCTATGCTCAACTTCTTTCATTAACATCTTGTAGTTTAGTCTCTATTTTATCCAATGAAAGTGAAGTCAGCCTCCAACTACCCCAGGCAGAAAACTTAGGTATACATATTGGGACAGGGCCTGAGGAAGGGGGATTCCAATAAAGCTTTGGGACAAGGGGCTCTCATGTCCTCTCAGCTGAACCAAGAATGACCTTTCAAATACTAGAATCTTGTTCTTTGTGCCTCAGTTTCCCCAGTCCTTGAGGTCCTGAGTAGATAAATGTGAGTAGAGAAGTGTGGAGAAAACCAGACTGATCACTATGTAGGTGGAGGAATGGCCACTTTGTGCAGCAAAAAATGGGGAAACAGAGGCAAAGAAGAATGTTTCAGGGTTTTGGTGGTCATCAGGTGGCAGATCTGAGATAGGCTATGGGAGTCCCTCTGCCTTACTCACAGGCCATCATGTCTGAGGGAAGAACTGACCTTTCTTCCTTTTGTGGCATCTCAATTCAAGGATCCTTCTGTACCCTAGAGGCCTAAATCCTGGGATGTCTGAGTCTTCATGCTTCTCTGTGCCCATCAGGATTTATCACACCTAAGAGCTATGCCCTTCCTGAGGAATAACAACCCTAGGGCACAAGAACTGGGAAAAGGAGAAGGCCCAGTAAGTGGAGTGTGTGAGGTAAGGGTTTTCTGGGGGGGCCTGGTTTTATTCCCCAGCCTGCCTCATTGAGCGCAGCCTCTCCTCCACCCCATGCCCAGAGCAGCACCAATGGTCCCAGGAGAAGGAGCAAGGTCATGCTGCTCATGATCCCTTGCCAGGCACAGTGTCAGCTTCTGCTTCCCAAGACTCATGGACAGGGCCTCTCACCTGGGGGGAGAAAGGATGGGACACAGCCTTTGACGTGACCAGTGCTCCTGAATGGGCCACTTGTTGCTTTGAAAGCCTCTCCAGATAGAGCAGAGCCTCTATGGTATGTATGTGTGCATGTGGGGGACAAAGAGGCAGGAAATGTTCCTCTAGACCACGTGTTTCATTCTAGTCAGACTCCCAGACAGCTCTGTGGGACTTGGTATCCTCCAAGGGACTTTCTGACCCCAAGATTCCAATATTCTGTGACAATACCTGTGATTTATCCATTCACTCACAGAGCAAACCTCCACTGAGGGAGTTCCCTGGTGGTGTAGTGACTTAAGGCTTCAGCGCTGCGGCCTGGGTTCGATTCCCAGCCAGGGAGCTACCCACATACCACAACAAACAAACAAAACAAAACAAAACAAAAAACAAAAAACAAAAACAAAAAAACCCAAACTTCCATTGAGCAGCTGCTATGAAGCAGGCACTGTGCTAGGTGAAAGAGATATAGGAAAAAGTAGCTCCTGTGATGACCCCCTGTCTTATTGTGTGTGGTGGTGTATCATTTTGCATTGTCTTTCTGGAGGGAATGCAGAAAGGACCCAACCAGAAAATAGGCCCCCAAATGCCAAATGTCTGTCTGCACTTAGTTTCCAAGGGACTGTCAGTGAGTACCTGGCCTTTCAGCTGCTTCATGCAAACAATTCCCCCCATCATTGGTCGGTTGGATGCCAGTCTCTGCCCAGAGCATACTAGAGAGGGTGTTGAGGGCTGCCCAGAGCCAAAAGGACCAATGGAAACTTGAGGATGGGAAAGAATTGGAGATCTCCTTCCTCCTGGGAAGAGGAGTGAATGGCTGCCTTCACCTGATAACCCCAGACCCTTTTTCCTTGCCCCTGGGTTTCTCCTCTTTGTGCTATCTCTAGCCCCGTAATTCATAGACATTGTGGAAATACTGTGGGATTGAGTGCTGGGATAGTTTAGCAAGCAAGGCTAGGGATCTAGCAGCGTTCCCTGATCCTCCACCATCTGAATCACTCTCGTCTAAAATGAACAAAATGTGTCACCACACCTTTGCATGCGCAGTAAGAGCATTTTCTCTCCTGACACACTTCAGAAACAAGGTTTCCCATCCCTCCTAGGAGGCTGTGTTCCTGTAGTTCTCCCTCCTCCCTCTCTCCAGAACTCAGAACTTGCAAAGTATCGCCGAATGGCCAAGTGGAGGGAGCATCTGAGGTCAGGGACGTGACCTCTGGTGTCGAGGCCCAGGGTGCAGTCTGCCTCTGTCCCCCACGCTCCCGCTAGGGCACTTCCTTGAATCGCCTCTCGTAGCCGCAGGCGGTGGGCACAGTCCCTAAGTCCATTTGCGATCTCTGCCTGACAGCATGACTTCCATCCGGATGCGCAGCGACTGCGTCCACAGAGCATCCCGTGGCCGGGCAGAACCAGGAGCCAGGCCTCGGGCGTCCATGGAGCTAGCGCCCCCACCCCGGGCGTCAGCATCCCCGACGCGGGCGCCGTGCCCCAGGAGTGCGTCTGCAAGCGGAGGCCCCTGCTCCCAAGGCCGAGAAGCGCCCAGCGCACGCCCGTGCAAGCAGCGGGGCTCTGGGCCCCGAGGGAGCGAACAGAGGTTGAGGCTGTTGGCTCGTCAGGACACGGCCGGGTGAGCGGGCCACTTCCACCTACCGCTACCGCCTTTCTCGCGGCCTTGGATCGAAACCAAAGGACGGGTAGCCTGGGTTTCGGATGCCGCGCCGCCGGGTCTCGTTCGCCGTGTGCTAAGGTCTGGGGACAGGATGGGAGGGGAGAGGTGGGGTCCAATGCCCCAGCTGCTGCTGCTGCTGCTGGAGGTCCGCTTGCATCACCCACCCGCTCGCTCCACTGCGTTTATTGGGCAGTAACTAAGAGCCAAGCGGTTCTGGGTGCTGGAGGGAAATGCTGCGACACAGGTAGCTTCCACGCTGGGGGTGGAGATACAAATAGTAACAGTACGGCCAGCGCCCGGCTAGGGAGAGCCTGCGGGAGGTGCTTCCAGACCCGAGTGGGAGGGGGAGATCAGGGAAGGCTTCCTGGAGAAGGTGACCTTTCTGCTGCGCGCTTAAGGGTGAGTTCTCCAGGGAGCATAGAGAAGCCCAGTGCATTCCAGGCGAGGTGAATGTGTGTGCGGCCGCAAGATGCGGTCTCTGCACGCGCTTAGCAAAGCAGGGTCATCGACAGCTAAAAGAAATTAAAAAAAAAATTTTTTTTTAAAGAATCTGATATTTTGAAGAAGGTATCCTGTTAGTCATCATGGGAAGGATCAGAACTTGGTTGGACTTCTTTACACTTATTTTATGGTTTTGTACCATTTTTATGTTTTAATTACTCTTGGTGGTGATAGGGATGTTGGGCCTCAATCTGAGTGTGCTAAGGCGGTGACGAGATGGTAGACTTCGGAGCCTCTAACGGCTGAGGCAGGTCCACACTTTCAGACCCGCCATCAGTAAAGAGGGTGTGTGTCGGGGGCTAGAAAGACTAGTAGCAAGTGAGTGCCAAAGGGCAGCTCTGCTTCTCAGGCTGGTTCCCCAAGCCAGCCCCAGCGCCCACCGGTTGGAATCTCAACCTGGAGGCAGAGTTGCTTACCCCACCCCCATCCCTGCAACCCCACCCCCACCCCCGAGATGGAGGCTACAGGGAGTCTCTGGGCCAAGCACTCCAGCTTCTGGGATATGAACTCTGCACTGAGCCCATGACCCTTGCGGCTCTTGGCTCTTTCTCTGGTCAAGAGCAGCGGCTGGAAACCCTAGATATGGCTTTGTAGTGGTTAAGGCCCTCCTCAGGGCCAAGAAATTCACCTCCAGGTTCTCCTGAGCCTGCACTGGGGCTGGCCTGGGGAACGTTACAGAGAAGGCAGGCTGCTGTTCCCTTCAGTCCCCCAACACTTCTCCCCAAGGAGAGCTCAGTGGCCTCCTTTGGTCAGGGAAGTTGTGCAAAGAATCAGAGCTGGGGGGTCAGCGGGAGAGCTGCTGGACACTGCCACTCAGAATTCTGCAAGGAAAGCCAAACCCCACCCCCCAACTCTGGAAAATTAAGTTAACCAACCCTCCACCCCTCTGCCTGCAGTGGTCTTGGTTCCCCAAGCTAGGCAGTAAGTAGTTGCCTCACAGTCCCAGATTCAGGGAGATGAAAGGACTAGGTTGTCCTCTGCTCAAATCCCTGCTCTCTAGGGCCCAGGGAGCCCACTGCTCCCAACAGTCTAGTAGTGGGAGTGACAAGGAATTGTAGAAAACCTCATTGGATGCAGGCGCTGGGAGAGCCTCAGTGATCCACCTCTCCCAACACCCAAGGCAGGTTTGGACTGGGATCCAACCATTTTGACTGTCACTTCCCATGTTCTCATCTCTAAAGGGGAGGATCATGTTTCCTAGGTAAAAACATAGAAAGGTTTGAGATAGCCTGAGGCAGTGTGAGTGGGTGTGCACAGCCCTTACAGATCCCGTAGCTTGGGGGCATGAAGGAAGGATATCGGTATTTCCCCTGGTCACACTCACAGACCTAGGGTTCCCTAAGAAACAGGATTGCAAATTAACTGCTCCTAGGCCAACTGAAAGCTGGAAAGACTAGACACACACAAGGGTTAGGCAGTGTATCAGGGGCCTACTTAAGTTCTGTGAAAGTTTGGTAGCATCTTCCAAGGTAGAAAAGAAAACCAGGACAATTGAAGGTCGCCCTGCTTCTAGACAATGGCTATACCAGAGAGGGTTCTAGGGAACCAGGCTGCTGAAGACTTGAAAACAGTCACTTTCACTCTGAGGGGGTATAGAGTTAAGAGAAGGAAAAGGAGCGAAACGAAGCAAGACACGCTAGGCTCTCTTGGATTTTCAAAACATGATTTTGAGAGTTGCCACTCAGGATGCAATCCTTGGATTAAATCTGATCCTCTTGTTAAAACAGGGCATAAAATTTATTTACAAATATCTGTACAGTTTGGGTGACAGGTCAGGATTTCACAGAAACAAAGAAAACAAAAGCATTCTTTTTGAAGTTGCACCTCTCAGAAGCAAGACAGAAAAACAGATCAATACATCATGAGCTAGGCATATGGACACTGGCCTTTTTGCTTCTTGGAAGAAATTTAAAAATGTGTTAAACAGCCTTAGGTTATGCACCCTTCAACACTGAAACCACACTGGGGTTGGGTGTGGGTGTGCGGGTGTGTGTGTGTGTGTTGTGTGTGTAGCAAGGGGCCCCTACAGCAATTTCCCAGCACAGGTAATACTGTGATCCCTAAGAAGCCCAGCTGATCCTATAATTTCATGTCTTATGCCTGGTCAAGATCTCAGTTCAGAAGCTCTGCTTCAGTTGAGACCAGAGCCAAGTAAGTCCTGTCTTGATTCCAATTACCAAGTAGGCTACTCAGGTGATAAGTTAATTGGTCTTCTTTGGTTGGCTTTTCTCCCTGTTGTTTTGGTGTCTCAGAACGCAAGTTTTAGCAGCTGCATGTGGAGAGGTAGTGGCAAAGCGGCTACAGTGTGATGCAGTTTTAATAAAAATTTTATTACACAGCCATAATATAATCAACACTTCTCCAAATCCAAATGATACTAAATACAGATCTACATGGTGGATCAGAATAACTCCAGCAAATTATATGGATTCTATAATTTCATGTCTTTTAAAACCAGAAAGAGAAAAAAGTCCAAGTTCATCATGATAGGAGAGGACCCAGCAACCTCCAGGACTCTGCCAGAGTCCAGGCAATGTTTAACAGTCTGTGATTCCACATTTACACAATAGTCTATAAAGGGTTTTGGTCAATGGACTATTCAAGTATATGATTTTAATGAGTCCATCACCACTCATTTGCCCAAATGAACTGTGTGTCACAGCTACCACATAGCTGTATGACAGTTATATTTATCAATTTTACAGTCACAATACTTTTTAAAAACCATTCATTACTGCTTTTTCTTTTTTTTAAATAAAAAAGCGTAAGCTAAGTTAAAGCAACGCTGAGGCTCTACTAAACCCAGGAGAGTTACCAAGTTCATTTTTATGTTTAAATACAACTTAACTCCATGATTTCCCATCATCCCACTTCTTACAGAAAAGTAGGGTGAAGAAATACAAAGCAGAACTTCTAGATTCCTCTCCCTCTTGTGGGAGTCAGCAGCCCTCAGCTGTTTCTTTAGCTTAGTTCTTGGTATATATAGTCAGCTGTACTTTGTTCTGAAAAGATTTGTTAAATGCCACTTTTATTTACACTTGGAGCTTTACACCTGAGAATGATTATCAAGCAGTCAGCTTATCTCTTTTCAAACATTTCATAAAGACATACACACATCTTTGCTGGCTTCACCTTAGCTGCACAACAATATATATGCTTACCATATATATATGTATACACACACACACAAAACTGCACATGCTTGTAACATTTGCAACCTAAATCTTTTTGTGTTCGTTCTCTCCACATCATGTCGAATACTTTCTCTTAAAAACATTGTTCTTGCTGAAACAACTGTAAAACAGAATCACTAGGAAGAGACAAGTACATGGGATAGGAAACAAACTCACGCTACATTCAGCCAAGAAGCTGTGGGCTGTACCCATGGGATGAGCAATACACCTGTACTGCCCTTCCTGGTACCTGGCCATGGGCTTCCCTCCCACCTGTAAGGACACAGTCTACAGGGCAGGGGCCAAACTGGGGAGTTTTCTCCAAGGCGGGGAGGTGACAGGGAGAGGAGGTGGGGGAGGGGAAGTTACACAGCTACAGCAGTCAGGCCTGTTTAGTAAGAATCACATTTAATGAGTTTCTTTCTTGCAGTTTCAGATGCTCAAGTACAGCTGAAAAAAATCTGAAACAGCTCTAGACCCATGACAGACTGATACAAAGAGTACTGCATTTTTAAAAAATGATAAAAAATCCACACATTTACAGACACATACACACACACATTCTCTCTCTCTCTCAAATAGACCCTCCCCCCCCCGCCCTCCCCACAAATATACACTTTTTTGGAAACTAAATTGGTTTTGAAAACCCCTCTTCCGCAGAGATGGGAAGAAGAGAACGATAAGGAGAGAAGAAGGAGGACTGTAGGTGCCCAGAACCCACTCCCTCCACAAGGGCGAGGTGCCAAATGGTCAATGGTTGGGTTCAAGGCAGTCCACAGAGGAGACTGCCCAGTGCTGCTGCTATCACCACCAAGGGCTCCAGCAAGAATCCCAGCTTCGTGGTAATACTGAATGTGTACTGAGTGGCCAATGAACTGTGCTGGTTTAAAAAAAAAGGCAAACACAAATCTAAAGACATGGATAAAGCCCAAGAGAGCCCAGGTCCACACTGGGTGAGACCTGGGGGGAGGGGGGTTGATGGGAGATGGTACAGACAGGGAGGTCTATACAGCAAATGGTTTATATTACAGATGACTGGCAGTTTAGAGTCTCTTCCCAGTTCTACTGCTGCTCCAGCCCAAAGAGGGCAAATCAAAGGAAAAGAGGAAAGGTGGGGCACTGTGATGGGGCATGCAGGGTCAGAAGCAGCAGGCTGAGTGCGCTCAAATAAGCCCTCGTCGTTTTTTGTAGTCTTCCAAGTTCAGAGATCTCCTGGGAGCCCCGTCCTTGGCTGGCGGAGCCTTGGAGGTGATGGCCAAAGCCTTTGACTCTATGGGGAAAAAAAGCAAACTGGCAGCAGAGGTACCTACAAAGTCCTTTTACTCTTGTGGCTCACTCCTTCAGGTAGCCTGCCTGACTGTCCCCATTCCCTCTCAAAACATATCTGCAGCTTCTATGAACAGTGAGGAGCAGAACCCCAATTTCTTTCCTAAAATAGGCTGTGTCGCAGGTCAAGACATACACGAAGCCATCTGGTCCTCAGCCATTACTGCTCCCCACCCTCACCTACCTGAGCTGGGAACTTGTAAATCAATCTTCACATCGAAGTCATGTACTTTGAACAAGTCTTCTGAGAGGTCACTGGCAGATTTAGAATTCAGATCTTTATCCTTTCCTTGACCCTGCAGTGGGAAGAGAAAAAACATTGTTATAAAAGCACAAATGCAGGTGGACTTCAAGCAGCACTAGCCACTAGTGGTAAAAGCTTTTGCTGAAGTTCATTACATGTTCCTACTAAGCCCCCCCACCCTTTTTTTTAATGTGGGTAGTTCCCTGGCTGGGAATCGAACCCAGGCCACAGTGTCGAAGCCGAGCCACTACACCACCAGGGAACTCCTAAAGGCTCTTTTCTGATTCTTTTTCTCAGAGGGAGGACGGGTTTCTTTTCTGAAGCCAGAAGGCAGGCTCATGTCTGCAGTGTGAGGGTAGAAAGGGTGGGCTTAAGAAAACACACCTTTGACCCAAGATTTTAGGAATTCCTGGGATAGTTTGGACGCCACAGAAGACCTAACTTAGGCAGAAAAGTGCTTCTAAATGGGCAGTTTCTCTGGTCCAACGTTCTAGTTTGCAAAGAGCTTTCACTTTTATAATTGTGTGATCCTTACATGTCATTGGCTCCTACTTATCCTGTGAGGTAGGTAGGGTAGAGTATTGTCTCCATTTTACAGAAGAGAAAATGTGGATCAGAGGGCTAGATGTCAGTTGCCTAAAGCCACCCGCAATCAAGACAAGGCCTTAGTTAAATAGTGGTGCTTGGTTTAAAATTTAGGTCATCTGACCAAAATTCGATAGCTGTGGATCATGCTTGTACATAACTGGGATGAAGAAAGGACAGCAAGGCGACTCCACATTCTTCCAGGTAGGAAGATCAAGCTCAAACTAGGTAAGGTGTTTGCTCTGGTGTCCTGGCCAGCAGCCAAGCTCCATGGGCCACAGGTTAGGGTGGGGCTTACCTTGCTCATTTCCTTTGGAGCATCTGGTAACACTCCAGAACCATATTTTGCATTCAGCTGGGCTAAGATGGCAGCTTGAACAGCTGGGTCTCTGGACTGAGAGAGAAAATAAGTTATTTTGGAGATTGTTTAACACTTGCACAGTCCTACTGTGATTCTTTCCAATTTACCACCACTACCATCACAAGCCCCACAGTGAACCCATCAGCAGCTCCAGAGGGAATGAAAAACTTGGAAGCTAAGCCCAGCCCAGTCAGGCCCTAGGTAGGTGACCCAGCCTACACAGTCCCAATGTCTATGGCACTGGTAAACCCACTCCGGCACAGGGGATTTAGTCCATAGGTTTCTATAAATCCATGCCAGGTTTTTACTACCTGGATGTCCTACAGCAAGATAAAAAAGGAAGTATCCAGACCCAAGAGTTTGAGGCAAGCAAATCCCACTAAGACAACATTATTTTTAACATCTTTATTAATCTCCTCATGGAATTCATTTTATATCCCAGAATCTAGGTCCTGACTGAAGATGTCCTCTTTAGGCACTCACATTAGAAACGATGGTAGGTTTGCACTGCCGCCTGGTAAAGGGATCCATCTGTTGGTTTTTCATGTTGTGACTTTCAGCCTGAAACAGACAGCATGCATTATAGAACTGTATCTCCTTTCCCCCTCCTCTCATTTATCATAAACTTACATATAATCAGTCTTTGCAAGGGCCTGAAAAAGTCAAAAGCTCTTTAACATCCATTCCCCTTCAAGAACACCAGAGCAGGTATGGGGAAAACGACCCAAAGAACAAAACTGGAAATGGATAAAAATGAATACTGTGGAGTAGAATCTAAGGATGAGGAGGAATAAGACAGGCTAGAAGACTGCTGCTTTTCATTGTAAGATGTATGGGTGTAAGTGTGCACACAGAGAGAGAGTATGTGTATGTTGAATGATCATGTTACTTCAATAATTAAAAAAAAAAAAAAAAACTTGGGCAAGATGTAAAAAGATTTCATAGCATTTTATTAACTAAAATTATTTTCCGTGATCAAGTTGTCTTACCACAAGGGCCTTCTCAGACTCCACGATGTTCCACTCCCGGTTCCGCTGGTTGATGTAACTGGGGGGTTAATAAGAGGCATGAGTCAGTGGGCTGTGAGAAGAGGGAGGGAACCACTGAGCCCTCATCTGGGAGATATGTGGACCCAGTGCAGCATTGTATGTCCAAAAGCACAGGCTCACCTGATAATTGTGGCAAGATTTATGGGCCAAAGATAGGAGCTCAATCAAAACGGGCTCTGTCACACACCTGATAGCAGATATGTTCTTGGTCCGCTGGCGGTCCAGGGCCTCTGCCCGCTCTTCCAGCTCATTCAGCTGGTCTTGGATTTGTTTGGCCTTGTCCTGATCCCCCAGGTCCTCAGCCATGGCCTGCACACAGAGAGAAGAATGGGTTTTTGGCTATGACTGGCTTTGTATCAAGTGTACCTTTGACTTACAGCACAGGTAAGCTATTTTACAAGATGAATACATGATAGGAGAAGTGAAAGAATACTGAAAACAAGCTTTACAAATGCAAAGTATAATTTTTATTACACAGTAATATCTTCCCATATAGCTAACTGGCTCTGGGTCCCTGGTAGCAGTGATTAACCTCAGAAACCAGGCCCCATATATGGCTAACTCACCCCAGCAAGGCTATCACCATCTTGATGTGAAGAACGGAAAACTACCCACCACAGCTGGGGTTGGCAATACCAATCGTCTGTTCAAACCCAGTGCTGATACTACCCTGGCATCTATCCAATTACACATGAAACTAAAGTGACTAGAAAGTAAGGAGAATGGAACAAACAAGATCAGTTTCAATTTATAGAGAGCAGAATCCTGCCACCCACCACTAATTGGCAGAGGGTGAACATGTTTAATTTCCACATATCCTTATAGGTCAGGGAAAGAGGTTCAAGGCACAAGTCCTTACCTTTTCCTTTAGCAGCTGAGTCTTCTTCATAGCATAGTTGGGTGGAGCTTTCCTGAACCTTTCTTTCTCTTTTACAATCTGTACCAGAGAGGAGATACCAGCAGTGAGGTATTCCTGAACTATTTTGCAGACTGGCTAAGTAAGCCCATTTTGGAGGCAAGCAGCTAGTTAAAAGGGGGCTGCTCTTCCTATAGCAGTGTCATGCCCCAGAGAGAGAGTGAGTTCATTCCAAGGGATACTACGCTGCTTCGGGGGTCATGCAGATTCTTCTGGGACACTCTGAAGGAACATGCACCAATAAACAGCAGCAGCCCAAGGGCCTGGTACTGTAAGGCTAGCCACTGCCCAAGAGAACAGAGATCAAAAATTTTTACCCAAGTATTCTGGAGAAAGAAAACTCTTGAAGGACCAAGCCTAGCAAAATACAGATTCCTAAATCCTAAATATACTTTAGTTCCATGACTTCAATTGAGAATGTATAGAAAAAATCTTGATAAACAGTAAGATGGCAGTATCAGTATTTCCTCATCTTCATACAACAGTAGTATTAACTAAAAACATCAAGATACATGGAAAGAAAAGAAAGTTATGCTCTTCTCTAACGCTGGTTCTTGATGAACCTCTATGCTCTGGGATACCAGGTTTCTTACCTCTTCAATGTCTTGGTCATTGAATTTATAATTAAGAGCTTCTTTAATAGATAATTCTTTCTTATTGATTTCATCTAGAGTGGGCAACTGCATGCCAGCAGAGAACATCTGGAGCAAAACAAGATAAAAGGTTATTAATAATGAATTTTGGAAAGAGACGTTCTCAGTGCTCCTGTGAATAACTGCTAGGTGCTATCTATCCACTTACCGCTTCTTTCCACTTCATGAATTCGCTTTCAGTGAATTCTTGGTTTGAGACAAACTCTAGGCGGAATACTCGTTGGTCATTGCCATGCCTACATAAAAAGAAGAGACAGCATCTCCAAGAATGGGTATGTTGACTACAGTACCAGCAAAGCATCCTGTCAGACTCTGTACACATCTTTGTGGTTCTCAATCCTGGCTACCCTATAATCTATAATAGATTTATAAAAATCCCAATGCCAAAGCATCATTGTAGATCAAATGAATCAGAACATCAGGGAGCAGGAACCAGGCACTGAAATTAAACAAACAAACAAACAAAACCTCCCAGGTTGTTCTACTGGACAGCCAGGATTAAGAATCAAAGCTAGCACTGGAAACAAATGGGTCTACGGCCATACTGCCCTGAACATGCCTGATCTCCTCTGGAAACAAATGGACTCGACCAGAACTTTCAAAGACTATTTACAAACAAATCCATCATAGTCAACTGGCACGCAGAATAGAAAATATTAGTATGTAGGTATCTGAATGACAAGGACACTATTTCCTAGAGAGGAAGAACACTGTCTACTGATCTCTGTGCTGGCAAAATTAAGTGAGTCAGTGCCATTCTTCTAGGGACCATCACTTGCTGCATGTCATGGCCACTGCCCACCCAAAACTGGTTCCTTTTAAACAGACCAGGGGAGATGATGAGGATGGGAGAAGGGACTGACTGGAGGATCCATTGAGACCAAATTAGGCCATGGTAGATCTGTGTCTATTACCTGCTATTTGCAGTGATCATCGAAAACTGCTTCTATGCCTTCCTATATGGGGCTTTAGAATTTTCAGGCTCCAAGAAGGCAAGGATTTGTGTCTATTTTGTTTTGCCTCTATCCTGATGCCTAGAACAGTGGCACATAGCAGCATTCAGTTAATGTCACGTTATGGAAGAGAGGAAACTAAGTACAGAAAGACGACCTGACGTGCCAAAGATCAGGCTGGTTAGTGACAGAGCCAAGATCAGAAGCAAGCCTCCTGACCATGCTCAGGAAATGGCTGCAGGGCTCTAAGAGGAAAGGGGTCTCACAACCAGACTTCTTCCTTCGGTATGTCCTACCACTTCATATGCCTGGTTTTCCCTATGACAGAGATATATCCCACTTTCCCTATAGGCAATGTCAGAATATAAGTTTCCCTCCAAGTCCCCTAAAAACATCACACTGGAAGAGAATAACAATCCACAAAGGCAGTGCCTATTTGCAGTGGGAGCAGAAGCTGCCACAAAAGCACCTCTCCTACCGTAATTGTAGCCCTTTGTTTGTTCTGGTGCCACCAAGCTGGTAAACCTTGGCAGTTTCCACAACACCTGTGATCTCAGCAACCTAAGTGAAAGGAGAGACAAAAGTAAAAAACAGACTCTTTCAGAACTCTCCACACTACTCTTTTCGGCTCTGTCTACCTGAATACAGATGAGTGACCTTGCACTGAGAGGAGCCCACAGCTAAAAGGTGCTCTGGGCACCTTTCTCAGGTTTAGAACTGATGGCCAAGCATCAGGATCCCTGTGCACAGAGTAAGCAAGCATCAGGAGAGGAGGTGGGGCTCATTAGAAGCTTCCCCTCCAACTTAATTCCACATTACTGGGGATATACTTGGGATTTTGGAGGTTAGTTTTATCAAACAAATGTGAAGAGCATGGAGGTCAGTTTCTGTTGCCAAGCTTTCCAGGACATGGTATGGCTGGTCCTTACAAGAAGAGGAAAACACCTGTTAAAACCATACAACCCAAAATAAAAATGAACAAAAAGAAAAAATCAAATAACTATGTTCTAGTCATCCAGACCATAGAAACAGTGCTGAAACTCACAAAATGACCTCTATTAGTTTGAAGAGTTTCTTTTTACAACCTCACTATGTAATTCCCTGTTCTAAAAGTCACTTAAGGGAGTTCCCTGGTGGTGTGGTGGCTAAGGCTTCCACACTGTCAACGCTGAGGCCTGGGTTCAATTCCCAGCCAGCGAGTTACCCACATATTAAAAAAAAAGTCACTTAATATATAAAATGGAAAAATTTCATTATAGCAGGTCCTCAAATAATGTCATTTCATTACAGCACTGATAAGAAAAAAAAAAAAGATTCCTAGCCCAAGCCACTGCCTGTGTGGTTTACACGTTCTTTCCATATCTGTGTGGGTTTTTCTCCAGGGACTCCAGTCTCCTGCAACCCAAAGATGTGAATATGAGGTGAACTAGTATGTCTACATTGTTCCAGTCTGACACACTCACTCACACACACACACATATGAAAGAAAGGGAGAGGTACAGAGGGAGAGAGAGGTCCTGTCCAAGGCAGTTTCTGCTTTGTACTTTGAGCTACTGGGGCAGGCTCCAGCCACCCATGATCCTGAAATGAAGTAAGTGGATTGGAAAATCATTACCTTACTTGTTTGTATTAATCTTTCCTAAATGTATAACTCAAATTTTATTTTAATGTTTAATATTAGAAGTGTTTTAGATCTCTATTTAGAAGTTTGGTGATATTTTTGTGACCAGAAATATGCCACAGGAACTCTTGTTTATATCAATTAGCCTGTGGTAAAACTAGTTTCATTGTACCTGTCTTGCTTAAAGTTGCAGTTTCCAATACCTATTGATGAAGTTCAGTGAGCACCTACTATATTTATTTCTCATATGAGCAAAGTTTCCAGATTATGTAAGCTTACAATGACTACTTCAGGTCATGCACAATCCCTGGTTACCTCAGACTGTCAACTACTCTATGGGCACCTTGACTGGAATCTGTTTTCCCATCAAATGGTGGCAGAAGAGTGACAGATTTGTTCAGTATCTCCTATTCCCAGTCGAAAATCATTATATTCAAAACACAGACAACTATCCAAGGAAAGAAACACCAACCCGGTAAACTGGTTTGCTATTGTGGTTTCCAATGCCAATTCGTACAAAACATCCTGTGACAGTTTTAGCGAAGAAAGGCATATGACACCAACGTTCTAGCTTATGCCGCGATAATCGAACCCGATTCAATTCTTCTGGTAAGGAGACTGGTTGTGATTTTGGAGGGATCTCTTCTTTCCTGTGTAGAACAAAGGGCACTGGGAAAAGTGTTCATTATAAAAACACATCAAGATAAATAATTCCAACTTCTTAAAACTTAATGTAACCAAAATACATGTGATTAAGGCAGTAGGAGAAATAAATGAATCAACAGGAAAGTAGTAGTAATAGAATCCTATTCCTAACCAGTAGTATGAACTACCAGTAGTCTTGAATAAGGCTGCCATCCCAGATAACCTCTTGGTAAGAAAACTAATGTAAGCTTCAGACCAATGTGAGGGTGACATGAAGTCAGTTCCTACCTGCGGGGCCCAAATGAAAGGTCCAGGGGTGCAGGCCAAGAGCCAAATCTTTGGGCTGATGTACTGGGAAACTCAGCTCAGCAATTCTGGGTACTGAACCAAACAAAATTCACAGCCCAAATGACGAATTTCAAAACTATACCAAGCTTGTCCTCAAAGAACCCACCTATCCTAAGTCCTAGACCAAAATGTACACAGCTTACTCTTCTTCTTCATCAGATGATGATGTTCGGGACGAACGGTCTGACTTTTCACTGGACTTGTCATCCTCTTCCTCCTCCTCATCGTCAGAGTACACCTCACTGGTTTTTAATGGCTGTTTTTTGGCGAGGAGCTCAGCTAAAAAGAAAGAAGAAATGTTTACTTACCTCCAGTAGACAAAAAAGTTCTGGGAGATTGTTGCTAAGTGGGCAGAAAAGGTCATCAACTCTAATGACAGTAGTCTTTTATTACACTCAAGACACTTGAAAATGGGCAGGAAAGATGAGGAAAACTTTTTATGATGTTTTTACAGAATCTTTGAGGAAAACTTGGTATAGTAACTGTCTCAATTACTCAACTTTGTTGTTGTAGATAGAAACCAGTTATAAACAATTATGAGACAAATGGCCATCATTGTATTCCAGTAGTATTTTGTTTACAAAAAGGTAGTTTATCAACCACTGCTCCATATAAGAATGAAGGAATGATTTCTAAAATTTACACTTAACTGAAAAAAGCAAAGTAGAGAAAAGTGTGTATGGTGTGCTACTATTAACTTAAGACATAAGGTGAATCTGTATCCTTTTGTTTAGGGAAAAAAAGATGAAAAAAATGATATAAAAAATTTTAAGTAGTTACCTATTATGGGAGGAAGGCAAGGAATGAAATAGAAAGGTATATAAAAGTTAAACTTTTTGAATAACCTTGTGGACTTTGGAACCGGGTATTTTATGTAATCAATCATAAAACAATATCATAATACAAAGTCATCTCTACATATCACAAGCAAACTGAAACAAAGTATTTATTTGATGGTACCACCACACAAAAAAGAACTATAACAAGTGAAAGGCTCAATGTAAACCAATGGAATAGAAAGTCCCAAAATAAACCCTTTTATATATGGTCAAATGATTTTCAAAACGGGTGTCAAGACAATTCAATGGAGAAACAACAGTCTTTAAAAAAAAGTGCTGGAAATTAGATATCCCACATGCAAAAAAAAAAAAAAAAGAAAAAGAGTTACCCAGTAAATGAACCCACCATATACACCATATTAAAAAAAATGAGCTCAACCCATGGACACAATCAATAGTTTAATGTTTATTTGGGAACAAGTGGTTTAGGGAGGGGAGAAAGGGGAGGGGATGGGAGAGGAGGTGGGGAAGCTAAATATAAGGTGATGGAAAGAGAAGTCACATTAGGTGGTGAACTTATTATACAACAAGTTGACAATGCACTGTAGAATTGTATGCCTGAAACCTATGTAATCCTTGCTAATAGATGTCACCCCAATAAGTCTAACAATAAAAATGAATTAAAAAAAATAAATAAAATAAAGCTGTAGAATTAAAAAAAAAATGAGCTCAAAATGTATCAAAGATCTAACTATAAAAGCTAGAATTATAATAAAACTTGTAAAAGAAAACATAGAGGAAAAGCTTTATGACACTAGATTAGGCGATGATTTCTTGGCTATGACTCCAAAAGTACAGGCAACAAAAGAAAAAAATTATACTTCATCAAAATTAAAAACTTCTATGCATCAAATGACACTATCAAGAGTGAAAAGACAACCTACATAACAGGAGAAAAACATGTGTAAATCATATATCTGATAAGAATGAATATTCAAAATACAGTATAAAGAACTCCTACAACTCAAAAACAACAAAAACAAAGTTGTTGATTAAAAAATGGGCAAAAGATCTGAATAGATATTTCCTTTTTTGGGGGGGAGGGGGGAGGCTGGTTCCCTGGCTGGGAATCGAACCCAGGCTAAAGTGTTGATAGCGCTGGAGCCTAGCCACTACACCATCAGGGAACCACCTACCCCCACCCCACCCCCACCCCTTGAATAGATATTTCATCAACAAGGTTCTCTAAATGGCCAATAAGCACATGAAAAGATGTGTTAACACTATTAATCATTAGGAAAATGCAAATCAAAGTCACAATGAGATGCCAATTCATAACCACTAGGATAGCTACTATCAAAAAGACAATTAACAAGTGTTGCTGAGGATGTGGAAAAAGTGGAACCCTCTTAAATAGCTGGTGAGAATGCAAAATGGTGAAGACTCTTTGGAAAATAGTCTGGCAATTTCTCAAAAGGACATACATAGACTTACCTACTGTATATGCTTCAATAATTCTACTGCTAAGTATATACCCAAGAGAAATAAAAACATATGTCTAACCAACAACTTATACACAAATGTTTATAACAGCATTATTCATAATAGTCCAAAAGTGAAAACAGGGGGGTTCCCTGGTGGTGCAGAGGCTTCGGCACTCTAAATCTTCAGCCTGGAAACTCCAAAAAAAAATCCCAACTTTATACACTGAAAAGGCTTAGACATAATAGCCAACCTAGTAGCATGAGTGCTCCTTGTGTCTAGACTGTGGTGTCTAAATACAATTTCTTAGAAAAAAGGAACCACGGTTCCTTGGAGAAGTGGCTGATTCCAAATCCAGAAAGCAAGAAAGCTACTAAAGATGACTGGGCTTCCCATGTCAAAAGAACTTGGGCTACTAACTGGATGAAGATGGAATAATATTGAGTCCCAATAACAATAACTGCAATGGATTTAAATATATAAAGTATCTTAAAATAACTGAGTTCACAAAGATATTCAAAACAAACCTCACTGGTCATCTCTGGAAGTTAAAGAACTATCTCATTCTTTGAAAACTAGCAAAGGAAAAAAAAAACGGCAAGCATTTACAAGGGCTGTCTGGAAAGTATCCAGCTATATAATAGAGGCATTTATGGCTAGATTTTTTCCGGACAGCCCTTGTATTCTGCCTTTTCTATATAAAATGTACCTGGTGCTAATAGCTAATGAAAAGTTTCTCTTTATAGAAACAGACCAGATAATAAATGAAAGAAAGAATGATAGATAAGAATATCACTACTGTGCAACTCATAATAATAAATGATCTAGGTAATGATTATCAGAGGCTGCTGAGACAGAACACATTGTTTCCAATTCTTCACTTTTCTCTGTACCCATGCCCTCTGCCATGTGACTCAGTAGTTCCTCCCAGCCATTCATGCTCGACTTGGTCATGTGACTTGCTTTGGCCAAAGGAAGGTACACACACCTGACACTGCCAATTACAAGTCTAGGCCTTCAGTGGCATCTCGTGTTTCTGCTGGCCCCTATTATATTTCTCCCATCACTATGGGAAGAATGTGCCCTGGGTATAGTGGTCTAAGGAGGGAGAGAGACAGGTGGAACAGACCTGATACTACCCTACAGACAGAGGACAAGCTGAATTGCAGATGCATGAACAGGAACAAATGTTTGTTTATCTGAGTTTGGGGCAGTTTTTTATTTCATATTATTTTAGTAAAAGCTAAGTGAGAGCGGATATTATCACAAAATGAGAGAGAAGCAGATATTATGTGTCTCCTGATGATAGTATATACTATCACCTAAAACTTATTTACCTTCCCCCAAAAAACTAAAAACCAAAATAGAAACGGAACAAATCCAAACTGTCCAATTATACTATACTTTGTATGTGTGTAGAATTTCCCATTATAAAGAGAAAAAATAAAAAAGGGCACTAGGAAGTGAAATAATATGACCAAAGATACAAAGTAGCCATTACATTTTCCCCACTCACCTGTTCTATTCTTTCGTTTTTCTCGCTCTGCTTTTAGCTCCTCCATGGCTTGAGATTTCTTATCTAGTTTCTCATCCCTTTTGGAACGACGTTCCTTGTTGTGGGATGTTACCTAGGAAGGGAAAGATATGTAGGATGACTCTTTTTATCAACTGATAATAAGATTTTCTGAACCCAATACTTAAATCATTCAGTTCTTCACTGTAAATCTATGAGGGCTGTCTGGAAAGTATCCAGCCATGTAATATGAAAAACAGAGGCATTTATGGGCTGGATTTTTTTCTGGACAGCACTCACATATCGGCTACAGAAACTGAAACTTGTTTTAAAGGGAGACAGCATCCTCTTGTGGATAAAAAGGATAGAGCAGTAAAGTCAGCCCCTGTTTTAGAAAGCCTAAAAATTATAGGAATAAGCACTTTTGGGAAGGGTACCCAGATCACAGCTAATATTTGTTGATATTGTCGACAGTTTTTTGTGATATGTGCAGAGATGACTAATTTTCCCACCTATATTTACTACCAAGTCCAGGATTACATACACCTGAGAAACATATCATAACCACTCTGACTACCTGAGATATATGTTTACCATCTTTCCCTTAAGGGCTGCTCACACATTAATAAGTTGCTTTTAAAATGCAGGCTAGAGTGAAGAATTCCTAAGGAGTTAAACAGTTAACTCCTAAGGAGTTAAATAGCTAATGGTGAAATGGTATGTCCAGAGATTAATGAAATATACAAGATGAACCAAGCACATAAAAGTCTTGCACTAACTGACCTAGGCTGATTAACATAAACCCACCTGTTATATAAATCCACACATTCATGCACATACACACAAGCACACATGCTCAAAACAGAGGTTTTACTCTTTGGATAATGAGGACCATTGACTCTCCTACCTGAGATTCTTGAATCTGTGTCAGCTTTTTCTTTTCTTGTTCCTCTTCTTGCTTTTTCTTTTTTTCCTTCTTTTCTTTCTTTTTGGCTGTTTTTAGTTTTTTCTTTATTTCAAATCTGGTTAAATGATATTTGTTTGGTTTTTAAGTGGCAATGAAATACTTGTAAAGACTGACTTGTATTAGATGGGAGAAAGGAAGTAAGAAGTGGGAAGGAGTTAATAAACACTTTGGCTTCCTGCAAGAAACTCCAATGTATTTTATAATTACCATAAAAATAATGAATATAAGTACACCAAAAGTACTTAAAAGCATTAAGGTGGAATAGACTTAAAATGAGAGAAAATAACTGAGATACTATTATATCCATTAGTAACAGACATAGTTCCTTCTTCAGCCTTCACAGAATAGAAGAAAATAGCAGATTTTTAAATCAACTCCAACAGTGTTCCATCAGAAATAGAACAAAACCACAGACAGCCACAGTTTTTAAGGTGCTAAAGACAAAGGCTGTACTTAAATCAGACTGCTTTCAATATTTCTTCATTAGGAAAAATGCCCTCCTCCATCTATACCCCAGGGAACATGTGAATACATATGCTAGTCTCTTAAACAAATGCAATCTAGGCTCCTTCCCTCATAACAAAAATCAGGCTTTTATGAAATAAAACATTTGTGTGTGTGTGAATTTAAGGAACTTTATGGGCAGGATAAAGGAATACAACACACATTAAACTTCTTTAACACTCTAAAATAACCCCAATATTCAAATTTTTCACTTAGTTCTTAATGCAGTACTCAAAATTTTTGTATGTCATTTCTGTTCATTATTAAGGTTGTTAATTACTTTTATAATGTGTTATGGATGCACTTATGAATTTACTCCTTTTTACAAAACAAATAATATTTAAACAATACACTTCTAAATATCCAATGTATGAAAGAAGAAATCACAAAGGACATCAGAATATAATTTTGAGATGACATAAAATGAATACATAAGATCCCAACATTTATACAATGTAGCTAAAGCAGTACCTAGACTAGGGAAATGTATAGCTGTAAATGCCTATATTAAAAAAGTAGATTGCAAATCAATAACTTAACCTCTACCTTAAGACAGTGGAAAAACAAGAGCAAACTAATTGTAAAATAAGCAAAAAAAAACAAAACAAAACAAACAAACAAACAAAAAAAAAACAAGATTAGAGCAGAAATTAATGAAATACAGAATAGAAAAACAATATAATCAATGAAACCAAAAGTTGGTTCATTGAAAAGATCAACAAAATTGACAAACCTTTGGCTAGACTGACCAAGAGAAAAAAGAGAGAAGACTCAAATTACAAATACCAGAGACATCACTATCAACCTTACAGAAATAAAAAATAAGAAACACTATGAACAACTGTATGGCAACAAGTTTGGTGATTTAAATGAACTGAAAAAAAATCTCTAGAAAGTCACAAACCACCAACTTTGACTCAAAAGAAATAGAAAAATTTGAATAGACCTAGAAAAGCTCAGCCCAGAGGACTTTCCTGGAGAATTCCACTAAACATTTAGAGAATAATTAATACTAATCCTTCACAAACTCTTTCAAAAAATAAAAGAGAAGGCAATACTTTTTAATTCATCCTATGAGGCCAGTATTATTCTGATACCCAAACCAGACAATGACATCACAAGAACAGAAAAGTACAGACCAACATCCCTTAAGAATGCTGGTGTAAAAATCAACAAAATAGTAGTGTATTCCAGCCAGCAACTTTTAAAAAGGGTGATACCCTATGACCAAATAGGATTTATCCCAGATGTGCAAGGTCAGTTCAACATAAGAAAATCAATAATTATAAAGTACCATATTACTATAATCTCAACAGACACAGCAAGCATTTAACAAAATCCAACACCCTGTCTTAATAGAAACTCTCAGCAAACTGGGAACAGAAGGAAACTTCCTCAAACTGATAGAAAATGCATCTATAAAAACCCCACAGCTAGTATAATACTTAATGATGAAAGACTGAATGCTTTCCCCACTAAGATCAGGAACAAGACAAGGATGTATACTCTCACTGTTTCTATTAAACATGGTACTGGAGAGCAAGAAAAAGAAATAAAAGAATCCATATCGGAAAGGAAGAATTAAAAATTATTTTCCCTCATTTATTTTTATTTTTCAATTACATTTGACATATAATAAATATATTGATTTCAGGTGTACAGCACAGTGATGAGACATTTATATAACTTACAAAATCCTTATTCTGATACATCTGGTTCCTATCTGACACCATACAGTTATTACAGTGTTATTGACTGTATGCTCTATGGTACACTTTACATACCTGTGACTATTTTGTGACTATGACTTTGTACTTCTTGATTTCTTCCTCCATTTTACCCACCCCTCCCAACCTTCTCTCATCACCCCAACAAATCTAGTACCCATATGACACCACCCATAGTTACTGCAACATTACTGACTATATTCCCATGTTATACCCTATTTTCCCATAATTATTACTTTGTAACCACCAAACCGAACTTCCCAATCCCTCCTTTTATTTCACTCCCTCCCCCAACTCTACTCCTATCTGGCAATAAACCAAACGTTTTCTGTATCTATGAATCTGTTCCTGTTCTGCCTGTTTATTTGAAATTTACTCTTTTGCAGATTACATAATTTTATATGTATATAGAAAGTCTTAAGGAAGCCACTAAAAGTTGCAGGGTATAAGACAAATACACAAAAATTAATTTTATTTCTATATATTTGTAATGAATAATTTGAAATTAACAATTCCATTTATGAAAAGCATTCAGAAGAATAAAATCTTTAGAAATAAATTTCAACACCAAAAACTGTCAAACATTATTGAAAGAAATCAAAAAATACCTAAAGAGGTAAAAAGACATCATGTTCATGGATTAAAAGACTTAATACTGTTAAGGTGACAATACCCCCATATTTGATGTACAGATGAACACAATCCTATAAAAAAGACCAGCTGCTTTTTTTGTTGTTGTAGAAATTGACAATCTGATATTAAAATTCATATGGGAATGCAAAGGGTCCCATATAGACAAAACAATTTTGAAAAAAAGGAACAAAGTTGGAGGACACACACTTTCGAACAAACTGACTACATAGCTACAGTAATCAGAACAGCATGGTACTGGCATAAAGGACAGACATATAGATCAATGGGAGAGACCTGAGAGTCAATAAATAAACCCACATATCTATGGATAATTTGAATAAGCTACACGCAAAAGAATAAAGATAGACACCAACCTCACTACACTTAGAAAAATGATCTTGAAATGGATCAATGATCTAAATACAAGAAAACTATAAAACTCTTACAAGAAAACATAGTGGTAAATCTTCATGACTTTGGATTTGACAATAGATTCTTAGATATGATACCAAACGCTTGAGCAAGAAAAAATTATACTTCATCAAAATTAAAAGGTTTTCATGCATCACACAACACACTATAAAGAGAGTGAAAAGTACAAACTACAGAATGGAAGAAAATATTTGCAAATCATGTATCTGATAAGGGTCTAGTACCAGGTTATATAAAGAATTTTTACAACTCAACAAGTAACTCAGTTAAAAAATGATCAAAGGATTTGAACAGACATTTCTCCAAAGACATACATAATAAATGGCCAACAAGAACATGAAAATATGCTCAACATTATTAGTCAACTGAAAAATGCAAATCAAAATCACAATGAGATACACTTCATAGCCACTAGGATAGCTATTATCAAAAAAAGGGAAAAGAAGTGTTAGCAAGGATGTGGAGAGACTGGAACCCTTATATACTGTGGGGTGGGGGGATGTAAAATGGTGCAGAGGCAGTGTAAAACAGTGTGGTGGTTTCTCAAACAGTTAAATCTGAAGTTACTACATGACCCAGAAATTTTATGCTTAACTGTTTGAGAAACCACCTAACTTGCTGCCACATAATTGTTCCTAGGTATACACCCAAACCAGTATTTGTACATGAATATTCATATTAGCAAACTGTTCATAATAGCAAAAAGGTGAAAACAACCCAGATGTCAATTAATAGATGTATAAACAATATGTGATGTATACATACAATGGAATATTATTCAGTCACAAAAAGGAATGAAAGTATTAACATATGCTATGTGAATAAACTTCAAAAATATGCTAAGTAAAAGAAGCCAGTCACAAAAGACTATGTGTATGATTCCATTTATGTAAAAATGTTCAGAAATAGGCAAATCTAGAGAGACAGAAAGTAGATTAGTGGTTACCTAGGGCTGGGAGGCTTGGGAGGAAATAGAGAAATGACTACCAGTGAGTACAGGGATTCTTTCTGGGGTGATGAAAATGTTCTGAAATTAACTGTGGTGATGGTTATATAACTTTGTGAATATAAATAAAAACCATTCAATTGTATACTTTAAATGGGTGGATTGTATGGCGTGTAAAATATATCTCAATAAAATCATTTTAAAAAGTTAATGATAGTTTATGAGGGCTGTCTGGAAAAAATCCATCCATAAATGCCTTTATTTCTCATATTACATGGCTGGATACTTTCCGAACATTTATATAATGTTCTTATATGTATCATCTCACTCAAGGCTTATAACAATCCCCAAGGAGGAAGATGAGGAAGGAAAAGGGACAGTGACTAATTCAGATCACCTGGGTAAGTGAATCTTAATTAAGCCTAGAGTTTCTGACTGAAAATGTAAATGCTTTTTCTACAACCAACCTACTTTTTATGCTGCCTGCGCTCACCTTGAAAAAAAAAGGCAGTCCTAAAATAGGTGAAGAATCTAACTGAAAATGCTATCTCACTACTGGTGCTGCTGACCATAAAATGAAATGCTAATGGTGTTTACATAAAAAGATCATTATTACAATTAAATGAGATCTATATAAAGACCTTTATTAAGTAAAAAAGATGGAGGAAATGTCTGAGTTACTCTATTGCACTGCCTTGCAGCTAAATAAATGAGCTACAAAAAAAAAAATCTCAATTTTCTGTGAATGGCTCAAAACTTGTCTTAAATTATCATCACTAAACATTCAGTCACTAAAAAAAGTCACTGAATCAATCAACTGCCTCATTTACATAAGGTGAAAAATGTAAAAACTAAGCTTGAGATACGTCACCCATTACTCTTGAGATACTTTGTGATCTTAGGGTCCTATTGGCAGTATACAAGAACCTCCTGTGATGCTCGCCACAGGTTGGAAATACAAATTTTAGAAGTCATCCGTAACCATCTGGCAATTCCTGCAGTTTCTTAAGTTGTTTGTTCCAACATAGGTAACCTTGGAAGCATTTATACTCAAAACAAATGTCTATTACTTGCTGCTGACTAAAAGCCAAATATTCTTGTCTAGGATAACTCACCATACTTAATATGGTCCCCAGAAGGGACAAACAGGTTTTCAGATGAAGTGGAACTAACGGCTGCCTAAGAACTGCTTCCATTTTTTTTTTTTTCCAACACAATATTAGGTAGGTAGAGAAGGACCCTAGTTCTGAGAACTATTTTATTTCCTGAGACAAAAGCTAAGTTTATTTTTACCATGGAATTCTGTTAGGAGATATGAAAGAACTGCCGTTTAAATGTGGCAAATGTAATTCACAATACTGAAGCGGCTTCTGAATATCAAAAAGCAATTTAACATTTAAAAAAATACAAAAACCATGATGGAAATACAGTGATACCTAAGTAGTAAATTCCAAGTCTTTTTTCTTTATTTTGGAATGTGAAGCTCTTTTTAATTCAAGTATAGTTGACATTTACGCTGCAGCCTGGGTTCGACTCCCAGCCAGGGAACCACCAAAAAAAATAAAAGTATAGTTGACATACAATATTATATTAGTTTTAGGTGTGTAAATTCCAAGTCTTAAATCCTGTGGAGACAGGGCTCCAAAAGTGAATTTTGGAAAATTATTTTATTATGATTAAGGAACAACCTTACCTTCTTTTCAGCACCTCCCTCTTCTCTATCCGGTTAAACAGTTCTTGCTCTCGCTCCTTCTCTGTCATCTGTTCCAGACGAGCCCGGTCTTCCTCATCTCCCATGAGGTCTTCTCCATAGCCATCATGGAACTCTTCATCTTCTGAGGAAGAGTCTGAATCTGAACTGGAGGAGGAGCTGTTGCTGTCAGAATCTGACACTTCACCTGTAAGAAAGGCCCGAACACAACAGTAGACTCTGTTAGAGAAGACTGAGGCCACAGGTGACCCCACAGTGTTGATAATCATTACTCCTTGGCTCACCCTGGTAAAGTGGCATATGGCCATCTCAGTTCCCTTAGGAAAAGTTCTTGGTCTGCCTTTGGCAAATGCAAACACAGGTTAGGGGAATTTAGGCTGAAATTTAAAAACCAGCATGTTCTTTTTAACTTTTTTATTTTGAAAAATTGCAGACCTAAAGAAAAATGTTGCAAGAATAGTTGACTTCAATACATCTTTTACTTAGGTTCACTCATTGTTAACATTGCCAATTTACTTTCTATATATATATATATATATAAAATAAGGTATATCTTTATTATTTATTTTACTGAACTGACAGTAAGTTGCAGAAGTTGTCTCTTTACCCCTAAATACATTCCTTAAAAAGGACAGTCTCTTACATAACCAATTACACAATTATCAAATCAGGAAATTGAACACTGATGTAATGCCATTACCTAACATACAGTCTATATTTAAATTCCACCAATTGTTCTGAAACAGTACTTTATAGGCACTTTTCAGCCAAAGAAGGACCCTATATAGAATCACACATTGCATTTAGTTGCAATGTCTCTCTAGTATCCTGTAATCTGTTAACAGCTTGTCTTTCATGCCACTGAATTTTTGAAGAGTAGAAGCCTAAAAATTATCTAACAGAGTTTTGTAAGGTGATGGTGAAAATATTCTCTATGTGAACAGTAGTTACCACATGTGGCTACTGAGCAATGTGGCTAGTGTAACTAACTGAGACACTCAATTTTGAATTTTAATTTCTAATTAATTCAAATTTAATTAGCCAGTTATCAAATGTCCCCAATTTGCGTTAGCTGGTTTCATCAAGATCTATTCAAATTATGAAAATTTGGCAACAATACTCCCTAAGTGATTGTGTCCTTTTCAAAATATCACATCAGGAAGCACCCAAGATCTGTTAGTTTTATTACTAGTGATAATAATTTGAATTTTTGGTGAAGGCAGTATCCCTCAGATTTCTCCTTTGTATATGCACTTTTTTCCCTTTTGTAGATATTAAGTATAGGGAAATGCTTTGAGACTGTGTAAACATCTTGTTTCCCAACGAACTCACCCAATGGTTTTAACACTTGTTAATAAATCTTGATTAATCAATTATTACTATGGTGGTTGAAAAATGGTGATTTTTCTGTCATTTCTTCTATATTTATTAGTTGACATTAAAAGAATCAATGTTTTAATGAGTTATTAAATTGATTAGTGAATTCCCAATAAGAACATTTTTTATTGGGTTTTATATTTTGTTCAAGGATTTTCCTCCTCAATCAGACTTTGCACAACCAAGAAAAAGGGAAGGGAAGCCCTCAGGGTAAAGTGAGTTGAGATTCCAATGGAGGAACTCCTCATGGGTTTCTTGGATAGGTTTTGGGGGCTTCATTAACCCTTCGGAATTACTTGTACATGTATTTTTCTTGCTTCCCTCAGGCTCTCGAAGGACCACTGAAAAGGCTATGGACTGCTGTAATGCAGGCACCTTTCCCCTCCATTTCTTACTGCCTCTTCACCTGATAAGAGTGGGCATTCACTCCCAAGTTCTGGGCTGCATGGCTCACCTTCCTCAGGCGCTGAGCTCTCAGCTGAACTGTCTTTGTCGGAACTGCCTGAAGAAGCAGTTTTATTGGCCTGTTTCTTCATGGTTCCTTTCTTCTCTATTTTTCTGGCCTTTCCTTTCTTCTTATTTTTAGTGCTCCCAAATGTCCACTATAAGGAGAAAAGAAGAAAACTGAAACAGGGACTTTACTGGGAAAAGCTGGAAGATTCAGGAATTAAGTCTCTGACATTCATCAAAATGATTACAAGAGTTTCTTCTTTGGACACAAAACAAATACACTTTAATATGAAGATACGAATTTTTGAAACCTTAGTTAAAACTTTATAACTTCTGGTTTATAATTTCTTAGAGATAGTAGATAATTGATATAATAAAATTTAATTAATGCACTTTTTATCACAACAGAAAAACAAAGATATCAACATTATGGCAAGTCAACTGAGTTAACTAAAACTCAGTGGTTACAGAAAACAGCTTCTGATGTTTCCTGTGGCAGAGAGGGCAGTGATTGCCAGAGGCTGGTATGTTTGGGTTTCAGTACACAGGGAATGGCTTAGTTCTGGAGTGGGTCCCAGAAGGCAAGAAATAATGCTCATTACAGGATAAAACTGCAGAAAGCCCAAGAAAAGGGATGAGGGCCTTTCTTTGACATGGATGGTAGCACTGGTACCATTTCCAAGGAGGCAGAAAGTAAAGTAGATCATTTTATATTTATGTGTGTTATCATTTTTTAAAATCTGCATATAGGGAGTTCCCTGGTGGTGTAGTGACTTAAGGCTTCGGCGCTGGCACTGTCAACGCTGTGGCCTGGGTTCGATTCCCAGCCAGGGAACTACCCACATACGAAAAAATAAATAAATAAAAATAAAAATCTGCATATATTATACTACAACATAATGTTTAAATTGGATCATAAACAGGAGATCCCATATGTCTAAACATAAGAAACCTGCAATTTGCATTATTAAAGTAAAAGGCAGGCAATATACAGTTAATCATGCCAAAATCTGCTCCCCCTCCCCACAAAGTCCTCTTCAAGTATTTTAATTATAAGGCTGAAAGGCTATGCAACCATTTTAAAATTTCACAAAAGGACTATTTTGTTTACATTAAACCATATACCTCCTTTGATATTTTAACTTGTCTATTTAGGAGAATAATTTTAGGTAAAAAATACTTTACTTGGGAATTTTATTTTATGTACTATAAAGAATAATCTTCATCTCTTTAGCATCATAGACTGATTTATAAATCTGGTATTAATTCTATACCTAATGTGATCATAAATTAACTTCCTATCTCACAATGGCTAACTAAGATCAGTAGTAATTTATTTGGGTTTCTTTTTTGGGGAGATAGGTAGAGGGGTAGCTCTGATGAGGTTTCCATCTTAGAAATGTTCCATATGAGCTATTCTTAAGAACCTAGTCTGCTACTTAATAAAATATTGTGAAAGGGTATTCTTTTATCTTCTGATTTTTTTTTTCATTTTAATTTACTCTTATTTATTTTAATTGCCACTTTATTTTTGTACTCAAGAGCTAGAAGGGACAAGTGAGTGTGGTTACATGTTTTAGAATGATATATTAAGTGAATGAATGGTGACTTCCCTTTATAAGTGAATTTATTTCTCAAACTTTAATATTTCAACACCTAGATCATTATTTAGAAATAAATCCTAATCCTCTTCTAAAGCCTAGTTCTCAACCATTTCAAATTTTAATCATTCAAGGAAGATTTCAGGTCAGTTTGAAAAACTCCATGAGGCTAAAGTGTTCGATTTCTGTTAACTGAGCTAAAATAAGAGTGTATCCAAGTCAGGAGGTACTACCTTCTACCTTCTATCTGCTACAATGGGTCACTGCCTGAGCTTAGCAACTGTCACTCATTTATAGGCTAGGATGTTTATCTCTTGGGGGAGAGAGAGAAAAGATAAGAATACAAATAGAAAAAAATAAAACATTTCCATTTAAAAAGGGCTTTCCTGGCGAAACCTGAGTGTGGGAAGGGAATCTCATTTTATTTGTTCCAACAATTTTCAAAAGAAATGAGACAACAAAGCTGCCTCACCTCCCATGAGGCTGACTCAATAGGGTCTGTCATGCCAACAGCAAACAACCAAGCTATTTGTCTATCTACTTTCTAAAAATGTGTCTTATTTTGATAAATCTTTAAAATCTAATTTTAAGAACAATGTATGTTCCTTATAAGAAGCTTTAAAAAAATAGAAAAGTATTTTTAAAGTTAAAATCACCTCTATTTCTACCACCCAAAGTTAAGTAATTACTTAAAATTTGGGGGCCAGTCTCATTATTATTTCTATTTAATATGCAGAAAGGAACTCAAATGGGTAATCTCTGGAAGATGTTTTTTCCTGGAAAATAGATCACATTTGTTACATTTTACATTTATACCTGTAAGTCAGATATTCCTGAATGGGCTTTTTTGTTTGTTTGTTTGCTGTTGTTGTTCTAAGCACATATTTTAAGTATTTGCCCAGTACCTTTTTTCCCAAAATCACCGACTTTAACAAACAAATCAAGGTCAAGGCTTGTGTCAGGCAAAATCAATATAGAAATATCTTACTACAGCCATTAGCCCAGAGATTGCTCACCTATCACAGCAAAAGCCTGATTCTGTTGACTCTAAGACAGGGGGAAAATGAATTCTTTCATTGCTAGAGTATGGCAGTAAATGGAGTCTAAAGAATAACAGACAGCTTGGCCATGGAAGGGAATGGGTTCTTGCCATGTGCAGCAGCATGGATGGACCTGGAGGGTATTGGGCTGAGTGGAGTATGTCAGACAGAGACAGACAGATGTAATGTGATTTTGCTTACATGTGGAATCTAAAGAACAAAATGAACAAATAAAATAGAAACAAACAACATTTTGATCATTGCCAGATAGGAGGGGAGTTGGAGGTGAGTGTAAAAGGGGAGGGGTTACGAAGTACAAATTAGCTGTTACACAGCAGTCTTAGAGATGCAGGGTATAGCATAAGGAATACAGTCAATATTGTGTAATTATGGATATGGTGCCAGATGGGTAATAGATTTATCAGGGTGACAGATGGGAGGGGAATTGGAGGGCAGGGTGAAAAAGGTGAAGGAATTATGAAGTACAAATTGGTAGATAGAAAACTGTCATGAGGGAGTTCCCTGATGGTGTAGTGGCTTAAGGCTTCGGCACTGGTGCTATCAGCGCTGCGGCCTGGGTTCGATTCCCGGTCAGGGAGCTACCCACATACCAAAAAGCAAAAAAAAAAAAAAACAACCAGAAAACTGTCATGAGGATGTAAAACAAAGCACAGAGAATATAGTCAATAATATGGTAATAGGGAGCTCCCTGGTGGTGTAGTGGCTTAAGGCTTCGGTGCTGTCAACACTGCGGCCTGGGTTCGATTCCCAGCCAGGGAGCTACCCACATAAAAATAAATAAATTAAAAATAATAATAATAATAATATGGTAATAATTATGTATAGTGTCACTGGGCACTAGACTAGTCAGAGGTGTCACTTCTTAAATTATATAGATGTCTAACCACTATGCTATACACCTGAAATATAAAATAATGTTAAATGTCTAAATAACTAAATAAAGTGTGTGTGGTTTTTTATTTTTTTAAAGTCAAAGACAGAATTCAAGGAATGATCTTAGGCTTTCATATCCAGCAGATAGGAGACGAAATGACCTCGCATTTCTTCGATTGTTTTGGGAACTATAGCTCTACTGAAAGGCAAGCTCTGCTGTGCCCTAAAATGGACCACACAGAAGGCAAGAATGAGAAAATGAGTGTCTAGAGATCTGCATCTGAGCACAGAGGCCATAACTTCCCCCAATGAGAGCTGTTCAAAAACAATATGGGAAAGGGAAAGGATCCATTGTTAGTCAGGACTCTCATACACATTGATACCCTGCTTTCCCAAGCATTCTATGTGTAACAAGCGAAGTATTATGTATATACGCAGTGAAGGAAATTAAAACAGAAACTGGTAGGAAGATGTTTTCTTAATAAATAAAGAGATTAGCAGATACTCTAATGGGCAGCAATGATCTAATGATACAAGGAAGGTTAGTACTATACAACCCAGTTCCAGCCTCAGTGTGTGTGGGGTGTTATAAGCAGGTCCTTACTCTGGGAAGCGGCTGACCTTCCTGGCACTCAGTCAAAGACAGGAAGGTACATGGGCTGGGGAGTAGTTGCTTTGAACTTGGGTGGCATTGAAATACTGAGTACTTTGAGCATCCTGGAGGCATAAAAGCAAAGAAACTTAAAGATTTCAGAAAGGTTATCTCTAATGGGCAAGGTAGATCATATTCTTGGTCTCAGGACCCAGAGTGGAAACCACTGTAGCCTAGTTACTCCAAAATGAATTTACAAGTGAAACAAAATACTTTGAGATAATTAGGGTTCGAGAAGAACAGCTAAACTATACTGGATTTAGGGGTTAAAAGAACTAGAATACAGCCCAAACCCTTAACCTGAGACTGTTTCCTTATCTGTAAAGTAGGAATAACAATACTGTCTTGGGCTTGACCATCTATCAGGGTAGAGTGAGACTCAACGACAGAATAAAAGAAGTTTAGAGCACATCAGAAACCATGAAGTTCTATATAAATGCAGGGAACTATTTTATGTTGGGAAAAGAAATTCAGAACTTGTGTGATCTTGTTTTCTTATCTGAGACACAGGAGTCCAGATGACCTGTATGACTCTTTGGAGTTTTAAAGTGGTAAGATTCTATACGAACTGAGTGTCATACTAAGTCAAAGCAAGTGTCAAAAGGGTTCTGTAGTCTTTATTCTAGATCTTGATGGTGGCCAGCAAAAAGATGTGTGGGAAGGGAATGAGTTAGGTGTTTTGTGTTTTTTGTCTCTGAAAGTAGAAAAGGTCAGTGGAGTTGAAGAGTAAATGCAATTTAATGTTAGCCTAAAGAACATGAAGAATAGTTTAGCTTTCTTTTCTCTTCTACTGTGTAATTAATCAGACAAAGTACAAAAGATACTACTATATTTTACAATCAGACAATCCCACAT
Source organism: Lyroderma lyra (assembly GCA_004026885.1). Taxonomy (NCBI): domain Eukaryota; kingdom Metazoa; phylum Chordata; class Mammalia; order Chiroptera; family Megadermatidae; genus Lyroderma; species Lyroderma lyra. The sequence goes on from PVJL010002278.1 coordinate 198,254, forward strand.
ATTTAACTGGAAAACATGGAGAATCCCTATACTCAATCACAAAAACTTATAGAGTATGGTTATGGAGACAAAAACACAAGTGAAAAACATGTGATACCAAAAAAGTATAAAAGATAATCAGTACTTCCTTCTACTGTTTGGTAGGAAGTATCAGAATTTGTTGTAAACAAGTATGAGCAAGTGATCTATGAAAATCACTTTATTTTTCCAATTTCGGTGATGAGATTTTAATGGTTTCTAGATGAGGTGCTACTATATGATTATCTACATAGCCAAGAAGTATGTAAAAATAAGGCTTGTAAGTAATCCAAATAGCTGTCACTAAGTTCAAGTACTAAAGCAAGAGTATTCCAACCTAACCTCTACAGGATTCCCTGGTTTCCTGACCCCAGAGCAGATCACATGCAGGAAGATGGAAGTAGAGCAGATTACCAAGAAGACGAGAACAATGGCCACTCCTTACCTACAATATTAGAGGAGAAAGAAAAGGTGTAAAAACCAGTACCACACAGCTTGAGCTCGACATTTTGGAAGTATTTCACAGTACAAGAACTGTCATTCACAATCATGATTAAATCAACAAGAAAAACAGCTATATATTAATATAATATTTATCAGAAACTTTTTTCAAATATAGTGGGCTTTTATATTTTAAACTTTCAAGAGTTTAGTTTCAGTATTTAGAAAATTCATCTGTGTGGAACATCTTGTTCTAGAGGTACTATATGAAAACTTTACTAAATCAATATACCTGTATACACAGGAAAATACTAGCTTAGCATGAAGACTTCATCGGAAACATGTGCTAATTATGTATTATCTGAATAGTAAAGCAGTAACAAAATGCTCTTGTATATCTAGGCTGACTTCCTGGAAAAGCTGTTACTAAATGAATTTATAAGTAAAAATTGTATCTTTTTCAAAATGTTTTATTAATAAAAACACTGCAGCCAGTAAGAGATAACAGAGCAGGAACTGGGAGTGTAAAGTGGACGAGCGCAAAGATCAGATGGGGTAAGAGAAAAAGAGAAGAAAGAAGTTTCAGAAAGAAGGAGAAAAAAATGGAATAGGGGGAAAGCAAGAAGAGACCAGAGAATAGTCTTTGAAGAGGCAAGTGGGGACATAAACACAACTAGGAAGGTTAACAAAAGTCTTGAGGAAGAAAAAACAAGTGTGACAAATGCTGAACTATAGGAGGGTATTTCTTGTATTTCTCAAAAATGTTGAAAACAAGACTATAAATGAAGCTTTAAAAAGTGAGTCTTGTTTAGTCAGAGGGTATTAGAACACAATTCAGCTCTTTCCTCACTAAGTCTAATTCTGAACAACAAAACAAAATAGTTTTCTTGGTTGCCAATGTGATTTTTACTGGTGACAAGTGAAAATCTAGGCTTTCTCTTATCTAGCTGCAGGTATTTGTTTCTATATGATCCACCATGTCTCTAAATAAATACTCTGGAGTTCCCTGGTGGTGTAGTGGCTTAAGGCTTCAGCGCTGGCGCTGTCAACGCTGCGGCCTGGGTTTGATTCCCGGCCAGGGAACTACCCACATACAAAAAAAATAATAAAAATAAATACATACATACATACATACATACTCTGAACTACTTGATTTAGGACTCCATTCCTCCTAACAAATGGATTTTTTTGTCTTGGCCATTAGAAAAATAATCTCCTAGCTCTCCTCCTCCTAACTTTGATATTTTTCTTCCCTGGTACTCCTGTTTGTATGCTTGGTGGTGCTTCTTCTATCAAATATTCCCGGAGACAGCAAGAGTCAGCACCAAAATGCAAAAGCACAGCATTATGACCTACCACTCGGTTGTGCTTTCCAATTTCCCACGCTTGGTCAATGTAAACCTAGAGAAAGAGTCCTGTTTCTTATTTTGACATGTGCCCCAAGATGCCACTGAGAATAATGCATTCACTAAAAATAATACATAAATATATTCTCTTTCATTAAACTTGGGGGTTTTTCCCCCTGCAAAGATAGTATACATGAAACATCTACTATGCCCTCCCTAATGGAACTTTGTACTTAATGTTCAATGCACCCATTTTTTTCTGGATAGCAAACTTTCATAACTTCTCTCTATTCTGCTCCTCCCCACAGCAATTAGCTAGATATCTTTCTTGCTCTAAAATCAATGCATGTCTCTTCTTATAACAAACCACCCTTAACCTTCTCAGTTATTCTTGACCAGTTTTCTGTGCTACCAAACCTGAGGGGACCAACATACTTTTTTCTACCTGTATTCACAATTCACTAATGACAATAAACAATAAAAGAGGTGGGAGGGGAGAAGGATTGGGAGGCATATTTGAGAAAACCCCAGATAGCTTCTGGTACTAATAGGCTTCATCTGACTGAGAACTGCTACTTTAACAACCAAATTTCTAAAATGCTAGTTTGTAAGTAAGGATATAAAAGCTATAGCAGAAATTAGAAGACACAGAAAATTACCTCAGTATGTGGTTTTTATCTATAGAGGTATAAATATCATTATAAGAGGGAAAAGCAAGAACTTCTGTCTCAAACTTCATATTCTAAGGATCTCTCAGAAGTAAGTCCCTTATTTATTCCAAAATCTAAGTCAGCCATAAATCTGAGTTCACAGCAATCCCACTAAGTTCTCTTGTGGTTGGCAGAATTTTTTAAAGAAGATTTTCTTAATCTTTTTGGACAATTTGCTTAACTGTCCAAAGTAATGAAATAGTCATCCTAAACTGAGGTGCTCAGCTAGTAGTCTGGGCAAAAGAGTGATAATGCAGACTGAAGAACAGGCATCTGTCAGAATGGCAATGACAGTGAGGCTGCTATTCCTAGTGGGGTTGGGAAAAAGGAGACCGGAATAGAGCTGCAAGAAGCCTGTGGTGCTGGGGGGCTGGGACCTGGAGACAACAGCAGGAGCTAGAAACCTTCTGGGGATAAAGTTACTCAAAGTCTCATTCCCTGCTGGGCAGACTACAGCTTGCCTGCCAGCCAGTAAGTGCATAAACAGTTGTGTAGTATTCTAAGGTATGGACTTTCAAGGTAACTTGGTTAAATAGCTGCAAGTGACCAAGGGAACCCTAAGCTGTAAAGGTTTTTATGGACTCTGGATTTACACTAGCACAAGTTTTGGGGTCCTCGCTTTCTGCCAAGGTAATACACACTCCACCCAGCAGGTAGAAGCAGCTAAAAACGATGAAAGGAATCCCTACAGTAACTGCATACTTATGATATAATCATAGAAATAAGGAGAATGAAATATTTCATAGAATAGCTATTGCTTGTATCTTAAAGAATTGCAAAGACTATAAACATGTTACAGGGTAGTCCGACACAACAGTTTCAAACTTAATAGAATACTGTTAAGGAGGAGGAGGGAACCCTCAGCAGCTGACTTCTGAAACATGAAAAATAAAAAGTAGCTGATGTGGGAATAGTGGAAAAGGGAAATTATTTCAAATTTTCTTGTACTGTCTATGCATTTAAAAAAATGGAAAAACAAAACAAGCAAATTATTTCATAGAGCCCACTGCTTTTCCAACAGACTGGGTTATTATCTATTTGAGCGGAATTAAGACTTCTCCATTAAAAATAAATGAAACAAAAAATAAACTCACATATTCACTACTTCTTGCTGTGAAAAGCATTTTTAGGTATATTAAATTATTTAAGATTAAGAAAACACCACTACAGCCAATTAGAATGCAATCATTTCTAATTTGCATATACAGGGCACCAATGAATAAATACTGCTCTAGCTGTTAATTAAATTTCATTATAATAAAAAACGTTTTTTTATTTTAGTGAAACGGTAAAACAAAAGTAGTACATTGTTAAAAATATTTTCCTGAATATTTTCTAGACTGAAAAGGAAGAGATTAAACAGAAAGGTGATATCCAGCCTCTCTCCAGGAAATTATACTCATGTAACAACAGAGATATATTCTGAGAAATGTGTCCTTAGGCGATTTCATTGTTGTGTGATCATAGAGTGCACTTATAAAAACATAGATGGTATACCTACTATATACACCTAGGGTATATGGTTATTAGCTATTGCTCCTAGGTTATAAACCTGTACAGCAGGTTACTGTACTCAATACTGTAGACAAGTATAACACAATGGCAAATATTTGTGTATTTAAGTATATCTAAAGATAGAAAAGGTACAGTAAAAATATGGTTTATATAAAAGATCAAAAAATGGTACATACAAGGTCTGACAATTAAGTTTGCAAACTCAGCCTAGAAAAAGTGCCTCGCTGCTGAATATCACTAAGTCACCTTTGAAGTACTCCCCTTGGGAAGCTATGCACTGATGACAGTGCCTAGTCCACCTTTCAAAGCAACTTTGGAACTCTTTTGCTGGAATGGTCATCAGAGCTGTCATTGTATGACCCTTAATGTCCTGAATGTCATCAAAATGTCTTCCTTTCAACATTTCCTTTATCTTTGGATAAAGAAAAGTCACTTGGGGTCAGATCAGGTGAGTAGGGAGGGTGTCCCAATACAGTTATTTGTGTACTGGCTAAAAACTCCCTTACAGACAGTGCCATGTGAACTGGTGCATTGTCGTGATGCGAGAGCCATGAGTTGTTGGCAAAAAGTTCAGATTGTTTTTGTCTAACTTTTTCACGCAGCCTTTTCAGCACTTCCAAATAGTAAACTTGACTGACTGTTCAGTTGGTACAAATTCATAATGAACAATCCCTTTGATATCACAAAAGGTTAGCAACATCGTTTTGACTCGATTTGGACTGATGGAACTTTTTTAGTTGTGGAGAATTGTCTCACTTCAATCATGCACTTTGATGCTTTGTTTCAGGGTCATATTGGTACATCCACGTTTCATTACCAGTGATAATATGGCCCAAAACATCATCTTGCTCCTCCAAAAGGTCTTGACAAATTCTGACTCTCTTTTGTTTTTGTTCATCAGTGAGCTCCGTCAGGACCATTTTTTGCACACACCTTTCTCATGCCAAGATTTTCCTGTTTCTCTTTCAGTGTTTATTTGGTCTGCTGTGATTCTTATAGTCAGATGACAATTTTGATGCACAATTTGACGAATTTTTGCCATGTTTTTGTTAGTTCTGTTTGTTACTGGCCACCGTGACCTCTTCATCAGTGATGCTTTTTCTTCCCTCAGAAAAATGTTTAATCAATTTGTACACTGCATTATCCCCATACACTTAAGACTAACATGTCCCTGATTTCACTTCTGCTCATGCCAAGTTTAACAAGAAATTTAACATCTGTCTGTTGCTCTGCTTCAAGCTCTGACATCCTTGCGACAGCACACAAAAACACACAACAATAATGAACACCACTTAGCAGGACACCGCCACATGTCAACATGAACACAGCTGTGAGACACAGATATCCCAAGGTTATGAAGCCTTACCGAGTTGATTGTACAGTGCTGCTAACGCAAACGCACAGTGGTAAGTTTGTGAACTTAATTGTCAGACCTCATATACAGGGCACTTACCATGGATGGAGCTTGCAGGACTGGAACTTGCTCTGGTTGAGTCAGTGAGTGAGTGGTAAGTGAATGTGAGGGTCTGAGGCATTACTGTACACTACCGTAGACTTCATAAACACTATCCCACAAGCCCTTCCCCAGCTTCCTTCCAACAGGGTCAAAATAGAACACTGAAGCTGTCAATGCTGCTCCATCAACAGGGATATGCACTGGATTGATGGAAATACCGAGGAGAAACTGGCTGGGTAAGGTGCAGATCTCCATAATAGTGACTGTCAGGAGGGAGTGAAAGGTAGCCTGAAGATAAGTAAGAATAAGACATTAAGATGGAGACATAAAGGAACACACGGGATTGTCATGGCTATTGCATGAAGAAGCAGTGGTCGGATTAAGAAAGTTTGTAGTGATCATTAAAAAAAAGAGGTTTTTAGTACAGAGGAGGTATAGAATGGATAACCCAATATTTGACTTAGAAAACTGGTTTTGGTTCCACTGACTCCATCTGACACAAAGGGCTGAACTGATGGAAGAAATAAATCTTATCTATGCTTTACATCAGGGATGTCCAACCTTTTGGCTTCCCTGGGCCACAATGGAAGAACTGTCTTGGGCTACACATAAAATATACGAACACTAACAACAGGTGATGAGCTTAAAAGAAAAAAGGTCACCAAAAAAATATCATAATGTTTTAAGAAAGTTTACGAGTTTGTGTTGGGCCACATTCAAAGCCATCCTGGGCCACATGCGGCCGTGGGCTGTGGGTTGGACAAGCTTGCTTTACATCATTTCAGCTTGAAAATATCTCCAAAGTATAGGAACCAACTAGCTCTACATTACCACAGAAAGCTTTCAATAAAGTGGCAGTGACACTTGAAACTTAAGGTTGCTTTGGTGGACCTGTGTCCTTACATAGGATCTTAGGTCCTCAACAAAAAATGTATAGCAATATACTCCAAAGTCCATCCTGCTAGATCTGAGAGGGCTGTATCAACTCTGAATATGTAGCATTAGGGGGATCGGCTCCTCTGTGCTGAAACATGTCAGTGGCTGATGGAATGGCACATAATCTGTGCACTCAAAACTGAGGTACTGTGAGTGAGAGGGAACCTCCTGCCAAGCCCCACAGATGTTACTCCTATCAGAGAAAAAGATACTCCTCCTTCCACATATCCTTCCATTTCTTATAAGAAAGCTTCTTATCTTGCTGAAGTATTTCCCAATAAAATATGGCATTCTTGATAGAATTTCTTTTCTAACATGAAAGTGGGGTTAAAAAGATGAGGAAAAAATAGATGATGTAACAAGTTGTACCCCTTCTTCTGCAAGAGGGCTAAAAATGAGACTGAAAAATATGCACAAATGCCCTGTAGAGACATCCACTAGGTAGTTGGAAATGCAGGGAACATGACAATTCAAAAGTTTTCCTTACACAGTTTTCTTTCCCTAAGAAGTTCTTGCAGATCTTAGGCTATAGGTCCCAGTTTACAGAAAAGAGGTCAGGAGTCGCCAACACAGAGACCCTCAAATACCTGTCAATCCCAGAGGCCTAGCCTCTCCACACCCACCTCATCATCACTGTCCGACGTCTCAGAGTCTGAGGAGGCTGCAGGCTGACTCACGGGTGGCTCCTTCTCCTCAGAGTCACTGCGCTTCCGTTTTGCCAGGGACAAGAGCTCCTAATAGGGCAGAAACAGTCATCAGTTTTGTTCAATAGAGAAGAAATACCCAAGAATAAAATGTGTATCCTCCTTAGATCTCTTCTACCTCTCGTGCTTTCATCATGGGAACTTTTACCACATGAACAGACCCACTGCCGGTATTCTTAAGTGCTAAAAGAGATGTTTTCAAAATCTGTCCCCTCCCTCTTAACAGCAAATATATGAAGGCTGTCCGGAAAGCATCCAGCCACGTAATATGAAAAACAGAGGCATTTATGGCTGGATTTTTTTCTGGATAGCCCCAGTATGTCTGAAATGGAAACATGACAGGAAAACTGAATTGGAGGCTACTTTCAAATTGTCACCATTTCTTCAACAAGTTACAGAAGTACGGATTCTCAGGAGTTAATATGTTAAGAATCATGTCTACAAAGGTAATTTGCTCACTGTTCTCACTGGTATAGCTAAACAATACTTTGAGCCTCCTCTTCCTTGTAATTAATAGTACATTTGGCATTTGTGGAGCTGTTTTGAATAAGCTGACAAATTACAAGTTTCTGAGGTCATTTTTGAATTTTGAATGCTTAAAACAGAAAAAAAGAAGCATATTTCTGTTATAGGGATGTGAAATACAGGATGGGGAATAGTCAATAATGTAAAAACCTATGCATGGTGTAAGATGGACACTAGACCTAATGGGGAAAGCACTTCATAAATTATATAAATGCCTACCCACATGAAAATAAAAATTAAAAAAAAATTTTAAGTCTATTTTTGGTGGTTAATTCAGGGTCTGACAACAAGGAGTAAATGTGCTGGCCACTACATAAGAATCCTAATTTGACAAACCCAATATTCCTATTCACTACTTCTGCCTGTCCTGGTGATTAAAGAAAGGTTGAAGGGGAGGGATGTACCATTAACTATGTCATGGCTATAACCAGGATTTGCTCTCTCCTAGGGTTACCCTCTCCTGTTACTTTTCCTCAAACTCAGCCAAGTCACTTAAAAATGCAACAAAAGGGGGGTTCCCTGGTGGTGCAGTGGCTAGGCTTTGGCACTCTCAACGTCGCAGCCTGGGTTTGATTCCCAGCCAAGGAGCTACCAAAAAAAAAAAAAAAAAAAAAAAGAAGAAGAAGAAGAAGAAGAAAGGCAATGAAAGGATACTTGTTCTGGTTCTTGTTCTCTGCTAATATCAATACCAGCCCACAATTATTCCAAATACTTTTCTAAGCATCTAACATTTAATTTTCACCACAACCTTAAGGTATCATTATCATCCCTATTTAAAGCTAAGAAAGTAAAGAGCAGGAGAGGTTGTAACTTACCCAAGGTAACACAGTTAATACATGATAAGCCAGGATTCAAATCAGAGCAAACAGAATCCTAGCCCCTAATTCAGTCATGGTTTATTAATCTCAAACATTTTTCCTTCTGCCAAAAAGAGAAAAATACAACTAATAAATACTAGCAGTATTATTTCTTGATGATGGTGTTGCTATACAATTATAGGTCAAGTACTAAGATAGATTTTAAAATAATAGACTGCTACAAAGTATCTGTTTTCTTTTTCCAGTCTGTTTCTATTTTAGGAATATACCCTCTACAGGCCAGAATGAGAAAATGACCTTCTCGGTTTAACAGATGACATGCTATCTTTCATAACCAGTCATGAATGTTACTCATTTCATTAGAGAGAACAAGCACCAACTTCCTGAAAAGGCTGAAAGATTATAAGAGCACTCTACTTTTTCATACCAAAACATTAATTCCTATTAATCAAATGCCAATCATAGCAATATTTGTGTGTATGGTCTCTTAAAAACTTGAGGTGTAATTAACAACCTTAAGGTAAGTACATTTTATTCTTTATGTACAGTTCTATGAGTCTGACAAATACACAGTTTAACCATG